>LR812524.1:1543418-1613418 GCA_903798195.1 Danio kyathit | reverse complement strand
ACTAACTATTTCATTTATTTGATACATGCAAATTTATGCAAATTACATATGACATACAACTTTTCATTTGGATTTCACATATTGTAAAAAAAATATTGGTAATATATTTGAACCTATAGTATACATATTTGTAATCCCAATGGTAAAAAAAAAAAAATAATATATATATATATATATATATATATATATCCTATCCGATACTTCTATAATGCATAAAAAGAAGAATAATTAAATCAAGCGAAGATGTTTCTTTTTTTTTTTTTAATTCACCTTATTTTAATATTTAACAACTCTGTTAACAAACAGAGCACTTCTGTGAGGTAGCTTGAACAATCAAATTATAAATAACATCAATTCTTCACTGTTGGACTTGAGTAAAACATTCATTTATTTTATTTTCGGCTTAGTCCCTTTATTAATCTAGGGTCGCCACAGCGGAATGAATCACCAACTTATCCAGCATATGTTTTAAGTAGCGGATGCCCTTCTAGTTGCAACCCATCACTTGGGACACCCATACACTCTCATTCACACACACACTACGGACAATTTTAGCTTACCCAATTCACCTGTACCGCATGTCTTTGGAAACCCACGCGAATGCAGGGAGAACATGCAAACTCCACACAGAAATGCCAACTGACCTAGCCGAGGCTCGAACCAGCGACCTTCTTGCTGTGAGGCGACAGCACTACCTACTGCGCCACCGTGTTCCCTTTAGTGAAACAGTAAATATAAAAAATCTAATATAAAAACAAACCACACCTCAACTTAAAATACCCGGCAGGCAATCCCAAGTGTACATATCTCACAGTTTGCTATGGCAATGTTATCATCATCAACTTTATAATACCTCTAGACCACAGACATACTCACGCTTTCCACTACGTGCTCCGTGTTCTACTTTGCCAGCATTTAACCAACAGTGTCTCTACAACAACAAAGGGATGTCATGCTGCATGCGATGCTGTTTCTGTGTGAGGTCAAGAAAGAGGTCTAACTCTGTGCCACCGCATATACATACATATATATTCGAGTCCTGATCGGGAGGTAGCATCCGATTCCGATCAAGTTTGAAACCACGTGATCGGACTTGATTTCCAATCACGTGATCAGATCTGGACATCCCTAATATATATATATATATATATATATATATATATATATATATATATATATATATATATATATATATGCTCAGTGGTTAGCACTCTGGCCTCACAGCAAGAAGGTCACTGGTTCGAGTCCCGGCTGGGTCAGTTGGCATTTCTGTGTTGAGTTTGCATGTTCTCCCCGTGTTGGCATGGGTTTCCTCCTGGTGCTCCGTTTTCCCCCACCCGGAATTGATGAACTAAATTCGCCGTAGTTTATGAGTGTGTGTGAATAAGTGTGTATGGGTGTTTTTCAGTACTGGGTTGCAGCTGGGCATCTGCTGCATAAAACATATGCCAGAATAGTCGCCAGTTCATTCCTCTCTGCATATATATTGCATTGTATCAGATTACTATATACACTGTAAAACATCTGTTAATGAACAGTTTCTGTATTGTGTGTGTTTTGTTTTATTTATGGTTGTGAACTGCATTATGGGATGTTGATCTCTGCTCTGTTCATTTTTAATGTTGAAAATTCAACTCTACAGTTTAACAAAGTTACTTTTATTGACATTTTAGTAGTTTGAAATAGTGTATAAAAAATAACATATAGAAAAATGCATCTGTAAAATAACAGAAAATGTGCTGCGGTTCATTACAAGGTTTTTGTAGTGTAATATACAACACCAACCCAGACAATGTAGCACTGCAAACTACTACAAATCTTAAAAAAGTCACTTTTTACAACTTTTCATGGTTGAAAGTAGTTTAAAGCAATGCAATTTCAATGCATAAATAAGCAGGAGGGATATGCAAAAATTAAAACATGAATCACAAAATACAAAAAAACTGCTAATTTACAGATTTTTTACAGAATAGAGCAGGGGTGCCCAAACTTCTTCATATAAAGGGCCAAAATCCAAATATCTTTATGGGCCGTGGCCCGAAGGTAAATATACCAAATTGTATTGCATTAAAGTTGCCATGGGTAATTTTCTACTTTATTTCATAATATATAAAAAAAAAACTTTAAATTGTATTACAGTTTTTCTTTGTCGCTTTGGTGCATTTCTCACAACACTATTTCCATTTGCACAACAGTTCATGCATTTCTCAAAACAATTAGTCATTTGTGCACATCATAGTAGCAGTTTCTCATTCCTTCCAACAAATTGCAAATGCTTTTGGACATGCATCAACTGCTTTCATACAACTCTCTGCTGTTTTCTATCATTTGCTTATGTCATGTAATGTAATGTAATGTGTATTCATATAGCGCATTTATTGTGTATGGCCATACACCCAAAGCGCTTCATAATCTCCACACCACCACCAGTGTGTAGCATCCACTTGGATGATGCGACGGCAGCCACAGGACAACGGCGCCAGTGCGCTCACCACACACCAGTTATTGGTGGAGTGAAGAGACAGCGATAGAGCCAATTCAGTGGATGGGGATGATTAGGAGGCCATGCTGGGTAAGTGCCGCTGGGTAAGTGCCGACCGGGGTTACACCCCTACTCTTTACGAGAAGTGCCATGAGATTTTTAATGACCACAGAGAGTCAGGACCTCGGTTTAACGTCTCATCCGAAAGAAGGCACCCACTGACAGTGTAGTGTCCCCTTCACTTTTACTGGGGCATTAGGACTCACACAGACCACAGGTTGAGTGCCCCCTGTTGGCCTTTCTAACACCACTTCCAACAGCAACCTAGTTTTCCCATGTGGTCTCCCATCCAGGTACTAACCAGCCTCAGCCCTGCTTAGCTTCAGTGAGTAACTGGTCTTGGCTGCAGGGTGATATGGCTTGTAGGTGATATGTCAGTCAAAATGAACTAAACTTGTGGATGCTGAATAGTCATTCCATATAAAACTAATAGTCCTCATTTCATTACTGGAGTCATTACATACAAAAATGTTGAACTAGTTGTCAAAATCTGTCAGGCAAATTTTATTAAAAAAAAAAAAAAAATTGTAACTCCCCCCCCCCCTGAAAATGTCTCCTAAATTGAACAATTTCATGAATGATTTACAGACCAACAGTATGTATGTTGTAGGTTCAGTTCAATATGTACTGCAGTATTGTTTACAGTTATGCACAGCTCTACCCAAAGGTTTCTGTTTGTTGTAAATAAGGGTGTGTTTATTCTTTAGCACAATGCTGTGAATAAATTAGAATTGCAAAGAGCAAATGCAGTAAACATGTGAAACACACATATTCAGTGTGTTGTACTCAGATACCTCACTAAATGAAGTGATGTCTAACTTTACTGTAGTTTTCAAATGGCTGTGCAAATAGTATATAGTGCTGTCTTGAGCATTTTCAGCAAGCGTCACCAAAATCTGACTTTGTTGCATTGGATAAAATGAACAGAGTAAACCGTCATAATGAAAACATGACAAAGCCATTTGACTATCTTGATCATAAACAATGGTGTCAGGACTTTTCATTTTGATGACACTGACACTTTCATTGACATCAATACTTGCTTTTGAGGAATGAGCTCTCCATTTAGAGCAAGTGACGCACTTTTGCAGGTTATCCACTAGATTTTGCAGTTTGCACTAATTGTTTTGATAAATACATTAACTGTTGTGCAAATGTAAATAGCGTTGTGAGAAATGCACCAAAGTGACTGAGAAAAGCTGTAACTAATGCAGTGTAACTTTTAAAATGAAAACTTATTAACTAGGGATGCAACAATACAGTTAGCTTACGGTTCAATACATACCTCGGTTTTTTAACATGGTTTTCGGTTCGGTTCTGATGGCTTAACACATAAGTGTTTTTTTATTGTTATTCTTTGCTTAGGCAATAGGAACAGTAAGAAAGAGAAAAAAATAAAAACAATTTATTGCAATACTCCTTTATTTTACTTCAAAGCCAAGAAAGGTACTCTAGTTCCTAGTGTATTGTATAATAAAAAAATGAACACTGAAATCTCACAGCTGCTGGTAGCCCATGTACAAACTGGGGAACACATAAATTCCTACATTTTAAAAATAAACATGCATGTGAAGTTAATGAACATAAATTGACCATTTCAAATAAACACATTTGTACTTCAGTAAATATAAATAAACCATCTTAATTAAACTGAACACTGCCTTTGTTACTTTTATGTGTCTTTCGGAACCAGTTGGATATGTTTGCTGGAAGGATTCAGTGAGGGATTGTTGTTTTATGGAGGTCTTTATTACCTTCTCTGCTATTCTGCCTTCAGACAGTGATATTGCTGGGTGATGGCGCCGCAGATGTGCATGTTGGAAGTGTTTCCGTTCGATTAGTCTATACGTGTAACCGAAATGCCCCAACACCGCGGATTTGAAAGACACCTGCGCTTCCTCTTATTGCTCCCTCACTTCACCGCCGCTCGCCATGTTAAAGTGTGGAATGATGGTGGAGCGCCCCCTAACTTTAGAGCATAGTGATTGAATATTTACTCGCGGGGAGGAGTTTCCTCATCTCAGCTCATAGACTTAAAGGCACACACAAACAGTCTATTCGGAGAGAAATAAAACACACATAAATTATTTAAACGTAAAACCGGAAAAACCGCAATTCACAAGCGCGTATTGAACCGTGGATGTCATACCGAACAGTTCAATATTGTATTCAGAATTGTGGCATCTCTATTATTAACACGTTTAAAAACATATCAGTGAACATTGGAGTTCAACGCTGAATACACTAGTCAAGCAGAATCTGCCTTTGCTGTGATTTGCTCAAAGTCTCTCTATTGTCCTCTATCCATCAGGTGACCGTATGTACTAAATCTGATTAATTTACAATATTTAATTGAAACATTTATTTTCAGCTAGCTTTTAACAATAAAACAAAAAGTTACATTCGATTTAAAATGGCAATCTCTAAACCAGGGGTGACCAAACCTGTTCCTGGAGATCAACCTTCCTGCAGATTTCAGTTGTAGCCCATATCAAACACACCTGCCTGTAATAATCAAGTGGCGTTCAGGTCCTAATTAATTGGTTCAGGTGTGTATGATCAGGGTTGGAGCTCAAATCTGCAGGAAGGTCGATCTCCAGGAACAGGGTTGAGCACCGCTGCTCTAAACCATCCCCATCAATCTTATTCTCTTCTCAGATGGGATGGCGGGCCAAATCAAAGGGCCAACTTTGGCCTGCAGACCCTAGTTTGGGCATCTCTGGTGTAGATTAACATGCATGGACTTGAGCAGCGTTTATAAAACTAATATGCTAAAACACACCAATATCCAATAAATCACATTCACGAGTAATCAAAAACTCTTTCAGAAATGCATCACAGCTATACTTCATTAGTGTGTGTCTGTTTACCAAGCATCAGTATAGTGTGTTTATATCTGCAGTCATAACGATCTATTTTATAATTAGATTTTTATTTTAAATGCGTGCCATTATGCAAAGAACTTGCATAACACTTCATAATAACTTTCATTAATAAGCCATTAACAAAATATTACGCCGCCTAATGCTCAACAGATCACTAGTCCATGCAGACATGAATACGTATGAAAATCAGCGTTTCTGAATGTACATTGACTAATGATCTGTTAAACATTATATCATGTGCGGGCATTTGTTAATGTCACTAAATGAAGATGGAAACTTTTCGACTATACAAACTATAATCCCTGCGAGCGATAATCAGTTTTCAGGTAATAAAATTCTTGGTTAAGTTTAGCAGGCTTAACGCTTTTAATTGTATCCGCGGTGGTTAACAAGCTTAGCCGGCGTCTTAAGAATATGGTCAGCGTGCCATAGTTTAAATAGATCCTAATTATTTCTTGTTAAAGGTTTTAGATTTGTTGGCTCTTGTGCAACACAATGATAAAGCTTCCAGCTTTCAAACACCGCCATTACAAGTGCATTAGCCGAGCATTAGCGCTTGCTACTTTATTAGCACGCTAGTACAGAAGCCGCCACCAGCAAAAGCAGATTATGCCTCCAAATCAAGCCTCGACTAATGATAAAGTCCCACAACAGAGTCAATTATGGCGTTTTCATTAGACTGTCTTTGTGCCGCGCGTTTGCTGTTTGTTATTCCAATATTACGGAAGGCTGAATATGAAGTGACAGTGGCTTTACTGGGCTCCAGATGAGTCAATCCACGGCACACACATACACACGCACACACACACAAAGATGGTTTTAAAGAAAATCATTACAGTGGAATCAGGAGTGTTTCCAAAGAGCAGAGCAGAGCGGAGCTGAGGTTTTGACTGTGTTTGGTGTTAAAACACTCGGGCTCTGATCCAAAACACACTGAGGAGATTTAGCTAAAGCCACATCACTTCTACTGCAAAAGCTTTCATTTGGACAAATCTATAATGCATCTATTCGTCATGAGAACACTATCCCAGAATATATATGTGTGTGTATATATATATATATATATATATATATATATATATATATATATATATACACACACACACACACACACACAATTGAAGTCAGAATTATTAGCCCCTCTGAATTATTCGCCCCCCTGTTTATTTTTTCCTCAATTTCTGTTTAACAGAGAGCAGATTTCTTCAACACATTTCTAAACCTAATAGTTTTAATAACTCATCTCTAATAACTGATTTATTTTCTCTTTGTCATGATGACAGTAAATAATATTAGACTAGATATTCTTCAAGACACTTCTATACAGCTTAAAGTGACATTTAAAGGCTTAACTAGGTTAATTAGGGTAACTAGGCAGGTTAGGGGAATTAGGCAAGTTATTGTATAATGATGGTTTGTTCTGTAGACTATCGAAAAAATATATAGCTTAAAGGGGCTAATAATATTGACCTTAAAATGTTTTTTGAAAAAATTAAAAACTGCTTTTATTCAAGCCGAAATAAAACAAATAAGACTTTCTCCAGAAGAAAAAATATTATCAGACATACTGTGAAAATTTCCTGAATCTGTTAAACATCATTTGGGAAATATTTAAAAAAGAAAAAAAATTCAAAGGGGGCTAAAAATTCTGACTTCAACTGTACACACACACACACACACACACACACACACACACACACACACACACACACACACTACTGGTCAAAGGTTTGGGGTCAGTTTTTTTTTATTAATATTAATTTTATTTAATAATTTAAATAAAAATATTCTGTTCATCAAGGCGGCATTTATTAAATGTTAAAAAAATGGTTGAATTGGTAAAAACTTATTTATTAAATATTTATTTGTTACTAATTGTATGTAGTTCATTATTTCATTTTCTTTTCGGCTTAGTCCCTTTATTAAATTTGGGGTCACCCCAGCGTAATGAACCGCCAACATATCCAGTATATGTTTTATGCTGCGGATGCCCTTCCAGCTGCAACCCATCACTGGGAAACACCCATTTCACCCACCCAATTCACCTATACCACATGTTTTTGGCCTTCAGACTTGGTGCCCCTTATTGTATGTAGTTTGAAATTATGAAAATGAAATTATTACTACAGTCATTATTGCTTTTATTACTATTACCCTTAATAATAATAATAATAATAATAATAATAATAATAATTAATATTAGAGAGATTTCTGAAGGATCATGTGACTGAAGACTGGAGAAATGAAGCTGAAAATTCATCTTTAAAATCACTGGAATAAATTATTAAATTAAATGATAATCTGCTTTTGATCAGATATTTCATAGTGCAATAACATTTTACTATTTTACAATCTGTACTGTATATATGATGAAATAAATGCAGCTTTGGAGAGCAGGAGAAGCTTATTTTAAAACATTTACAAATCACTATTAGCTAAACTTAAATAGGATTAGACTATTAGCATCTCCCTAAACAAATTAGTTTGAATTTTTTTTCTTTTTAAATGGATAGTTTATGCAAAAAATGAAAATTGTCATCATTTACTCAACCTTTACTTGTTCCAGACCGGTTTGTCTTTTTTACCTTCTGTTGAACACAAAAGAAGAAAGTTGGAAACCTGTAACCATTGACTTACATTGACATAGCATATGTTTTTCCTTTTGTAGAAGTTAATGGTTACAGGTAACTGATGTAAAAAAAAAAAAAAAAAAAAATATATATATATATATATATATATATATATATATGTACATATACACAATGAAACAAAGAAGCATTGACTTTCGTCGTTTCTTTGCCTACTTTCATTTAAAATTTGAGTTGGGTGTAATAGTACGCCACCTTTTTTTTCAGGACTACACCACTGCTACTGACCCCAAACTTTTGACCGGTAGTGTATAGGGGAGAGCGGGGCACAAAGTAACACTTTTTGGTTTTGGTCAAATAATGAACAAAGTAATGGGGTTAGAAAAACCATATTTTTTTTTTTACCAACAACACACAAGCCTCTCCTACAAATGAGCACTGGAATTATGATCGCCAGACCTGTGGTTTCTGTGCAGTATTGCCAAAAATGCCAGGAGTAAAAATGTTACTATTTACCCCACCTGCGGGGCAAGTTGTAACACACAGGGGGTTAGCTGTAACATGCTTATAAAGGCAGATTTCACACAATTAATTTAAATTCAGTTTACTTTAAATAGTAGCTGTATTTCCTCAGTAATATGGGCTCATTTCTTTTTTATTCTACATAGCACAGTATGTTTATTTATTTATTTGTTTTTTGGATAAACACATGTGAATCTATTTACATTATTATCCATTTATTTAATATTAAACAATGCATTTATTTGCATTATTAGCAATAAAATATATATATAAAACAATATTTTCTGTTAAAAAACATTTTTATTTAAAAAGTTCTCAACATTACACTCAAAATTCAAAAATATATTTTGTGACAAAAATATTTTCACTCTGTTACAACTAACCCCGCTGTGTCATGTTTTACTCAAAACTGGCTAGCAGTCTCTGTGTGTTTTATACATCTTTCAAAATGGTTTCATCTTTTAGCCTAGAAGACGGTGATCACAACAATATAAGAATTTACACTCATACTTTCAACGATTTGTTTCAAATAAAAAAAATATCGACTGTAATAAAAAATACTTTTATGCTGCAAAAATGGTTTCTCCTGTGTTTCTTGTCCAAATTTCGCCGAAAATTTTCAATAATTGGCAGGAAGGCGTCTGCCGGCACTGTGGTGAAAACCTCGGAAGCATGCCATGATTAACCGTGAGCAAATACCTTAAAATTCCATGTTACATTTAACCCTGCGTTACTTTGTGCCCCGCGCTCCCCTATATTACAATGGTTCTCTTTACTTCATTTATTTTTGTATCATTCATTTCTGTCAATAGGTCAAAACAACAAAAGATATAGACATAGACAATAATTTATTTAAATTAATTATTAATGATATTAATTTCGATTAATAATAACAATTAATTTCAGTCATGAATTCCGGAAGAAAACCTACAAAAAAATCTATTAAAATAACAGAAAATGTGCTGCAGTTTATTACAAGGTTTTTGTAGAGTAATATACAACACCAACACAGACAATATCGTAAGTAAATAAGTAATGTGTATTTATAGTGCATTTATTGTGTATGTCCATACACCCAAAGTGCTTCACAATCATGAGGGGATCTCTCCACACCACCAACAGTGTGCAGCTCCACTTGGATAATGTGATGGCAGCCACAGGACAACAGCGCCAGTGTGCTCACCACACACCAGCTATAGGTGGAGTGGAGAGACAGTGATAGAGCCAATTTAGTGAATGAGGATTATTGGGAGGCCATTATGGGTAAGGGCTGATAGAGAGAATTTGGCCAGGACACCAGGGTTACACCCCTACTCCTTGCCAGAAGTGCTATAGGATTTTTAATGACCACAGAGAGTCAGGACCTTGGTTTTAACTTATCTGAAAGACTGCGCTTACTGACAATATAGAGTCCCCTTCACTATACTGGGGCATTAGGTCTCACACAGACCACAGGTTGAGCGCCTCCTGCTGGCCTCACTAACACCACTTCCAACAGTAACCTAGTTTTCCCATGTCGTCTCCCATCCAGATACTGACCAGGCTCAGCCCTGCTTAGCTTCAGTGAGTAACCGGTTTTGGGCTGGACGGTGATATAGCACTGAAATCTCTTACAAATGACTGTAAAAGTCACTTTTTACAACTTATTTTTTAGAAAAAAAACATCAAGATCCCCTACTGTATTTTAAAAGCTGAAATAAATGGGAAAAAATACAAATAAATAAATACATGAATCACAAAAAAGGTAAAAATGCTAATTTACAGATATTTTTTACAGTGTAGCAGTGCAGTTTTCTCCCCACCACTGATATTGATTGACAGGTGCATATTAACATGACCATGCCTAATGCTTATGATCATGTACACAAGACAGGATTTGCAAAGAAACTTGGATTAGAAGATCTGCTCAGCTCTCTGTGATCATCATGAAGCAGTACGTGCTACACTTTGTATTTATACACTCAAAAAAGGATGTTTGCTGTTTGTTCAAACTACTTATATAAAATGAGCTGAAACAGCACAATTCTTGAGTTTTTTTTGGGGACAACTTAATTGTTTCAAGTTCAATCAACTTAAATTTGTAAAAACGTATAAGTTAACTTTATTCATGCTGACCCAGCACACATTGACTGTGAAACCCAGCATTTGTTACAGTGTAGCATTTTGAACTCTATTTATTGAGCTGTGTTATGTATTTGAGCTTTATTTTTTGTATTTTTTGAGCTTCATAATTCATAACCGTTGGCATTAGCACATCTGTGTGCACAACTATAAACAAGGATGCTTCAATCACACAACAGCGTCTAGGTTTGAGGACGTTAACTCCGCTATACTGTAGTGATCTCCATAAAGCACCATATTTACAGTTTTGTGGGCGTTTTGTTATATTAGCCACGTGTAGATGAGTAAAAACAACACAACTTGTTAAATACGCACACACAGCAAACGTTGTAACTGCATTTGTGTGTGGCTCATTCATCTTACTGTGGTATCAGTGACTGTGAAGACATTTAAAAAAATTTCCTACTGTAAATTGATCAACAATTTTTTTTTTTAACATCATTCATTGATTTTCCTTCGGCTTAGTTCCTTATTTATCTGGGGTCGCCACAGCGGAATGAACCACCAACTATTCCAGCACACTCACATTCACACACACACACTACGGCCAACTTAGTTCATCAGTTCCCCTATAGCGCATGTGTTTGGACTGTGGGTGAAACCGGAGCACCCTGAGGAAACCCACGCCAACACGGGGAGAACATGCAAACTCCACACAGAAACGACAACTGAACCAGCCGAGGCTCGAACCAGCGACCTTCTTGCTGTGAGGTGACAGTGCTAACCACTGAGCCACTGTGCTGCCCTTTTTTAACATTACACTTTTTTTTTCTCAGTATTTAGATTTGAACCCTTAGCGTCCATAGTTTCCAGCCAAGTTTTGTCCTAAAAACCACACATCAATGGAAAGCACATTGATTTAGCCTTCAGATAATGTATAAATCTCACATTTAAAACTGACCCTTACGACTGGGTTTTGTTAATATATTAATTTACACTGTACTTTTTTGTTTTTAGTGCATAATTGTTGTGTAACTGTACAACATGTGCAAAGATGAAAATCTCAGGCCACTTCTGCACAGCCGGACCACGATCTACCGCCTGAATTATTGCTAAAATATCACAAAATGAAAGATGACAAGTATCCGACTGTTCCCAAATGTTGCTTTTATTGCGTTTTGAAGTTGTTTTGAAACAAATAATTGATGCTAAATGTGTTTTCAGCTTCGCTGGCACTTTGCAGATCTGCCCACATGGAAGGAAGGAAGGAAGAAAAAGCCAGATTTTAGTAAACATCTCTACACTTTAGACTGACAGCAGATTATGTTCTCCGGGAAAACACACACACACACACACTTACTTCTGCTGTTGATTCTAACAGGTACTTTCGGATGGAAACCTCGAGATGGATTTGAAAGTCATCAAATTAGAAACACACTGCAGATATGATGTTCTATCAAGCACAAAATATATTTTGCAGTTATTCAGTAGCAATATTCAAGCCTGGGATTTTCAGCGTTTTCCATTTCTCTCTCTCTCTCTCTCTCTCTCTCTCTCTCTCTCTCTCTCTCTCTCTCTCTCTCTCTCTCTCTCATTCACATTCATACTTGCTCTATTGGCATGACAAATGTAACATGTATTGTCAAAGCATTTGTTATGTTTACATTATACAGAACATTAGAAAACAAATGACATGCTGTAGTAGTGGTGAAAACCCCCCATTAATTACCAATTTAGAATATTCAGTAATAATAAACAGTATTTTATCAGTCAAAGTTTTATTATAAAACAATAACAATACATTATAATTAATATTATATTTAATATTTTATGATTAATTAATACTTTATTCATCCAATCATTCATTCATTTTTTTCCGGCTTAGTCCCTTTATTATTCTGGAGTCGCCACAGCGGAATGAATCGCCAACTTATCCAGCATATGTTTTACGCAGCGGATGCCCTTCCAGCTGCAACTCATCACTGGGAAACACCCATACACACTCATTCACACACATACACTACAGACAATTTAGCTTACCCAATTCACCTGTACCGCATGTTTTTGGACTTGTGGGGGAAACCGGAGCACCCGGAGGAAACCCACGCCAACACGGAGAGAACATGCAAACACCACACTGAAACGCCAACTGACCCAGCCGCGGCTCGAACCAGCGACTTTCTTGCTGTGAGGCGATTGTGCTACCCACCGTGCTGCCCTAATTAACAATTCATTCAATCATTTTCCTACGGCTTAGTCTCTATTTCAGAGGTCACCACAACGGAATGAACCGCTAACTATTCCAGCATATGTTTTAGACAGTGGATGCCCTTTCAAGTGCAACCCAGTACTGGGAAACACCCATACACAATAATTCACACTCATACACTACAGGCAATTTAGTTAATCAATTCCTCTATAGTGCATGTGTTTGGACTTTTGGGGAAACCGGAGCACCCGGAGGAAACCCACGCCAACATGGCAAGAACATGCAAACCGACCGGGGCTCGAACCAGCAACATTCCTGATCTGAGGCCACAGTGCTAACCACTTAGCCACCGTGCCACCCCAATCTGCTCTTATGTTTTTTTTGTGCTTTGTCTTTTCATCATGCACAGTCTAAAGTGTGTGTGTCTGTGTGTGTGCTTCATGATTTACTATTAATGTAATACAGGACACTGAACCTTTAGCCCTGAAACATTGGGAATGCAACGCTTTTGGCACAAGACACGCTTTTTAAAGAGAAAAGTCACGAGGTTATTATTCATTTATTTATTGATCTCTGTCAAAAAACAATTTATAAACCCAAATATAAATTACAAATGCATCTCAGAACCGGTGTGATGTGAGCAGAATGTACTCAGTTGTCCGTTTAAACTGCATGCATGATATGTGAATGAGGTTTTTAGAGCATTTCCTCTGAACGTGTGTGTGTGTGTGTGTGTGTGTGTGTGTGTGTGTGTGTGTGTGTGTGTTTCTCAGATTCAGAACGCAAGAAGTCAAATTTCTCGTCTTCCGCATGATTTGATCAACGTTTGTTCAAGTTTCACGCTTCTGCTGCTGCAAATCATGGAATGATGCAAATATGGGTTAAAGATTGCATGTGCGGTTGATGTGTGTGTCTGTGTGTGTGTGTTTGTTGGTCTGTGTGTGTTATATTTATGTTTGTGTGTTTGTGTGTGTGTGTGTGAATGTATGTGTGTGTGTATATATATATATATACACACACACACACACACACACACACACACACACACACACACACATATATATATATATACAGTTGAAGTCAGAATTATTCGCCCCCCTTTGATTTTTTTTTTCTTTTTTAAATATTTCCCAAATGATGTTTAACAGAGCAAGGAAATTTTCACAGTATGTCTGATAATATTTTTTCTCCTGGAGAAAGTCTTATTTGTTTTATTTCGGCTAGAATAAAAGCAGTTTTTAATTTTTTAAAACCCATTTTAAGGTCAATATTATTAGGCCCTTTAAGCTATATATTTTTTCGATAGTCTCCAGAACAAACCATCATTATACAATAACTTGCCTAATTCCCCTAACCTGCCTAGTTACCCTAATTAACCTAGTTAAGCCTTTAAATGTCTCTTTAAGCTGTATAGAAGTGTCTTGAAGAATATCTAGTCTAATATTATTTACTGTCATCATGACAAAGAGAAAATAAATCAGTTATTAGAGATGAGTTATTAAATCTATTATGATTAGAAATGTGTTGAACAAATCTGCTCTCCATATTTGTGTGTGTGTGTTTGTGTATGTATATGTATGTATGGGTGTGTGTATAAATGTGTGTGTTACGCATGTCTAAATACAAACAGACATCAAAGTAAGCAGCTTTGAAAATCACCTCACATGTTCACCTCCGCTTGCTCTGAGCGCTTGTGTTCTTCTCAGAGAATGGACAGAGAGTTGTCGAAGAGCCACGGGCCGCTGCACCACTGTCAGCCATGCAAATAATCACTTACTTACACTCAAACAGTTTGCTTTGGTTAAGGAAAATTACCATCTGAAAATGAGCTGCAAAGGACTCTGGGCGAGAAGCTTGCATCACACACGCGCACACACACACACACTCTCTCTCTTTTGTACATTGTGAAAGCCTTAAAGTTGTTTCTGATGCGTTATGTTGTGTTTACAGCTTTTAAAGTTGTATTTTTTTAGGTTGGTTTAATTTTTGGCTTCACATTCACGAAATAAAAAGTAGAGAATAAATATCCTTTTATTAATTTTGTTGTTAAAACAAGCAAAAATGGATATTTACCTGCGACCCGTGTCGGCTCAGTCCCTTATTGATCAGGGGTCGCCACAAAGGAATGAACCACCAACTATTCCAGCATATGTTTTATGCAGCGGATGCCCTTTCAGCTGCAACCAAGTACTAGGAAACACCCATACGCACTCATTCACACACACACTCATACACTACGGCCAATTTAGTTCATCAGTTCCACTGCCAAGCTGCTTCTACCATGAAACACGAAGAGTTCAGATGCAAAAATCTCTAAATGCTGTCTAAAATTTCCATCGAAAAATGTTTCTCAGCCTCCTTTGTTTATGTTGAGATATTCCAGTTTAAAGAAAGAAAAAAAAGACTTATTCTTTGCCATAAAAGTGATATTACTGAACTTATACACAGGAACCTGATAATAATGGTGATTTTAGAGGAAAATGTCAGATGGCATTAAGAGGTTTTTGCGTCTCTCTTCATATTTTGTTGGAATGTTGAAGTTTGAATGCTATTAGACTTTTTATAAGGATACTTTGATGGATATTTTAAAAAAGGTACCACCAGGAAGAATCTTTAAATGATTCACTTTTTTTTGTAATAGGAATTTGTTTTTATAATGTAATATTTTTATGTATATCCATTTTGCCAAGAAATAGCCATAAGTTTCTGATGTGGCAATAAAAATAATAATAAATAAATCACCAATTCCTCTATACCGCATGTGTTTGGACTGTTGGTGAAACAGGAGCACCCAGAGGAAACCCACGCCAACACAGGGACAACATACAAACTCCACATAGAAACTCCAACTGACCCAGCCGGGACTTGAATCACCGACCTTTTTGCTGTGAGGCCACAGAGCTAACCACTGAGCCACCTTGCCGCCCATCACAATATATCTCGCAGCAAAACAAAACTTTGCAATGTCAGATTTTCCAATATCGTGCAGCCCTAAAATATGATAGTTCTGGGTTTGAACCACTTTTCCTTCAGAAATTCCTGTAATTCATCTTGTCAGTGAATCTTAATGAATAAATATAAGTATTGTTCAGAGATATCAGTTCATATCGATATGAGAGCGTCACATGATTGATCACCTGATACAGTTATTGATATAAAGCAGGATGGATTCATGCTTTCATGCTCATGTTGTCAAATTCTGGCCAACCATTTAAATGTGCCACAATTCTCCCTCTTCCTCCTCTCTCTCTTCTCTTCTTCTTTTGGCTTTTCCACTTGCTCTCTTTCTCTCTCCTTGTTCTTTTTCCTCTTCTATATAATTTTATTATTAATCCTGTTCATCCTATATCTTTTCCCAACATCCATCCATCCATCCATCCATCCATCCATCCATCCATCAATCCATCCATCCATCCATCCATTAACATAATCATCCATCCATCCATCCATTAACATAATCATCCATCCATCCATCCATCCATCCATTAACATAATCATCCATCCATCCATCCATCCATCCACCCATCCATCCATCCATCCATCCATCCATCCATCAATCCACCCATCCATTCATCCATCAATCCATCTATTCATCCATCAACATATCTATCCATCCATCCATTTATCCATCAACATATCCATCCATCCATCCATCCATCCATTTATCCATCAACATATCCATCCATCCATTTTCTCTCCCCTCCTCCTCCTACTTCTTCTTCTTCTTCTTCCACTTCTTCATCCTCTTTCTAATATTCATGATCATCATGTTCTTTCTCTTTCTTCCACTCCTTTCTTATCTTCCTCTTCGTCATCCTCCTCTTTTTCTTTCCCATTTTTTCTTCTTTTTCATTCATTCATTTATTCATTTTCCTTCGGCTTAGTCTCTTTTTCAGAGGTCACCACAGCAGAATGAACAGTGGCGCAGTGGTTAGCACTGTAGCCTCACAGCAAGAAAGCCACTGGTTCGAGTCCAGGCTGGGTCAGTTGGTGTTTCTGTATGGAGTTTGCATGTTCTCCCTGTGTTGATGTGGGTTTCCTCCGGGTGCTCCGGTTTCTCCCACAGTCTCTCTCTCTCTTTCTCTGTCTGTCTCTCTCTTATATATCGCCTCTGGCTACAGGAGAAAAGCTTTGACTCTGTCGGCCTGTAGTTTTCTATGATCAAAGCTCCTGTAAGTCTGTCCTGACAATGCGATGTGTGCCGGTCACAACTCTTTGCTTCTGTCCCTTTAAATCCATCCCACTTTACAGGCATGTTAGAGCGCTTTTGGGGTTTCTACATCAGATAGGCTCAATATATATATAAACAAAATACAGCTGTTTTTCTCTTACATACTGAACCACATATACATATTAAAAACCTCAGAGATGCAAACTCACTATTCTGTGAAAAAAAAAAAAAATTCTTGCTAGAAATAAAACTCAGAATTCAGAATGCTCAGAATTATATTCAGAATAATTACACTCACCGGCCATTTTATTAGGTACACATACTAGTACTGGGTTGGCCCCTTTTGCCTTGAGAACTGCCTTAATCCTTCGTGGCAGAGATTCAACAAGCTACTGGAAATATTCCTCAGAGATTTTGCTCCCTATTGACATAGTAGCATCACACAGTTGCTGCAGATTTGTCTGTTGCACATCCATGATGCCAATCTCCCGTTCCACCACATCCCAAAGGTGCTCTATTGGATTGAGAACTGGTGACTGTGGAGGCCATTTGATTACAGTGAACTCATTGTCATGTTCAAGAAACCCGTCTGAGATGATTCACGCTTTATGACATGGTGTGTTATCCTGCTGGAAGTAGCCATCAGAAGATGGAGACACTGTGGTCATAAAGGGATGGACATGGTCAGCAACAATACTCAGGTAGGCTGTGGCGTTGACACCATGCTCAATTGGTACTAATGGACCCAAAGTGTGCCAAGAAAATATCCCTGATTCCTCTACACCACCACCACCAGCCTGAACTGCTGATACAAGGCAGCATGGATTCATGCTTTCATGTTGTTGAGGCCAAATTGTGACCCGACCATCCCAATGTGGCAGCAGAAATGGAGACTCATCAGACCAGGCAACGTTTCTCCAATCTTCTATTGTCCAGTTTTGGTGAGCCTGTGTGAATTGTAGCCTCAGTTTCCTGTTCTTAGCTGACAGGAGTGGCACCCGGTGTGGTCTTCTGCTGCTGTAGCCCATCCGCCTCAAGGTTGGACGTGTTGTGTGTTCAGAGATAACGAGTGCTTATTTGAGTTACTGTTGCTGGATCAGCTGGAACCAGTCTGGCCATTCTCCTCTGGCATCAACAAGGCATTTGCGTCCACAGAACTGCCGCTCACTGGATATTTCCTCTTTGTCGGACCATTCTCTGTAAACCCTAGAGATGGTTGTAAGTGAAAATCCCAGTAGATCAGCAATTTCTAAAAATACTCAGACCAGCCCAACACCAGAAAACCAGAAAGAAATCCCCTTTCTTCCCCATGAAGAATGCTCGCTTTGAACTGCAGCAGATCGTCTTGATCATGTCTACATGCCTAAATGCATTGAGTTGCTGCCATGTGATTGGCTGATTAGACATTAGCGTTAACGAGCAGTTGAACAGGTGTACCTAACAAAGTGGCCGGTGAGTGTATATTGCAATATGTAAAAGCTGAATTCTAAGAAAAAGAAAAATATATATATGACGACTCCATCCAAGCAGTTCTTGGGTGAAATATTATTACAGATGGGCTGAAATATTATGCATTTCATGATATGAAACGATGTAAAATATGTACCACATACATAAACAAGAATAGAAACATTCTACTCACAACACTCGGAATTACACAGAGAAATTGCAATATTTAAAGGTTGAATTATGAGAAAAAAATACTTCTCAGATGTGGATTTAGAAGTAAAATCTGTAAACTCAGACTTCCTGAGAAAGAAAGGAAGGAAGGAAGGAAGATAGCCTGCCAATGGCGTGAGCAAAAGAAACTTGTTTTTGCTTTGAGATAACATTACGCTTCTTGATTTAAGAATTTCTACATTTTTATACTAGAAACAAGAGAGAAACTGTAAATAAGAAAAGCATTTTGTGCAGTGTAAGGCTGTGTGTCACCTGTAAACGTCTCCTGATCCTTTAGGAAAGTGTCTCCCGCTGATAAATGAGTGTGTGTTGTGCGTCTGTGGGGTTTTCTGTCACACAGGTCAGTCTCTATTAAATTAGCACTTGTCAATGTGGCCGCCGCTGATTGATAAATGGATGTGTCAGGGAGACGAGAGAGTGGCGTAATGTTGAGAAAAACTGTGTGTGTGTGTGTGTGTGTGTGTGGATCTTAACTGAATCAGTAATGATGAACAATGTGATCAATGAAGGTTTAAAGTGAATTAATGCAGCTTTGGCTTTACACACACACACACACACGCACGCACGCACACACACACACACACACACACAATTGTGAATGGGATCTTTGTTATTCTTAAAATATTCATTGGCATCTCTAAACTTGGTTTGGTATGATGCAACATCTTATTTTTGAAGCAGCTGTAGGTTGATGAGCAAATACATCTATGCTGAATGGAAGACAAGGAAGAGGAAGAAATGATGCAAAAGGAGAATGAAAAGCACAATGGTTCAGTGGATAGCACGGTCGCCTCAAAGCTAGGTCACTGGTTCGAGTCCTGGCTGGGTCAGTTGGCATTTCTGTGTGGGAGTTTGTATGTTCTCCCCGTGTTGGTGTGGGTTTCCTCCAGGTGCTCCAGTTTCCCTCACAGTCCAAACACATGCGCTATAGGGGAATTGATTAACTAAATTGGCCGTAGTGTATGAGTGTGTATTGGTGTTTCCCAATACTGGGTTGCAGCTGGAAGGGCATCCGCTCTGTAAAACATATGCTGGAATAGTTGGTGGTTCATTCGTGACCTCTGATAAATAAGGGACCGAGCCGAAGGAAAATGAACAAGTAAACAAGTTAATGTTCTCCACTTTAAGTCTCCAGAATGTTCTGGAAAAGGACTTTATTGGGACTTTTATCCAAGAAAGAGCCAAATTATCAGATACCAGAAAATACACTTTCTTTGTCTTGTGTGTAGTCCAAATATCTAAAAGTTCTTAAATCAAGAAGCATTTTATAGACAAGCAAAACATTTTAAGAAAAGAATGAGTCAAAATTAAGTGAGTTTATCCTCAAAACAAGCAAAATAATCTGCCAATAGGGGAAGTGAAGTTTGTTTTTTCTCATTTTGACATGAGATTATTTTGCTTACCTCACTGGCAGATTCATTTGCTTGTTTTAAGGTAAAACTTGCATAATTTTGGCATTTTATTTCTGAAAACGACAATATTTTTTTATAATCTAAAAAATGCTTCTTTGTTTAGGTATTTTTAAAAATGTGTACTAGAAACAAAACAAAAACTCTATCCAAGAAAAAAGAAAACATGTTTCGGCTTCAGAAATGAGTCAAAATTAAGTTCGTTTTTCCTTAAAACAAGCAAAATAATCTGCCAATGGGGAAAGTAAAATAATCATATGAACTCTCAGAAAAAAAGCCACACGGTGGTACAAATAATGTTCCGTAAGGGACAGTTTAGTACCTTTGTAAACGTTGTACCTTATACAGTACAGAAAAGACCTCGTATGATACTGTCCTGTACCTTTTATGGTACAACTAAAATGAAGATACACAATTGTTCTTATAAAAAGGTACATAAGTATTTATTACAATATCTATGAAAATAAATACTACTGGAAAGGCAAAGTGATTTTATGAATAATTAAAACATGAATCATCATTTTAAAGCTTATGTTTAAAGAAACTCTTCAACATTAACTATTAAGTTCTATAATACGAAACAACTGGTAAAACAAAACTATAGGTATGGTAAACTGAACAGCATTTTTAATAAACATTTACTAAGCATTTTCTGACAAATACATTTTCATTATTGATATCCGCACCTTTTGGCGTTTGCTTTCCACTAAACATGTGAGCTGGCAAAAGTCCTGCATACGCAAAGTGTTCATGCAGACATTGTAGTATTGTAAAACTAATCAGACATTGTGCATATCTCGTCACAATACTTCTGCATAATTCTATCTCTATTTTAAAATTAAGTAAATTAAATGAACTTTTAGATGATTGCAAAGGTATTGTGTGAAAACTGGAGAAAAAAATGTTTTATATTGTAGTTGGGAGAATGTGTTTCTGTTACATTTTTGTGAAGTGTTGTGAAATGTTCAGCAAAAATAGATCTTTTAATTCACGTTAAAGTATTTTTTATTCTTTATTATAAATGGAAAAGGAGCATTTACACAAAAAACTTTTTTAAAATCATTGTTTAATAAATGTATTGGATGTTTGATATTTACTGAAATTAAATTGATGCATTTTGGATAAAGCAAAATGCCTTTAAATAGTTCTTGAAGGAGCACATTTGACACTGGTAATGTACAAAGTGTCTTGTCACTGTAGTGGTACCTTCATGCATCAGATTTGTACCTTTGATGAAGGCACAATATTGTATCTGCAGGTTTTAAAAACCAAAGGTACAAATCATGTCCTTAAAGGTACAAACTGCAATGGTACAAAATAGTTTCTTTGATTTAAGGTACAATTCTGTTCCATAAAAAGGTACAACTTTGGTACAACATTGTGCCATTTTTTAAGTATTATCTTGCTTACCCCATTAGCAGATTATTTTGCTTGTTTCAAGAGAAAACTCTATTCATTTTGGTATATTATTTCTTAAAACAAGACACTATGTTTTGCTTGTCTAGAAAAATATTCTTCATTTAGGAATGTTTAAGCATATATTTGAACTATACAAGACTAAAACTTGAGAAAACCTAAGAAACCTAACCTAAGAAAAGCTTTTTTTGCAGTATAGGAAGTGAAATAAACAGACCCTTCCACTTCAAGCTTGGAGAACAGAGTCTGATTCCCCAAATCATCTCTCCATGGTGGAAAAAAAGGACACAAACAGAGGAAGATCACCCAAATGCTTTGGTCTCCAACACTTTGAACCAATCCCAGCTCTGGATGAAGTCAATTCCCGGAGTATCAGAAGGTACACAAAGGTGCCGTCACGCATCTGATGCTATTAGAGGAGAATCATTTCAGCCGCAGAGAAAGAAAGAAACACAATACCTATTCTTAAACAGAGAAGCGCTTTCACATTCACTGCTGCGGAAGGAGGGGTGTGTGTTAAGGAATATATTACTGTCACAATTCAGTTCAGAGGAGCTTCCCTGGAAATAGAGGTTCTTTATTGGTGTTGATGGATCCATTAAAGATCACATGAAATCAAAACTAACCATACTGATTTTGTTAGCTCACCTTGCTAGTTCTGTGGTAAACAATTAATCTGTGCATGTCATTAAAGTTCACGTGAACCGGAAGCTGTGACCGTTCTGTATTGTCGCCACTGCCTTGCTTGGTTTGGGACTTGTGGAGCTGCGCATGGATGGATTTGCTCTTCAGTGTTTGCACTTTCAGCAGTGAAAATTAAACCACACTGACCTGAACTAAAGTGAATTTCAACTCTGAAAACTGAACTGACACAGTTACTAAAACTTCTGTGTTGAGACACAATCTACACTGTAAAAGTGCTAAAGAAATAAAGATGAGTTGTGACGCGGTTCCTAGAGAAGTGGAATATTAAATGAGTGAACAGTGGGCGTGGCTTGCTTTTTCTACTGTGAGCTGATTGGATGTAGTAAAATACATATATTTTTCAGTTAAATTCTCAGATTAGGTCTGTGTGAGGTAATAGGTGTAGCTAATATACTTAACCACGCCCCTCCAGCTGTCAGTCAAAATGACAACAAACAGAAATGGTGAGGAGAAGGAGTCTGTTAGGTTGGACCACCTACTTTACTACATCCAATCAGCTCGCAGTAGAAAAAAAAAAAAACAAGCCACGCCCACTGTTTTCTCATAAATAATAAGTTTCTCTAGGAACTGCAGCACAATGCGAAAAATAAAACGGTCACAGCTTCGGGTTCATGTGGACTTTAAGAACATTTTTAACATCAACAATCTTGCATCATTATAGTGGAATAAGGTTTCCGGTTGGGCTACACTTTAGTTTAGGTCACTATTCAAGCTGTTTGCTTATTACCTGCCTATTATTAAGATAATGAACTGTTCATTAGTAGTTATAAAATATTATCTTACTCACCCAATATCTAAACCCAACTTCTTTACTAACCATTAATTAACAGCTAATAATTAGTAGTTTATTAAGCTGGTAGTGTTAGTTAATGGTTTGTTTATACCATGAATTGTGACCTAAACTAAAGTGTTACCAATTTTATTTTCTTCTTTTTTTTATCCTGGATGCCATTTGTGCATCTTAATTAAAAATTGAATATTTATTTTTAACCACTGAATAATGTTTATTATAATTTGCACAAAATAAATGTTGATATTTATAAACTGATAGTTAACATTACATGCATGTTGTAAAATGAATGAATGAATGAATGAATGAATAAATAAATGAATAAATAAATACAAATGAAATATGTAGCTCACAGTAGAAAAACAAGCCACATCCATTGTTTTTTCATTTAATATTACGTTTCTCTAGGAACTGGGTCACAATACAAAACGGTCACAGCTTCCGGGTCATGTGGACCTTAAGAACAGTTTTAACATCAACAGTCTTGCATCATTATAGTGGAATAAGGTTTCCGGTTGGGCTACACTTTAGTTTAGGTCACTATTCATGCTGTTTGCTTATTACCTGCCTATTATTAAGATATGAACTGTTCATTAGTAGTTATAAAATATGATCTTATTGTACATACCTAATCCCACCCAATATCTAAACTCAACTTTTACTTTACTATTAATAAACAGCTAATTAGTAGTTTATTAAGTTAGTGTTAGTTAATGGTTTGTTTATGAATTGTGACCTAAACTAAAGTGTTAACAAGTTTTTTTTTCTTCTTTTTTATCCTGGATGCAATTTGTGCATCTTAATTAAAATGGAATATTTATTTTTAAGCACTGAATAATGTTTATTACAATTTGCACAAAATAAATGTTGATACTTCTAAACTGATAGTTAACATTACATGCATGCATGCAAAATGAATGAATGAATAAATGCATGAATAAATAAATAAATAAATAAATAAATATGCAAATAAATAAATAAAAACGTAATATGTAGTTTTTATTTATTTTTTCATAATTGTTTTTTATAATTGTTTTTTTATTTATTTATTTTATTATTATTTTATTTACATTTTTATTAATTTATATATAATTTTTTTTGTATTTTGTAATTTTATATTGATACAATTGAGAATGTGTAAAATAAATAAAAAAAAAAAATAATTGTAAAAGTTGTTCATTTTCCTTCATTCATTTTCATTTGGCTTAGTCGCTTTATTTATCAGCGGTCGCCACAGCAGAATGAACCGCCAACTATTCCAGCATATGTTTTACACAGCGAATGTCCTTCTAGCCACAACCCAGTACTGGGAAACACCTTTTTACTCTCACACACACACACACACACACACACACTTTTACACTACAGCCAGTTTAGTTGATCAGTTCCTCTATAGCACATGTGTTTGGACTGTGGGGGAAACCGGAGCACCCGGAGGAAACCCACGCCAACACGGGGAGAACATGCAAACTCCACACAGAAACACCAACTGGCCCAGCCGGGACTCGAACCAGCAACCTTCTTGCTGTGAGGGTACAGTGCTAACCACTGAGCCACCGTATCGCCCCAAAAGTTGTTGTTTTGTATTTGTGCATGTATTTCTATTGTAAAAGTTTTATATCCCTCCTTTTTTAAGACCAGTATGAACATCCCCAACTGTATATCTGCAATATTTCTGACAATAAACCTTTGTGTTGCTTGATTTGGTTTAGTTGCACAAACACTGCGATATAATTTCAGATAAAAGTCTAAATCAAATGAACAGAAATCCTCATCCGTCTCATAAACGCTTCAAAAAATGAACAAAACCACCAATAATACGCCAAACTCTTAGTTATTACATACTTTAAAATGCTTAAAGATTACAGATTATTTCAAGTAATGACACACTTTGAGTGTTTCTGCTGTTCGAGCCACATTGCAAGTGTTTGTGCATATGTGTGTGTTTTGATAAGAATATTTCCATTAGCATGAAGACTTTGAGAAGAAGACAACAGCATATTGGTCTCCAGCATATTGGTCCATATTGACATGCTAAAAAAACTCTTGTATGATGAGAACAACAATAAAAAAAATAAATAAAATAAAGCCACCATGTGTAATACTTGAAAGAAATGCCTGCTTTATTAGAAAAAAAAAAAGAAGAAGAGCAAATGAAGTCTAAATTAGGGCGGCGTGCGGAGAAAGGCGAGCGTGTTTGATGCGTGACTGATGATGCTGAAGGTTATATGAGTGTTTATATCCTCGCCGTGATATTACTGCTGTAAACAGCGTGTCCTACAACTCTAACTCACTCAAACTACAGTATGTACACGGTGAAAGATTTAACACGTTATGCATATTTTATCATACTGTGCTTTTCCTCCGGAGACCCGCGTGAACACGATCAGAGATTATTATGGGATTTTGTTTGTGGTCTTTTTGCTTGGGAGAAGAAGAGAGAGATGCGGATAAGAGTTCTGGAATTAATATTCTGACCTAAAAACAGCATTAGTGACCTACACACTGCCAAATAAATTAATAAATGTGTGTTTCTTACTCAGAGTTTTGTTTTTAGTCTAAAAATATTTAAATCAAGAAGTGTTTTCCAGACATGCTAAATATATTGTTTTGTTTTCAGGAATAAGTCAAAATGAAGTGAGTTTTAATTAAAACAAGCTAAATAATCTGCCATGGGGTAAGAATAATAATCTTATGTCAAAAGGAAAAGCAAGTTTATTCCACTTACCCTGCATTGACTATTATTTTGCTTGTTTTAATGGAAAAATACACTTAAACATGGCATGTTATTTCTTAAAACAAGACAGGATGTTTTGCTTGTCTAGAAAAGGCTTCTTGATTTAAGAGTTTTTAGATATTTGGACTAGAAATAAGACAAAAACTCTAACTAAGAAAAGCATTGATAACACTTATGAATTCAATTCACGTTTATTTGTATAGCGCTTATGCAATGTAGATTGTGTCAAAGCAGCTTCACATAGAGATTGTAGTAAATTGAAACCGTGTGAGTCCAGTTTTTAATGTTTAAGTTCAGTTCAGGGGTGCGTTTCCCAAAACCATCGTTAGCCAACTAAGGTCGCAAGTTCCGTCGTTACAAACATAGTTTGTTGATTTGCTGTTTCCCAAATCCATCGCTCCAACGAACATTCACAAACTGTGTAGCAAACTTAAGCACTTGAAACGACACCTCTGGAGCTGTAGTTAGAAGCAGAGTTCCTGGCTGTGTTCTATTCACACTTATCCCCCCTATGCCCTATTCATTTAGAACATTCTAACATTCAAAGTTGGAATTATTAAAAATAAAAAAGCATTAAGCTCATCTCTCTTAGGTGTAATTTGCTTTAAAGTATTTTTACAGTTCAGTTTTAGCGATCTTCATGTTTACAATTGTGCTCCCTTCGCAGTGCACTTTGAAAACATTGCATTTTGAACACAGCCTCATGGCGAAAGCTATAGGTATATTTAAAAGCGGAAATTATGTTACGTCTCCAAAGCTTGTGAAAATAAAAAACATAGCATACGTTAATGCTTTTATTTTATAGTGGGTTATTTATTACGTTTCTCTGCTGTATATGACATGGGTCTGTTGGTTAGAACTTTCTGCTGTGGTTTGCATGTGTCAAATTGTAATTTTTTAAAAATAAATAAACAATATCCTAAATAATAATAATCATCATCATTAATATTATTAATATTATTATTAAAGTGAATATATTTATAATAAATCGCCTTATTATTTATTTATTTATATGATTTATATATGATATTAGAATAGTGTTAGCTTTTGTAAGTGATTTTATGTTTTAGAATAGAATAATGTTCAACTTCTCAATTATATTAGTAAAGCAAACACAGGCCCTATATGTGCCATTTACATATATTTTAATTAATAGGGAAAGCGAGTGCATGTTTTTAACAAAACTAATATTAGATTTTATTTTAAATGCGTGTGTGTGTAAAACAATATAATTTGCACAAAGACATGATGGGGTTGTTCTCTAAAGAAGTTACTCCACCGCTTTTAGAGCATCATTATGGGCGTTTTACATTATAACTAACGTGGTTCAAGCGATGGATCTGCGACAGAGAAAGTACGGGTTTTGGGAAACACTCGTCGCTACATTGTTCTTTTGCCAAACGATGCATCGCACTATGATAGTTCAGCCGCGAGTTACGTCGTTGTTTGGGAAACGCACCCCAGTTTAGCTCAGTTCAGTGTGGGTTAATAATCACTTCTGAGAGTCCAAACACTGAAGAGCAAATCCATCGATGCGCAGCTCTACAGATCCCGAACCATGCAAGCCAGTGGCGACAGCGGCGAGGAAAAAACTTCACCAATTGGCGAAAGTGAAGAATTTAAAAAACCTCGAGAGAAACCAGGCTCAGTTGGGCACGACCATTCCTCCTACGACTAAACGTCTTGTGCAGAGCTGCAGTCTAGGCGCAGGAAGCTTGACCTCAGCAAAGACTCGTCTGTCCCTGGAGCATCACAGGAATCAGTCTCATCCTCTCCACCATGGCCACCACAGCAGCTGCTCAGGATACGTTTTACGCATCCGCTGCGTAAAACATATGCTGGATAAGTTGGCGGTTCATTCCGCTGTGGCGACCACTGATTAATAAAGAGACTAAGCCGAGAAGAAAATGAATGAATGAACTCACTTCATTTTGAAATATTTAAGGATTTAATCTTAAGGATGATGCAATGGTAAACACTGTGGTCTCAGACCAAGAAGGTCGCTGGTTCGAGTCTGGGTCAGTTGTCGTTTCCGTGTGGAGTTTGCATGTTCTCCCCGTGTTGGCGTGGGTTTCCTCCGGGTGCTCCGGTTTCCCCCACAGTCCAAACACATGCGCTATAGAGGAATTGACTAAATTGGCTATAGTGTATGAGTGTGTGTGTGTGTGTGAGAATGAGTGTGTATGGGTGTTTTCCAGTACTGGGTTGCAGCTAGAAAGGGCATCCGCTGTGTAAAACATATGCTGGAATAGTTGGCGGTTCATTCCACTGTGGCGACCCTTAATAAATAGGTCGAAGGAAAATGAATTAATTTTAATTTTGACAAGACATTTTTTAATTGTCTAGAAAAATCTTCTTGATTAAAATATGTTTATATATTTGGACTAGAAACAAGACAAAGGCTCTAAGTAGGATTGGTTTTTTGCTGTTATGCAGTGTACAGGCCTAATTTCCTACCATTTAGAGCCTCTCAGACCTGGAGTAACTGTGTGTTAAAGTTTGTCACGCCGTCTCCTGAAGCTGCGCGGGATAAAATCAATGAGTGTTATGATTGGTTGCAGCTCGGGGCCGATGTCAGATTATTACCAATAAAGAGAATTAGATCAAATGATTTTTGACTTTGAGATTTATCTTTGGTCCGATCACAGATAAAGTCATCAGTGGGATTGCTGTTGATTAATAAAGGGGGATATTTGGTGGCGTTGCTCCTAAGTGCCTCGCCAACGATCTGCTTTATTACTCCGTCAAAAAACACTGATTTCATTTCCAAATGACTATTGAGTGAAGGTCTCTGCGGAGCGAGCGCACGGCTCCATCAGTTATACCTGTCTGCACGCGCATCCACACACACTCATCCATCTACACGTGCTTTACACTCTCTCTCTGTGTGTGTGTGTGTGTTTGTGTGGGTGTGTTTGTGTGACTGTCTGTATACGTGTCTGTGTGAGTTTGTATCTATATTTGTGTCTGTTTGTGTTGTGTGTGTGTGTTTGTCTGTTTGTGTGCCTGTCTACATTTGTTTGTGTGTTTGTGTGTGTGTGTGTGTGTGTGTTTGTGTGCCTGTCTGTATGTGTTTGTGTGTGATTGAGCGGGTCTGTGTGTTTGTGTGTGTTTGTGTGTCTGTCTGTGTTTATGTGTCTGTTTGTTTGTGTCTGTGTGATGTGTATTTGTGTCTGTTTGTGTTGTTGCGTGTGTTTGTCTGTTTGTGTGCCTGTCTGTATATGTGTTCGTGTGTGTTTGAGTGTTCTTTTGTGTGTATGTGTCTATCTATGTTTGTGTGTGTCTGTGTGTAAATCGTGAGAATTGGTATTTCAAGAGATCACACTTATCCATCGCTTGATATAATTTTCAGGTTTGGCATACTGTCCTGGGAGAGAACCCTGAGCTTGGAGATACTTGAGCCCAGGGCTCCTGCCTGGTCATGTAGCATGACAGGGGGTTCGAGATCATGTAGGTCTCGAGAGCTCGCCCTGGTAAAGGAGAAAAGGGGGAGATGAGGTGGATGGGGAGTTTCTTCAAAACAAAGATTAAAAAGGTAGCATGAATGACCTTATTTATAGGAGGCTGGAGTACATCTGATTGGTCTAGCAATGATTATTAATGTGAGACCAACAGCAATCAATCATATCATGTGCTCCTCTAAAAATTAGTTCATAAAACTTTATTTAAAGTGTTTATTTTTGTATTTTTTGTAGGGATCTTGTCTTCTGCCGTCTGCAAATCCATAAAACACAGCATTATATTATGTTGTTCTAACTTCTCAGTAGTCGTGTGATACATATATACCAACCCAGACTCATTCTGAATATGTACCCTCTGTATACATTTCTGGAGAGCGCCGAATATGTCCCAGAAGATGTGTTTTTTAAATTTTTTTAGGCCACTGTGCACGCTTTTTGAGACTTCAAATATATATAAGTGCCATTCGCACCTGCTGTTCTCCCATAGGCCACTGTCGACTGACTGATTGACCCACCCTCCTCCTTCCCTAAACCCAACCAATAGTGTTTTCAAAAGCACAGATTGACCCGCCCACCCCCTTTACCCTAAACCCAACCAATAATGTTTTCAAAAGCACAGATTGACCCGCCCACGCCCTTCCCAAACCCAACCAATAGTGTTTTCATAAGCACAGATTGACCCTCCCACGCCTTTTACCCTAAACCCAACCAATAATGTTTTCAAAAGCACTGATTAACCCGCCCACGCCCTTTACCCTAAACCCAACCAATAATGTTTTCAAAAGCACTGATTAACCCGCCCACGCCCTTTACCCTAAACCCAACCAATAATGTTTTCAAAAGCACTGATTAACCCGCCCACGCCCTTTACCCTAAACCCAACCTATAATGTTTTCAAAAGCACTGATTAACCCGCCCACGCCCTTTAACCTAAACCCAACCAATAATGTTTTCAAAAGCACTGATTAACCCGCCCACGCCCTTTACCCTAAACCCAACCAATAATGTTTTCAAAAGCACTGATTAACCCGCCCACGCCCTTTACCCTAAACCCAACCTATAATGTTTTCAAAAGCACTGATTAACCCGCCCACGCCCTTTACCCTAAACCCAACCAATAATGTTTTCAAAAGCACTGATTAACCCGCCCACGCCCTTTACCCTAAACCCAACCTATAATGTTTTCAAAAGCACTGATTAACCCGCCCACGCCTTTTACCCTAAACCCAACCAATAATGTTTTCAAAAGCACTGATTAACCCGCCCACGCCCTTTACCCTAAACCCAACCTATAATGTTTTCAAAAGCACTGATTAACTCGCCCACGCCCTTTACCCTAAACCCAACCAATAATGTTTTCAAAAGCACAGATTGACCCGCCCACCCCCTTTACCCTAAACCCAACCAATAATGTTTTCAAAAGCACTGATTAACCCGCCCACGCCCTTTACCCTAAACCCAACCAATAATGTTTTCAAAAGCACTGATTAACCCGCCCACGCCCTTTACCCTAAACCCAACCAATAATGTTTTCATAAGCACAGATTGACCCGCCCACGCCCTTTACCCTAAACCCAACCAATAATGTTTTCATAAGCACAGATTGACCCTCCCACGCCTTTTACCCTAAACCCAACCAATAATGTTTTCAAAAGCACTGATTAACCCGCCCACGCCCTTTACCCTAAACCCAACCAATAATGTTTTCAAAAGCACTGATTAACCCGCCCACGCCCTTTACCCTAAACCCAACCAATAATGTTTTCAAAAGCACTGATTAACCCGCCCACCCCCTTTACCCTAAACCCAACCAATAATGTTTTCAAAAGCACTGATTAACCCGCCCACGCCCTTTACCCTAAACCCAACCAATAATGTTTTCAAAAGCACAGATTGACCCGCCCACGCCCTTTACCCTAAACCCAACCAATAATGTTTTCAAAAGCACAGATTAACCCGCCCACCCCCTTTACCCTAAACCCAACCAATAATGTTTTCAATAGCACTGATTAACCCGCCCACCCCCTTTACCCTAAACCCAACCAATAATGTTTTCAAAAGCACTGATTAACCCGCCCACCCCCTTTACCCTAAACCCAACCAATAATGTTTTCAATAGCACTGATTAACCCGCCCACCCCCTTTACCCTAAACCCAACCAATAATGTTTTCAAAAGCACTGATTAACCCGCCCACCCCCTTTACCCTAAACCCAACCAATAATGTTTTCAATAGCACTGATTAACCCGCCCACCCCCTTACCCTAAACCCAACCAATAATGTTTTCAAAAGCACTGATTAACCCGCCCACCCCCTTTACCCTAAACCCAACCAATAATGTTTTCAAAAGCACTGATTAACCCGCCCACGCCCTTTACCCTAAACCCAACCAATAATGTTTTCAAAAGCACAGATTGACCCGCCCACGCCCTTCCCAAACCCAACCAATAGTGTTTTCAAAAGCACTGATTAACCCGCCCACCCCCTTTACCCTAAACCCAACCAATAATGTTTTCAAAAGCACAGATTGACCCGCCCACTCCCTTCCCAAACCCAACCAATAATGTTTTCAAAAGCACTGATTAACCCGCCCACCCCCTTTACCCTAAACCCAACCAATAATGTTTTCAAAAGCACTGATTAACCCGCCCACCCCCTTTACCCTAAACCCAACCAATAATGTTTTCAAAAGCACTGATTAACCCGCCCACGCCCTTTACCCTAAACCCAACCAATAATGTTTTCAAAAGCACAGATTGACCCGCCCACGCCCTTCCCAAACCCAACCAATAATGTTTTCAAAAGCACTGATTAACCCGCCCACGCCCTTTACCCTAAACCCAACCAATAATGTTTTCAAAAGCACTGATTAACCCGCCCACGCCCTTTACCCTAAACCCAACCAATAATGTTTTCAAAAGCACTGATTAACCCGCCCACGCCCTTTACCCTAAACCCAACCAATAATGTTTTCATAAGCACAGATTGACCCTCCCACGCCTTTTACCCTAAACCCAACCAATAATGTTTTCAAAAGCACTGATTAACCCGCCCACGCCCTTTACCCTAAACCCAACCAATAATGTTTTCAAAAGCACTGATTAACCCGCCCACGCCCTTTACCCTAAACCCAACCAATAATGTTTTCAAAAGCACTGATTAACCCGCCCACGCCCTTTACCCTAAACCCAACCAATAATGTTTTCATAAGCACAGATTGACCCGCCCACGCCCTTTACCCTAAACCCAACCAATAATGTTTTCAAAAGCACTGATTAACCCGCCCACCCCCTTTACCCTAAACCCAACCAATAATGTTTTCAAAAGCACTGATTAACCCCGCCCACGCCCTTTACCCTAAACCCAACCTATAATGTTTTCAAAAGCACTGATTGACCCGCCCACCCCCTTCCCAAACCCAACCAATAATGTTTTCAAAAGCACTGATTAACCCGCCCACCCCCTTTACCCTAAACCCAACCAATAATGTTTTCAAAAGCACTGATTAACCCGCCCACCCCCTTTACCCTAAACCCAACCAATAATGTTTTCAAAAGCACAGATTGACCCACCCACGCCCTTCCCAAACCCAACCAATAATGTTTTCAAAAGCACTGATTAACCCGCCCACGCCCTTTACCCTAAACCCAACCAATAATGTTTTCAAAAGCACTGATTAACCCGCCCACCCCCTTTACCCTAAACCCAACCAATAATGTTTTCAAAAGCACAGATTGACCCGCCCACGCCCTTCCCAAACCCAACCAATAATGTTTTCAAAAGCACAGATTGACCCGCCCACGCCCTTTACCCTAAACCCAACCAATAGTGTTTTTAAAAGCACCAATTGACCCGCCCACCCCCTTCCCAAGCCCAACCAATAGTGTTTTCATAAGCACCGATTGACCCGCCCACCCCCTTCCCTAAACCCAACCGACAGTGTTTACAAAAGCACCAATTGACCCAATTACCCCTTTCCTAAACCCAACTGACAGTGTTTTCAAAAGCACCAATTGACCCAATTACCCCTTTCCTAAACCCAACTGACAGTGTTTTCAAAAGCATAGATTGATCCGCCCACTCCCTTCCCTAAACCCAACCGATAGTGTTTTTAAAAGCACAAATTGACCCAATCACCCCTTCCCAAAACCCATCTGACAGTGTTTTCAAAAGCATCGATTGATCCACCCACCCCCTTCACTAAACCCAACCAATAATGTTTTAAAAAGCACCGATTGACCCGCCCACCCCCTTCCCTAAACCCAACTGACAGTGTTTTCAAAAGCACAAATTGACCCACCCACTCCATTCTCTAAACCCAACCAATAGTGTTTAAAAAGGACTGTTGACCCGATCACCCCTTCCCTAAACCCAACTGATAGTGTTTAAAAAGCACTGATTAACCCGCCCACCCCTTTTCATAAACCCAACCAATAGTGTTTAAAAAGGACTGATTGACCCAATCACCCGCTTCCATAAACCGAACCAACAGTGTTTTCAAAAGCACCGATTAACCAGCGCCCACCCACTTCTCTAAACCTAAAGCAATCCAGAAAAAGAAAAGCCCTCGCGACCACCTGATTTTTACCACATTTTCAGATTTGACCACATTCTCATCCTGTTATTTACTTGTTTATTGTATTTTTTCCTTTTTTTTTTGTCTTACCTGCTTTCTGGAACCATTCTTCGCCAGACTTGAACCCCGTCATCGTGGTCAACTGCACTCTGCATCTCAAGTCCATTGACCTATGCAGCAAGCCACTGGGCAAACTGGAAAGCCAGCCATACTGAGGTAAGCGGTCAGCTGGTTAGTCATACCGCTCCATAGCATTCGTTTAAAGACAAAATGTAGCTAGATGTACTACATACTGGCTACATAATTCACGATCTGCAGAAACGTATATAGGGCTACATTTTCAGAATGAGGCTGTGTTGATATATACAGTATATAAACTCTGTGTGTTCTGTGTTTGTCTTGGAGATCTTCATTTGCATGTCCTCATTTCTCGTGGTTTGTTATAAGGACCAGAAAAAGAAAAAAAGCAACGTTTTCGCCTCAAACACAACTAATTAGAGTCAGACAGACGCCTGAGCCCCGCGTGACTCGCCCTGGATGTAAATTGTAGACATTTCTGCCGTCGTTTCATCAGAAAGCTCTCTAATTAAAGTGCAACTTATAGACGTCTTGTTTAAGTGCGTTAAAAGATGAGCGAAGGGTCTGATTCCTGGAGTGGAACTCTGTTGACGGCGCTGTTTGCGGAAAGTGTCATTTTAACCTTCTGGACTGAAATAATTGGGAGGAGGAGGAGGAGAAAAAAGTTTGCTTTTGTGGCCTCGGTCTCGAGTAAAACAGTATGATCTGATGATGAGCTGCAGTCATTACCTGCTCTGGACGGCCCCTACGGAGAGCACTTTTAACCACTATCTCCAAGGCCTAATTAGAAATACGGCCCTCCTTTTGTGGTAATGCACACCTAGAGCTGCGAAAATCAGCTCGTGCATGTTAAAAAGCGTCTCACTTTGTCACGACCTTTAGCTGAATTACAGAGATGAGCATAAATGGCGTGGCGACACTCGCGCAATGGTAAGAGATTATTCTGGAAAGGCTATTTTCTGCCGCACAGCGTGAGCCCAGTAAACATTACAATCCATCAGAGAGAACCGGCAGAAAAAAAAAAGAGGGTTTGTTTTCACACTTAAAGGAGAGTGTTCTTAACTTAATCACCACCTTGTTTCGCTACATTTGCATATATTTGCATATTAATTGGACTACAGATTAAAATTGGTTTTGTAATTTTAATTAAGTGTCCACAAAGGTATATGATTAGAACTGTTTAAAATACAGGCTGACGGAGCAGGAGAGATTCCCGTCCTCTTTCTCGTGGAGGTGGATTACTTTCAGGGAAGGCCTGTTTTATGATGCTTATTTTTAATCTTTAGTAGATTATGCAGCTAAAGTGGCTGGGTGGGTGCGAGAGGGAGGAGCGGCCGGGCTATCAAAATCATTTTTTTTTTCTTTCTCAGCGCTCGTTTGCTGTCGTGTTGATTTGCCGTTCTCCACAAAAGTCCTTTGTAGCATTTCCTGATTGCAAATTAAGAGGCCGGCTCTAAGTATAAAGAAGAGAATTTTGATTTAGTGCGTAAGTAAGCAAATTATGCAAATGTGTTTATAAGTGCGGTAAAGCATTGAGGAATAAACAGCCGCGCTGTCCTTGCCGCTTTACCTTGAGAAACCTTCATCTGGTAAAGAAATCGCAATGTGACTTTTGGGCTTTTGAGTTCATGGCTGCGAGCTTTGAGCTCATTTACATGTTTGTGCATAAACGTGTGTGTGCGTGTGTGTGTGTGTGTGCATGTAAAAATGTAATGTGCAGCTGAGAAATAAGAAAATGCATTTCTGATTTAGATTTTTTTTTGTTTCTAGTCCAAATATCTCAAAATTCTTAAATCAAGAAGCATTTTCTGGACAAGCACTAAATATTGTGTTGTTTTCAGAAATAATGAGTTAAAATTGAGTGAGTTTTCGCTTAAAACAAAGCAAAATAATCTGCCAATAGGGAAGCAAAATACGCGTATGTCAAAAGGAATTAATATCAAACTCTGCATAAACAGATAAGTTTAATAAAGTGTATTGCTGTTCTATCACTTCAGAAAAAATACAAAAAGAGTGAAGAGATATGACACAATGCATAAACATCTTACACTGCAAAAATGCTTTTCTTACTTAGCTTTTGTCTTGTTTTTAGTCTAAATATCTAAACATTTTTAAATCAAGAAGCATTTTTGATAAGCAAGAAATATAGTCTTGTTTTAAGAAATAATACGTCAAAATTAAGTGATTTTTTCTTTAAAACAAGTAAAATATTTTGCCAATGGTGTAAGTAAAATAATTTTGTTTTTCTTTTGACATAAGATTATTTAGCTTATCTCATTGTCATATTATTTAGCTTGTTTTAATGAAAAACCCACTTAATTTTGACATTATATGTTAAAACAAGACTAGTCTAAAAATGCTTCTTGATTTAAGAATTTTTAGATGATTGGACTAAAAACAAAACCAAAATTCTAAGTAAGAAAAACATTTTTTATTTGCATGTAACATAGGACAAAATTCCAGTGGACAATATATTATAGTTTTTCTTGATCGCTAAAACACTGAACCTTTGCTCCATTCTCTTACGCCATTAAACACAAAACCTCATCTTCAAGCACTATTAACAAAACTGCTGACTTCTCTTGCAAAATGAAATCTCAAAACCTTTTTACCTTTGTTCAAAAGTTTTACCTGTGTTTAAAATCAAGCACTGCTCTCAATTAATAAACAAAGTGATCAAAATGGTATGCACTTTCAAGCAGTCAGTAAATGAAACAACACAAAACAGAAAACACAATGTTCAAAACATGCAGTTGCAGTCAGAATTATTCGCCCCCCTTTGAATTTTTTTCTTTTTTAAATATTTCCCAAATGATGTTTAACAGAGCAGGGAAATTTTCACAGTATGTCTGATAATATTTTTTCTTCTAGAAAAGTCTTATTTGTTTTATTTCAGCTAGAATAAAAGCAGTTTTTAATTTTTTAAAACCCATTTATGGTCAAAATTATTAACCTCTTTAAGCTATATATTTTTTCAATAGTCTCCAGAACAAACCATCATTATACAGTAACTTGCCTAATTCCCCTAACCTGCCTAGTTACCCTAATTAACCTAGTTAAGCCTTTAAATGTCACTTTAAGCTGTATAGAAGTGTCTTGAAAAATATCTAGTCAAATATTATTTACAATCATGGCAAAGATAAAATAAACAGGGTGGGCTAATAAATCAGGGGGTTGAATAATTCTGATCGCAACTGTAGTTCTCAGAGAGAATTACATTTTTAATCTCAATATTCAGGCCCTACAATTTGTTCATTTTACAGCATACAGCCTACAATGAACTGTACTAAGATCTGCATATTGTGTTTTACCATGTGAAATGGTTTAAAGTATTGACAACAGACTGCACAATTAGCTAAATGAGGTCAGGCAACGCTATCTCACGGCTAATTCGTACCTTTTTGATTAGTGGCTAATTCGTATGAATTCGTACGATCTAATTCGTACAAATTAGTACGATTTGCCTATCACCCAATGACGGTTGGGGTTAGGGGTGGAGTTGGGTGCCACGCCTCCTTTTTAAAATCGTACTTTTTCGTACGACTGAACTCGTACAAATTCGTACGAATTAGCCACTAAACTGACAAAACATAAAATACTTACGTTTCCTCGTGAGATCAGGCTGGGTCAGGCAACTGAGAACTTTGTTCAGCCAATGGGTTCTAGTGTTTTAGCAGTTGAGGCTAAAGCATGCACAACACAAATATTAGGTTAAAAATATTCTGTTTTCCCGCTTTAGGAGAGGCCACTGTGGTGTTTGTTCTTCTCTAATAAATGAGTTGTGCCTCAGAAGACGAAGACAAAACGCAATGAACGCAGAGAATGCGGTGGCTTTTGGAGGCGTGAGATGCTCTTTGGGAGCGCAGACAGATGGTCAAGACAGTTCTGGAGGGAATAATAATAGAAGAATAATAACACTGAAGCACTGTGATGACGAACTGATGACTGAGGCAACAAAAAGAAATACATTTTGTTCAACAAAAGAAAGAAATTCATGAAAGTGTAGAACCACTTGAGTGTGAGTAAATGATGTTGAAATGTTCATTTTGGGTTGAACCGTCCCTTTAAGTCATCATTTGCCTCTTTCCAGAAGCTATAGGAAACACATGGCAAACCCAAACGTGCTCTTTTCAGGACAGCGAGACCCTGTTACAGTACCTTCAGCCAAAGTTTTTCACCTTCAAAGACTAGAAGAGTCCTTCATGTTCGCCGACCTGAACTCTTCTCCAATGTCAGAAGCTCAATTTTCTGATGCAATTACACTAAAGGCAGACAATCACGCAGCAGCATTTGGACGAAACACAATATTACTGTAGCGTGTCTTTGGTGTGGTCAGGCGAGTTTTCGGAGACATTTGGAAACATTTTTCTCATAAAACACTTAGCTGTTTAAGAGATAGGATCCAGTTTCTGAACACAGATTTCACCTCAAGCAAGTAAAACACATCATGAAAACGCTTGGGATTGACTGTACTGTATATGTCTGTGTACAGTACGCTTCTCTCTGTCTACAGCTCTCTATGCACTGCAAAAAATGCTTAGACTTTTTGTATTGTTTATTGCTAAAATATATACAAGTTGTTAAAACAAGAAACATTTTCTAGACAAGACGTTTTTTTAAAAATAATAAATAAAAAATAAATGAGTTTTTTCCTTAAGGCAAACAAAATAATCTAGAAATGATGTAAGCTAAATGAGCTTATTTTTTTTTTAAATCAAAAACAAGATTTGTAAACTGGCAGATATATATATATATACTCACGCACGCACGCACGCACGCACGCACGCACACACACACACACACACACACACACACACACACACGCAGTATATGCTTGTTTTAGACTAGTAAAAAATATACTTTTGGTTTTGTTTTCAGAAATAATGTCAAAAGTATTTTTTCTTTTAAAGGGCACCTATGGTGAAAAATCTCCTTTTCAAGCTGTTTGGACAGACATATGTGTAGGTATAGTGTATAGACCGTCATATTGGGGTGATATAAACACACTCAGTCCATGTATTAACATGTCTCCGTAGTAACGTTTATAATCCTATCAACAAGACAGGACGTGCGCAAACTAATCAACCATAATGCGTTGGAACTATCACAAACGTCATTTTTTTTCATGCATGACTGCGGTCTTCATAAACAAGATAATAAATTTATATATAAAAACAAGATAATTAATAGTTAATTTATTTGACAAGTAACTTTGTATTGTAGTGGATAACACATGTCTAACGTTCTAGTACATCAAGGCACATTTTTACACCTGTAAACTTTGAAGTCATTTTTTTTTTTGCACTCCCATTAATTTAAAATAATGTTTTCCAAGTGATCTTTAACAAACCAAGGACATTTTCACAGTATTTCCTGTAAAAAAAAAAAAAAAAAAAAAAAGAAGTAATAATAATAAATAATTTTTCTTTCTTATAGATTATTTCTTAAATAAAAGCAGTTTTTTTTTGTTTTTTTTAAATACAATTTTAGGTCAGTATTATTAGCCTCCTTAAGAAATATTTACTGTTTATTTTTGATTGTCTACACAACAAACCAGTTATACTATAGCTTGACTAATTATTCTAACTGTCCTAGTTAACATAACCTAGTTAAGTCTTTAAATTACTCTTTAATTTAAATACAACCATCTTGTAAAATAACTAGTAAAATATTATGCACTGTCACCATGGGAAAGATAAAAAAGGTAGTTATTAGAAATTAGCTAGTTAAACTATTATGTTAAAAAAACGTGTTGTAAAAAATCATGTGAAGACTCGTATGTCAGTACTGACATCTAAAATGAATGAAGGCAAAACTAAACGAGTAGAATATTACTTTCAACGTGACTGAAAACTAAATTTGATCAATGTGTTACATCTGTTCTCCGGTACTTGCCGACTGTTTGTAAATTCAAGACTGCATTTCCTAACGTAAAACTATATACACTCAGCTTCTGATTAATAATATGCAGAGCCGAGGACTTCCTATATTAAAAGGTTTAAAATCGCTATTGAAAACAAAAGTCTAATATAATCAGCAGTGGACATTTTGATAGTGTTTCACAACATGAACATGACTCAAGTGAATCTTTTTTTTTACCTGTGTCAATCTGGGGGTTAACTTCTGAATGCGGGGAACTAATGCGCACAGCGCCGTTACAGAGAGAGCGCGCGTGAAGGCAGGGAGAGAGAGTGCACGTGAGATCGAATGCGCGCGACACCTAGAGCGCGCGAAAGAGGCCCCAGTCATTTCTTCGCAGTTTGCCGCCAATGGCTGATATCACTTCTCTGTGACGTTTTGACACAAAAATATCCCGCGGGGGCCCCTTATCACGCGGGGCCCCCCCGCGGTGGGTGCCCTGCGGGCCCGTCTGCTACGCCACTGTGTCCGCGCTGTGTGTGTGTGTGTGTGAACTTTGTAACGACATTGTGTGTGACTCGTTATTGCAGCTCCACAACAAACTCATCAAATAATCATTGGTAAAGTTCTTACTGTAGATTTTCCTCACAAATGTTACGTGAGATCTGCTTCCTTTATGTCTGTCAGTCATCTGAGGCAGCCGAGGGCGGAGACTGAGGCACGCTGACAGGGAACGGTGGGCGGGGAGGACTAGCCTTAAAGGCGCAGTACACAAAAACAGCAAAAATCTATTGAGAGCTACAGAGGTGTGGACTCGAGTCATGTGACTTGGACTCGAGTCAGACTCGAGTCGTGAATTTGATGACTTTAGACTCGACTTGACAAAATATCAAAAGACTTGCAACTCGACTTGGACTTGAACAGAAATGACTTGGACTTTCACTTGGACTTGCGCCCATTGACATGTGAAGACTTGCTGCTTCCCATAAAAAACCCAGAGATAAAAAGTATGTTGACACGGACCACTCTGCGCGCGCTCTCTCTTTTTTTTTTTTTTATTTCTGCGCGCGCTCTCTCTCTCTTCTGTGCGTGTGTGTGACAGCATGCGCGTATTCGGCACGACATCCAATCAAAGCACCGTAGAATGTTTTGATTCGACAGCGTCCAACGTGACTATATGGCGCCGGAGTGGACAAAAGTCAAGCGAACGCAGAGAGACCGAGCCTAGTTTACAGTCATTGGACCGAGCCAATACTCGCGCGCCAATACTCGGTCTTCCTCATGCGTACATACAGTCTCTCACGCCTGCGGCACGTACAATAGGTCTCTCGCGCCCGCGGCGCGTACATTCGGTCTCTCGCGCCCGCGGCACGTATATTCGGTCTCTCGCGCCCGCGGCGCGTAGCCTACATTCGGTCTCTCGCGCCCGCGGCACGTATATTCGGTCTCTCGCGCCCGCGGCGCGTACATTCGGTCTCTCGCGCCCGCGGCACGTATATTCGGTCTCTCGCGCCCGCGGCGCGTAGCCTACATTCGGTCTCTCGCGCGCGCGGCACGTATATTCAGTCTCTCGCGCCCGCGGCGCGTACATTCGGTCTCTCGCGCCCGCGGCACGTATATTCGGTCTCTCGCGCCCGCGGCGCGTAGCCTACATTCGGTCTCTCGCGCCCGCGGCACGTACATTCGGTCTCTCGCGCCCGCGGCACGTATATTCGGTCTCTCGCGCCCGCGGCGCGTAGCCTACATTCGGTCTCTTGCGCCCGCAGCACGTATATTCGGTCTCTCGCGCCCGCGGCGCGTACATTCGGTCTCTCGCGCCCGCGGCACGTATATTCGGTCTCTCGCGCCCGCGGCGGGTACATTCGGTCTCTCGCGCGCGTATTCAGTCTCTCTGCGTTCGCTTGACTTTTGTCCACTCTGGTGCCTCATACCATTTGTGCTTTTGCTCTCCAGAGATCATTCTGTTAAATTGGTTATTCCAATAATGTTGATATGGTTTATATATTGCTACACTATTTAATAACAATACACGAAAAACTTGAAAGGTAAAGGTAAATTCTATAATAAATTCTAGTGTTTTTGAGTGTTGGGTATACTGCCTATGTTTTAGGCTAGTATTATTTACAACTTGTTAATGAATGCTTCAGCATACTGTAGTATTAAGAATAGTGAACTCATGAAATTAACTACAGAGTGTAGTTTTAATACAGTAAAGTGGTGAATTGGAATATAATATACCCTATAGTGTGAAAAAAAAACAGCACTGGGTAATTTGTTTATATTACACTTCTTGTGTTACTGGCAACGCAGTGGCGCAGTGGGCAGTGCTGTCACCTCACAGCAAGAAGGTTGCTGGTTCAAGGCTGGGTCAGTTGGCGTTTCTGTGTGTAGTTTGCATGTTCTCCCTGCGTTCGCGTGGGTTTCCTCCGGGTGCTCCAGTTTCCCCCACAGTCCAAAGACATGCGGTGTAGTGTATGAGTGTGAATGAGTGTGTGTGTGGATGTTTCCCAGAGATGGGTTGCAGCTGGAAGGGCATCCGCTGCGTAAAAATGTGCTGGATAAGTTGGCGGTTCATTATGCTGTGGCGACCCCAGATTAATAAAGGGACTAAGCCTAAAAGAAAATGAATGAATGAATGAATGTTGTGTTACCATAAGCCACAATAAGACTTTATTTTAGTTGCCATGATAAAATGGGATTGATAGTGACATTTATGTTAAGAGTGAATAGTACAGTAGGCTTAAGTTTTTCCTTATTTTTTATCACAGTTACATTTCTGCTTGCGTTAGTTATTGTTTAAATGTTTTTTATTTGATTAGTATGGTGCACCTTTAGGATGTTTAATAAATGTTTTTAAAATAAAATGTATTCTTTACATCCAACGTCTATTCCAGCTGCGCCTTTTTGTAAACTCTAGCCACCCCTGTGGCCACCCCAATATGATTTTGCTGTTGACATTATTCATTTAAATGTACTTATGTAAAAGGACAATATTTCAATAAATAAATAGCAGCCACTAAATTATTGTGGATTGATTGGCGCCACTGATGTAGCTGATTCACTTCCCAACCCCCCTCCCCGATCGTCGTTGACAGCATGCACACACCTTCAATATAGACAGCAATGGCAATTTATTATTTACCCTAAGGTACATCAATAGAAAAAGCTGTTTTAATAATAATGTGGCTCAGAAAGGAATATGGATAAATGATATTATTAGAGTCTGTATAGTGAGTGTGTGCATAGTTGCAATCAGAATTATTCATCCCCCTGAATTATTAGCCCCCTGTTTATTTTTTCCCCCAATTTCTGTTTAACGGAGAGAAGATTTTTTCAACACATTTCTAAATATAATAGTTTTAATAACTCATCTCTAATAACTGATTTATTTTCTCTTTGTCATGATGACAGTAAATAATATTAGACTAGATATTTTTCAAGACACTTCTGTACAGCTTAAAGTGACATTTAAAGGCTTAACTAGGTTAATTAGGTTAACTAGGCAGGTTAGGGTAATTAGGCAAGTTATTGTATAATGATGGTTTGTTCTGTAGACTATCGAAAAAAATATAGCTTAAAGGGACTAATAATTTTGACCTTAAAATGGGTTTAAAAAAATTAAAAACTGCTTTTATTCTAGCCGAAATAAAACAAATAAGACTTTCTCCAGAAGAAAAAATATTATCAGACATACTGTGAAAATTTCCTTGTTCTTTTAAACATCATTTAGGAAATATTTAAAAAAGAAAAAAAAATTCAAAGGGGGTTCAATAATTCTGATTGCAACTGTAAATAGTAATGCCTTTTGTTTATTTGTTTGTTTTATTAATTAATTCATTATTCTTCATTAATTTTAGACACGGCATATATCGTATGCTGTACAATAAAAGTATGTGAAAACAACTGAAAAGTTACTTATATATATGAAACTTGTTTAAAAACTAAATGTTTTTTATTTTACTGAATTTGAATTTCTAGATTTTTTGGGGGGAATAAATTGCAATGTTTCAAGAGTAATTAATTAAATGAATTAAAACCACATTATTTCATTTACCAGAAACAAAAATATAACATTACACTGAATTCATTAATATATTTTTTGTGTGCCATCCCAAGATTTGGTGCGGCCTCTTCTAGCCACCCCTAAGAAAATTTTCTGGGGGTGCCACTGGTCTATTCTCTGTCTTAAAGTGTTTGAAACTGGAAATATTTTATCAACACAGCCAAAAATTTTATGATTTATTAGATTAAAAATGTAATATGTACGTCTATTTTAGTATATTGGTTGTTAATAAACTGCACCAATATAAATCATATCGAAAAGCACAAAAGGAAGAGGAAAACACAAGACACAAATTGTGAGTCTGCATATAATCTCTGAGAACGTGCAAGAAAAATTGTGCGTGAGCAGTGCATATTTGAGAGAGTGACAAAATTTGCGCATGAGCAGCGTATATTTGAGAGCTCACAAGCAGTTTTGTCTACAAATAGAGGAAATCGGTGCACGAGCATCACACAAGAGAGCGTAGAGACAGTTCTTCAACGTTATGTGAAGAAAACAACGTTATTGTTTGTATGAAGTAGCCTACTTCATTAAGAATATGTGCTACCATTTTACATTGCTGCTAGACAGATTTGCATCTTAATCTCTTCAGCACACACACGAGATTCCATTGACAAAATACCAATTTCACTCAATTTTACTTTGCAGCATACAGGAGTTGTTGGTCTACTGCTGCCTCATTGAGGTCGTTTATGTAATTTTCGTTAATCACAAGTTGATCACCGAAGACATAACATAGCACAACTAAAACTAATGAATTAGACAGCAGTAGACCTGCAAATTCTGTGTGATGTGAGGCAAAATGGACTCTATTGTGGTGGAACTCGTTCTTGTGGAATATGCTGTAGAGACGAGACGCAGCACTGTTCAGCACTTTTTCAGAAAATTACATTTGTATTTTTATGTATCTGAGCAATGTTCTTTCATAAAAAAGGCTTGTTTAATAAATACAGATCTTACAACCATACATAATCTGTATACATTTTATTTTTCTGTTAAAAAGACTCGAAAAGACTCGAAAGTCAAACCGTAGGACTTTGGACTTGATTTGAGACTTGTTGGCCTTGACTTGGGACTTGACTCGGGACTTGCCTGTCTTGACTCGGGACTTGACTCGGGACTTGAGGGCAATGAATTGAGACTTACTTGTGACTTGCCAAACAATCACTTGGTCCCACCTCTGGAGAGCTATAAAACACCATCTAGTGAAAGATATAATCAATAATCTGATGGGTGTTTTGAGTTGAAACTTTAGACACATTCTGGGGACACAAAAGACTTATATTAAATCTGGACAAAAGGGTAACCCCTTTAAACAAGCAAAAAACAAACAAAAACAAAACAAATATGTATAGGAAATATATATAACAAAATTATATGCTTAAAGTAAATTAATTTATTTTTTGCTTGTTTTAGGAAATAAACCATTGATGTACCATTGAAATATAGGTTACATATGGGTTATATATACAACAGTTCTGTCTGGTTCTCGAATCTGATTGGCTGATAGCCATGCAATATTCTGCAGTATCAGAACTCGTACAGCCTCTTCACTGCATGCAGAGGACATTACATAAATAAATAAACAAATCTGGAACAAATCATACATTTTCCTGCAACTGGACTCGTAATTCATACCACTGCCATCTCACAGCAATTTGTAACTTTTTTTTAATTTAGTAGCTAATTTGTATAAATTTGTACAATCTTATTTGTATATTTTAATAAGATTTGCTCATCTCCTAATGACGGTTGGGTTTAGGGGTGGGGTTTGTGGCCACGCCTCCTTTAAAAAAAACCCTGAAAACTGCATGAATTAGCAACTAAACTGACAAGACGCAAAATAGTTATGTTTTCTCGTGAGACCAGGCTGAAATTCCAGACATGAACTTGCATGTCATGTATGTAGTTTGCATATAATATCCGATTTCTATTTATCTATACAATGCAAAAAATTATATGATAAACATCATGACAACTAATGTTTTTATGCTACTTTAACTTAATTTAATAAGTTAATCAGGTTTCAACTCAATTATTTTAAGTTATACAAAGTTGAGATTACTAGAAAAGTTCATTTGATTCAACAAAAATATTAATTTATTCATTAATTTTCCCTTATTTATCAGATTTTGCCACAGCAGAATGAACCACCAATTATTCCAGTATATGTTTTATTCAGTGGATGCTCTTCAGCTGCAACCCAGTAATGGGAAACACCCATAACACACTCATTCACACACACACACACACACACTCATACACTACGGCCAATTTAGTTCATCAATTCCCCTATAGTGCATGTGTTTGGACTGTGGGGGAAACTGGAGCACCCAGAGGAAACCCACACCAACACGGGGAGAACATGCAAACTCCACACAGAAACACCAACTGACCCAGCCGGGACTCAAACCAGCCACCTTCTTGCTGTGAAGCCCCAGTGCTAACCACTGAGCCACCGTGCCACCCTCAACAAAAATATTTGAGGCAGAAATAATTTTGTACAGTGTATAGTAGTGATGGTGATGAATTCTTCAGTCTGTCTGTTATAGGAAGAAACCCGAGTGTTTTCTGTTTCTCCTCAAATTGTGTCTTCTTGAGTTACTAAGCTGTCCTAATAGGTCCAACCTGTGCTTTCGTGAGATGAACGTCTCTCTTTCTCCTGCTGGGTTGAGAATAAAGTGAAGTTTGGTGTCAGCAGCTCTTCAAATCTGCTTTCTGTTGGAGCGAGCTTCACTTTCTTCTCTCTAATTGAGCAAAGCGGAGGATGTCAGGATCACTGTTGTGCTTCTCCACCATCAACATTCTGTCTCATTAAAACTCCTTCCAGCCGCAGACGGATGGAGGAAACCAGGAGACGCGTCCACTGTCTGAAATAACTCTGGGAGATGAACTGAAGCCGGACAGTTTGCTCTCTGTATGTCCTTATGGGGCTTTTATAATAATCACAGCAATGCGATGTGTGTTAACTTTAGTTAGCATGAACTAACACTGAATAAAGCATCTATAAAGCTTAGGTCAGGTTCATTTCTGTGTTTACCTTCAGCTGCATGGCTGACGTTGGTATCTGTTTATTTTAATAAATGGATTAATGTTAACATAAATGAACAATAACATTTTGGATTTCCATTCATTCATTTTCTTTTCGGCTTAGTGCCTTTATTAATCTGGGGTGGCCACAGTGGAATGAACCGCCAACTTATCCAGCATATATTTTACACAGCGGATGCCCTTCCAGTTGCAACCCATCACTGGGAAAACATTTCGGATTTTAATTAACACAAATGATAGATAAATAAATAAGGTTTTTTTATATAAATTTGTATTTGAATGACAAAGTTTTCTTCAAGCCAGGCTCATTCTGATTACGTACCGCTGTATACATTTCTGGAGAGCACCAAATACATCTCAGGAGATATGTTTTTTGGCAGATTTTGTTATCGCAAATCCACCAGAGCCGGCTGTGTACACTTTTTGAGATCTCAAATTTCTCTCACAAGTGCCATTCGCTCCTGCTGTTCTCACGTAAATCCACCAGAGGCCGCTGTTGACTGACTGACCCACCCTCCTCCTTCCCTAAACCCAACCACAGTGTTTTCAAAAGCAATCCAGAAAAGGAAAAACCCACGCCTGATTTTACCATGTTTTCAGATTTTACCACATTCTCACTCTGTGGTTTACTTGTTTATTTTATTGTTTGCCTTTTGTTTTTGTCTTACCAGCTTTCTGGAACCGTTCTTCGCCAGACTCGAACCCCGTCATCATAGTCAACTCTTTTCTGTGTCTCAAATCCTCCAATGTACGCAGTGAGCCACTGAACAAACTGGTAACAGCGGAAAAGCCATCCACACTGAGGTAAGCGGTCAGCTGGTAAGTGTGAAAAGCCTCTGGCTACATAATTTGCACTCTCCAGAAATGTATATAGGGGTTCGTTTTCAGAATGAGTCTGTGTTGGTTTTTTGCAGATGTTTTTCATACACACGAAAATGTTTTCCAAATAATTTCCATCCACAGAAATCTGTGAAAACAACTAACATTGTTTTTCAAACGTTTTCACTTTCAGGTTTCCAAAATATACATAAACAGCCAATTTTAGGGTTGGGTTTCGTTTTTGTTGGTTGAAAAACATCTACTAATGTAACAATCACATAGCTAACTAACTAACTAACTAACTAACTAACTAACTAACTAACTAACTAACTAACTAACTAACTAACTAACTAACTAACTAAATACTACTTACTTATTCCCAGGGCCATTTATATGGAAGTTGATATTGTAGCCACACCATGTTGTTGTTTCGTAACATCTAAGTTTTAGGAGGTGAGTCATTAGCCCAAGGCTCAAGCCCCAACCTGGAGGACATACACACAGAACATACACTCATACACTACGGCAGGCCCAGATTGGCTAATCGGGAGGACCGGGAGAATTCCCGGTGGGCCAGTCCGTTTTTTGGCTGCGAGGGCCGGTTTCCCTAGCTGCTTGCACTCTCAGCAGTCGCACTTTTTTCATTTATTTATTTATTTATTTGAGCATAGCCTCGATCTTTTTATTCATTATTTTGCCGCAGCTCCGCTCTTTTTATTTATTTTCTCTCAGCCCAGTGAGCAAAATGCAGCCTGCAGGTTAATGATGACGTAACTATCATTCGACCCCAAACAGCGGCACCTTAATGAATATAAGAATTCGAATATTTAATATTAATGAATATTACACCTGCTCAATGAAAATCAGATGATTCACTACAGTAATAAATCTGACATAACTTGATCAGAATTCTAAAAAGGGGAGATAAGGATTAAGCCGTCAATAGAAAGTAATACTGTGGTTAATAGAGTCTTGCAGATAACAGTGCAATACTTATTTTTTATTCCAGATGCGTCAGCTGAACAGTGCCATTGTGGTCCGGTGGTCAGCATGTTGTGTTACGACGCTGCCGACCCGAGTTCAAACCTCCCCTGAGTTTTTCTTTCTTTTTTTTTTGTCATTTGTAGTGTTAAGACATATAATACTGTTTGGGTTACTTATATAGGTGTACATATTTTATTTTTATTTTTTGTGTGACCACCGTTACAAAGGACTGGATATCTGTAAAGAATTTTGCACAGAATATACATTCAGATATGGCAGGAAAGGACATTGTGATGTTTTAAAAGAATAGTGTTGGAGATTTAGCTCCCCTTTAATGTTCTCATATTTATGAAAAACATTTGAAGTTCTAAAGCAGCTGTTACCTTGAAAAAGACGTGATAGTGTCATCAGAAACTGAATTGGAAATTTCTTTATTTTAATATATTCAGTCATGAACTGAGGTGGGCCGGTCTCAGCTTGAAACTCAAGGGCTGAAATGGAGTCCCACTCCAGCCCTGCACTACAGACAATTTAGCCGACCCAATTTCCCTATACCGCATGTATTTGGACTTGTGGGGGAAACCGGAGCACCTGGAGGAAACCCACACCAACACAGGGAGAACATGCAAACTCCACACAGAAATGCCAACTGACACAGCCGGACTCGAACCAGCAACATTCTTACTGTGAGACCACAGCTCTACCAGCTGCACCACCATGCCACCAACTAAATACTAGCAACCCCCCCCCCCCCCCCCCCAAAAAAAAATAAAAAACATGAAACAATTATGTTTTCATAACCTTATAGAAACGTTAGCAAAACGTTCGTACAACATTGGTAGCTGATTAATGACTATTTGTTCTTTACTCATGTTTTAATGTCCTTTTTAATGATTTGGATTAATTCAATAATAATTAAATAATTAATTTTACATTTGAAGCTTGTACTCCAGATGGCGGTAAACTCAAGACAGTTTAACTCAACATTGGTTAAATATGGACACATTTTAGATATATATTAAACCTGTTGGTTTTGTCCATGTCTGACTCAACGATTGGTTAAACAATCCAGCATTTATATTTATTCATTCATTCATTTTTTTTTCAGCTTAGTCTCTTTATTAATCTGGGGTTGCCACAGCAGAATTAACGTATCCAGCATATATTTTATGCAGCGGATGCACTTCCAACTGCAACCCAACACTGGGAAACATCCATACACACTCATTTACACACATACACTACGGTCAATTTTAGCTTACCCAATTCACCCACAGCACATGTCCTTGGACTGTAGGGGAAACCGGAGCACTCGGAGGAAATCCACCTGAACATTCTTGCTATGAAGCGATCGTGCTACCCACTGAGCCACCGTGACGCATTTATACACATACGTTTTAATTTTTTTTTTTAGTAAATAAGGTTGTGCATTAAAGGTAATAATGTGTTAAATAACATTAGTTTTCTTGCACAGATGTGAGGATCTGCATGCATTAATTTGTGTTGCATGCATATTTATATTTTGTAGATTCTCAAAGTAACATAGTAGCCGTTGAGCTGCATTATAGGAATCCCCAAGAGGCTCAGTTTCCCTAAAACAATCTTTAATATTCTGCTCGAAATATAAAAGTCACCTACATCTTGGACGACCTGTGAATGAGCAAATTAGCAGCTAATTCTCCTAGCTAAGATTTGGGTGAAACTCTGTCTCTGTAATATCATTAAGCAAGCCTCTTCGGAGTGTTCGCGGCAGAATAACACACTCCTCGCTGGAGATTTTCCCTGTTCCTGCATGACTGAATCTCCTCCAGAATGTCAGACCAGAGTGTAAAACATCTTCTGGAGATTCTGCAGCGATTAACCCCAAACACACTGATCTGAGAGCTGACAGACACCGGGTCACTGTGTGTGTCTATTAGGCTTGTCTAAGGTCAGTGTAAGATTCTGACGTATGATAACCTTGAATATAAATATCACGCTCTCATAGTAACTGTTATGGTTACTGCTCTAAAAGATGTTTGAGTAAAAAACAACTTTTTTTTTCCCGCATTGAACACAAAATATTTTATTTTAAGAAACATTATTTGGAATTAATTAACTATTTTGGTATTAATTAACACTAATTTGGAACAGTAAACTCCACACAGAAACGCCAGCCGGGACCCAGCCGGGACTCGAACCAGCGACCTTCTTGCTGTGAGGCAACAGTGCTACCCACTGTGCCACCACACCACCCAACAGTAAGCATGTCAGGCTAAATAATTGAAGTAAATCATTGACGTCTGCTGTCTTCATTATTTTCAAAAACAAAAGTCTATAGCGTGTTTGGACGTTGGTTTATAAGAGATTTGTTTTTCAGATGTTTGCTGAAGGGCAGCACAGTGGTTAGCACTGTGACCTCACAGCAAGAAGGTCGCTGGTTTGAGTCCCGACAGTTGGCATCTCTGTGTTTGCATGTTCTCCCCATGTTGGCGTGGGTGTCCTCCGGGTGTCCCACAGTCCAAACACATGCACTATAGGGTAATTGATAAACTAAATTGGCCGCAGTGCATGAGTGTGTGTGTGTGTGTGAATGAGTGTGTATGGGTGTTTCCCAGTGCTGGGTTGCAGCTGGAAGGGCATCCGCTGTGTAAAACATATGCTGGAATAGTTGGCGGTTCATTCCACTGTGGTGACCCCTGATAAATAAGTGACTAAGCCGAAGAAAAATGAATGAATAAATGAAAGAATGAAAAAATAATGCAGAAAAATTTAGTGGTCTTAAAACCTTGACTTTTACAAACTGCGGTAAACCTTGACACCGGTTATCGTCCCATGTCGACACTGTAAAAAAAATGTCAAAAAGTCAAGACAACAAATATTTTTTATACTTCTTTAACTTATTTTAATAAGCTAATCAGGTTTCAACTTCATTTTTATAAGTTATACAAAGTTTAACTTAATACTTTAAGTCAGTGTTATTGATGTAGACTGAAAAAATTAAAGGGCAGCTATGATGAAAATTGGCTTCTTCAGCTGTTTGAACAGAACTATCTCTATGTATAGTGTGTCCACTGTCATATTGGAGTGATATAAACACAAGTCTCCTTTTACAAATTTACTGACGTTAAAATAGGACCCAGTGATTTTGAGACCCACCGCAACGTAACGTAGGAGTGCGGTATTCTCCGCCCACCTAATTGATTGACAGGCACCATGTTTCTATAATAACATGTATACACACATCCAGGGGAAATCTTTTAAAAAGAAACTAGGATTAAAACATCTGTTACAACTCTCTGTGATCAGCGGCACCTCAATAATTAATTTTATAAGTTTAAATGTTTTTAAAACAGAGCATGTTTCTAATGAAGAGGGTAAAATCGCCATGTAATTCTTACCCGCTATAATCACCATGGCCGCATAGTGTCAGTAAACGCACGTATGTGTGTGTGTGTACTGCAAACGTCATTTGTGTGTGACTCATCATTTCAGAAAGGCTTGAATAAACATCACCACAAATGCATCAAGTAAATGTACTTGGTATTTTTTAACTAGTGACCTTATTTCAGCTTCATCAGCTGTCTCAATCACTGACTGCTGTTTATCTGACGTAACGCAGGTGTAGTGTCAAAGTGGTGGGTGGGGAGAAGCAGCTCATTTGGATTTAAAGGCACAGGCTACAAAAACTGCTACACTGTAGTCAGACACCAAAATGGGCAGATTCTATATTATATAATAAATAATCTGATGCATATTTTGAGCTAAAACACACATTCTGGAGACACAAAAGACTTATCTTACATCTTGTAAAGGGGGTAAAATAGGTGGCCTTTAAGGTAGCAAGAATTTCTTTACAGTGTAGTGTCTGTAGGTGGCAGGTGATGGATAATTCTTCACTTTATGCTCCGCTATTATCATAAATGAAACACTCTATAAGCTCAAACTTGACCAGTATGCTTTTTAGATGGCCTAAAAAACTAATTAAAATACTTGTGTAAAAAATACAACTTACATACAGTATACCTTAGAGCAGGGCTGCCCAAACTCGGTCCTGGAGGGCCGGTGTCCTGCATATTTTAGTTCCAACCCCAATCAAACACACCTGAACCAGCTAATCAAGCTCTTTCTAGGTATACTAGAAAGCTCCAGGCAGGTGTGTTGAAGGAAGTTGGTGCTAAACTATGCAGGACATCGGCCCTCCAGGACCGAGTTTGAACACCCCTACCTTAGAGTATAGCAAAAAAAATTGAGTGGTTTTAAAACCTCGACTCTTCCAAACCGCGGTAACTGGTTATCGTCCCATGCCTAGTGTCTGTAGGTGGCAGGTGATGGATATTTCTCCACTTTATGCGCCGCTATTATCATAAATAAAACGCTCCATAAGCTCAACCTTTTGCTCACTAATGGAATTTGTCAACATGAAAGAGCGGTATTCTCCATTCAGCCGTCCGGTGCCAAATCCAGCGGCGTCTCCTGCCAGCGGCTCACGTTAACACCGGCAGCTCAGGGAATCGCACGCCGTAATGAAATTACCTCCGCGCAAACAAATAAGGTCAGAGACTCAAGGAGACGCGCATTAGAAACCGGTTCTGCTAATTAAACGCCAGGTTCATCAGCAAAAGCCAACGCGGGCACTTAGGAAATATGTGCTTCAGCCTAGACACTAACTGCAAACTGCTGTACACACTTTAAGGGACAGTTCACTCCAAAATTAAAATGTACAATGCAAAAAAACAAAAAAACTTATAGTATTAGTCTTGTTTCTAGTTCTCCCCATGTTGGCGTAGGTTTCTTCCGGGTGCTCTGGTTTCCCCCACAGTCCAAACACATGCGCTATTGGGGAATTGATGGACTAAGTTGGCCGTAGTGTATGAGTGTGTTTGTGTATGAGTGTGTATGGATGTTTAACAGTACTGGTTTGCAACTGGAAGGGCATCCACTGTGTAAAACATGTGCTGGATAAGTTGGTGGTTCATTCCACTATGGCGACCCCTGATGAATAAAGGGACTAAGCCAAAGGAGAATGAATGAATGAATGAATAAATGTTAATTAAACAAAACTCTTCCTAAAGATTTCATTAATATGTGTGTTTTTTGTTAAGTTTTAAATACAATTTATATTCTTATTAATTTATTAAACATTGTATCATACTTAAATACATATAAATAAAATATAATGTTGGATGCAGGTATTAAAATATTCACAAGTTCATGTCAGATGAGTAACATGTAAGTTATTTATAATTATTAACATTGATTTTTGCCATCATTCAGTAACTAATAACCTTCTTCTAAATTGTGAAGCAGTTGTTTGTTGATCTTTTCTGTGTGCTAATACTTTTACGTGATGTTTCATAGTATATTTACCTTCAAATAAAAAGAAAAAAACCTGAATAAGTCTCAAACCTGAACAGCAGGCCTATGAAGACTAGATCTGGATACCACGCTTTGAGGAGCTGCAGTTTTGTTCGCTGAATTTCACGTGTTTTAACGCTGGTAATTGTTTTAATGTGAATCTCATGCCCCGAGTCTCTCCATCCCAAACTGCAGTTTAACCGCAACCTTATCAGACACAATTAGTTTTACCTTTGCATTACGTTCAGCTGCATGTTATTACCTCGTCTGCCGTGGCCGCTCTTTCATAATTATTGACCATGACTTATTGTAATGAGTTTATTTAAGCTGAATTCAGAAGAAGGTGGAATTACAGCCGTGAAGCCCGAGGCACTCATGCTTTCACACAGTGGAATAAAAGACAGAGATTTTTTTATTTTCCCTCCCGTCTATATCTAACCGTCCTCTCCACGACAGCTCATGTGGACAGAATAAATGCTATGTCAGCAGAAACACTTGTTTTTTTTCTGCTTTTGTGTTATTACACGCCTGACATTCAGCAAGAAGACAAAGTCCCGCAGCGAGGGGTATCAATAAATCTGACAGACCACCTATGCTCCGCGATAACAGCCTTTGAGGGACACAAATCATATTTCATCAAACACAAACACTGATCTGCTCCACATCCACATCAACTCCGCGTGCTTTCGGCTTTCCGTAATAAAACATCAGTCTTGCGGCTTTTATCCGTCCAGAAGTTCAGATTCTGTCATTATTCACTGGCGCTATACAAACCTGAATGACTTTCTGTCTTCGGCGAATCTCAAGGCTCAGATTTGTGAGGGGTGTTGGGGTGATGGATTACAAGTATTGTGAGTTATGTAATCAGATTACTTATTTTAAACTAAAGTATTGGCAAAGTATCATGAGCTATGTAATCAGATTACTTTTTTCAAGTAAGTGGTAATGGATTACAAGTAACATGAATTAAGTAATCAGATTACTTTTTTCAAGTAAGTAGTAAAGTAATGAATTATGGATTACAAGTAATTTCAGTTATGTAATCATATTTCTTTATTCAAGAAAGGAGTAAAGCAATGGGTTATGGATTACAAGTAACGTGAGTTATGTAATCAGATTACTTTATTCGGTAACACTTTATTTTGATGGTCCATTTGAGTATTAGTAGACTGTCTGCTTATTATCTGTTGACACTGACATTTAACAGTCCTTCAACAGACATTTAACTGACTATAAGAAACTTTGCAAGTACATGTCAACTTACACTAACCCTAACCCCAACCCCCAACCCTAACCCCAACCTAACAGTCTGCTTATAATCTAATGATAATTAGTTGCAATGTAACTTAAATTCAACAAACGGACCGTCAAAATAAAGTGTGACCCTTTATTCAAGTAAATAGTAAAGTAATTGACTACAAGTAACATAAGTTGTGTAATCAGATTACTTTATTCAAGTAAATAGTAAAGTAATGGACTACAAGTAGCATGAACTGTGTAATCAGACTACTTTTTTCAAGTAAATAGTGAAGTAATGGATTACAAGTAACATAAGTTATGTAATCAGATTAATTTTTCAAATGAAATTAATGGATTACAAGTATTGCAAGTTATGTAATCAGATTACTTTTTCAAGTAAGTAGTAAAGTAATGAATTATGGATTACAAGTAATGTCAGTTATGTAATCATATTTCTTTATTTAAGAAAGTAGTAAAGCAATGGGTTATGGCTTACAAGTATCGTGAGTTATGTAATCAGATTACTTTATTCAAGTAAATAGTGAAGTAATGGACTACAAGTAACATGAGTTGTGTAATCAGATTACTTTTTTTCAAGTAAATAGTGAAGTAATGGACTACAAGTAGCATGAGTTGTGTAATCAGACTACTTTTTTCAAGTAAATAGTGAAGTAATGGATTACAAGTAACATAAGTTGTGTAATCAGGTTACTTTTTCAAGTAAATAGTGGAGTAATGGACTACAAGTAACATGAGTTGTGTAATCAGACTACTTTTTTCAAGTAAATAGTGAAGTAAAGGATTACAAGTATCATGAGTTATGTAATCAGATTACTTTTTCAAATGAAAGTAATGGATTATAAGTATTGCAAGTTATGTAATCAGATTACTTTTTCAAGTAAGTGGTAAAGCAATGGATTATAAGTAACACAAGTTAAATAATCTGATTTCTTTTTTAAGTGAGCAGTAAAGCACTGGTTTACAGGTATCATGACGTATGTAATTGGATTACTTTAAGTAAATAGTAAAGTAATGGATTACAAGTAACATGAGTTATGTAATCAGGTTACCTTTTTCAAACTAAAGTAATGGATTATAAATTTTGTGAGCTATGTAATCAGATTACTTTTTTCAAGTACATAATAAAATAATTAATTACAAGTATCGTGAGTTATGTAATCAGATTACTTTTTTTCAAGTACATAGTAAAGTAATGGATAACAAGTAACACAAGTTATGTAATCAAATTATTTTTTTAAACTAAAGTAATGGATTATAAGTAATGTGAGCTATGTAATCAGATTACTTTTTTCAAGTAAATAGTAAAGTTATCGATTACAAGTACCATGAGTTATGCAATCAGATTACTTTTTCAACTAAATTGGGAAGTACTGGATTACAAATAGCACAAGTTAAGTAATCAGATTACTGTTTTCAAGGAAATAGTAATGAAATATGTATTACAAGTATTGTGGGTTATGTAATCAGATTACTTTTTTCAAGTAGCAAAATACTGGATTACAAGTAGCACAAGTTATGTAATCCGATTACTTTTTCATGTTAGAGGTAAAGTAAAGAATTATGGATTGCAAGTAACGCAAGTTATGAAATCTGATTACTTTTATCAAGTAGTTTAATTAAACTGAAATGCAAACTCATAATATTCATTGCTGAAGAATGTTGAACTTTCTTTTCACACATACTATTTTCATGCAAGCTTGTATTTTTCATGCAAATGTGTAGTTGTTTTATTGAATTGTTTGTTTCCATTAATTTAAAGGAAATATTAAAGTTTAAAAATTAAATAAAACAAACTCAGATTTCTGATTCTGGTGTTCCCATCATGCATTTGCATTTTCACTGTTTTCCAGTTATATTTACACAGATTTATCCATGCCTTTGTTGTTAAGTTAAACATTTAAAACTGACAATTTTTTACAGAGGGTAAATTATTGCTTGTTTTATATCATAATTTGATTTAAAAACGCAAGGGATGTGAGTTGAATGTGAAAGACTGAACAGCTGAAACACTGTGAATCACTCAGACCTGAGGGTTAACATCATACAGCAGACATTTATAGAACGTTTTTTTTTTATTTATATTTCACACGTGTGTGTGAAGTGTGTATGAGTGCTGAGCTGGGTTTGTTTGGTCAGGATTGTGATGATGGCTCAGGTCTGTGTGTTTACGGTCAGCACTGAGCAGCTTTGAATCACAGCGAGTTTCCCCTCAAACTCTGACACTAATGACACATAAACGGCTCGCAGACCATCATCTTATGGGATAAGTGAGTGTGTGTGTGGTTTTTGAGATTTATTGAGTGCAGAGCTTTTCCTTCACTCTCAAAAATAAAGGTGCTTTGATTATTCTTGGGTTCAGCAGAAATCAAGAACCTTTTTTTCACGGTTTGAGGTTCTTGAGTTGCTTTGTGTTTCTCCAACACAATCTCACAGCAATTTAAAGTTTTTTTTTAAGTTGTTTAATTTCATATGCTTTGAGGTTTTTGAGTTGCTTTGAGTTTCTACAATGCAATCTCACAGCAATTCGTAATTTTTTTTTATTTTATACAATTTCGTTTACTTTGTGGTTCCTGAGTCTCTTTGTGGTTCTCCAGGACAAACTCACAGCAGTTTGTACGTTTTTTTTATTTCATAAAATTACATTTGCTTTGAGGTTCTTGAGTTGCTTTGTGTTTCTCCAACACAATCTCATAGCAATTCGTAACTTTTTTGATTCCATATAATTTGCTTCGCCTTGAGCTTCTTCAGTTGCTTTGCGTTTCTCCAATGCTATAACGCAGCAATTTGATTTATTTCTTTTTGATTCATACAATTCCATGCAGTTTTGTTTCCATTGAGGTTCTTGAGTTGCTTTGTGTTTCTCCAACACAATCTCACAGCAATTCGTTCCTTTTTAAAGTTGTTTAATTTCGTATGCTTTGAGGTTCTTGAGTTTCTTTGAGTTTCTACAATGCAATCTCACAGCAATTCGTAATTTTTTGGATTTTGTACAGTTTCATTTGCATTAAGGTTTTTAAGTTGCTTTTTTGTAACGTTTTGGACTTCGTACAATATTGTATATTTTGAGTTGCTTTGTGTTTCTCCAACGCAATCTCACAGCAATTGTTTTTTATTCACACAATTCTATACAATTGCGTTTTTTTTTTCTTTTTCTCAATTTCTTTGAATTTCTTGAGTTGTTCTGTGCTTCTCCAACACAATCTTACAGCATTTTAACGTTTTGGATTTTTTACAATTTCAATCGCATTGAGCATTTTGATTTGCTTTGTGTTTTCCTAACACAATCTCACAGCAATTTGTAACTTTTTGAATTTCATTCAATTTAATTTGCATTGAGGTTCTTGAGTTGCTTTGTGTTTTTCCAATGCAGTCTCATGGCAATTCCTAATTTTTTTGATTCCATATTACTCGCCTTGAGGTTCATGAGTTGTTCTGTGGTTCCCTAATGCAATCTCACAACAATTCATAACTTTCTGGATTTCGTACAATTCTGTTTGCTTTGAGGTTCTTTAGGTGCTTCGTGTTTCTCCAATACAATCTCAGAGCAATTCGTAACTTTTTTTCATTTCGTTCAATTTCATTTGCATTGAGGTTCTTGAGTTGCTTTGTGTTTTTCCAATGCAATCTCATAGCACTTTGTAACTTTTTGGATTCCATATTTGCTTCGCTTTGAGGTTCTTCAGTTGCTTCATGTTTCTTCAACACAAACTCTCAGCAATTCGTAACTTTTTTGATTCATACAATTCCATGCAATTTTGTTTACTTTGAATTTTTCAGTTGCTTTGTATTTCTCCAATGTAATAACACAGCTGTTCAGATTAATATATATCATAGTGTTACAATTCATTACTCTTCTTAATTTCTTACAGCTTCATTTGTTTTGTGGTTCTTGAGTTGCTTTGTGTTTCTCCAATGCAATCACACAGCAATTTGTAACTTTTTTTCGATTTCATACAATTTCATTTTAGTATGGTTTGCTCATCCCCCAAATGACAATTGCCTCATTTTAAAAATCATAATTTTTCATACAAATAAAATCATAGTTTTCTTCCAGTACGTAAAGTAGTTGTGTTTCCTGATGAGATCAGGCTAGTTTCTCTGGTCAGCAGCAGTGGCTTGGTTTATGGCTCTAAATAGTGACGTCATAAATTATTTTTGACAAAAAAAAAAAAAAAAAAAAAAAAAAAATATATATATATATATATATATATATTCAGGAAAACTTAATTAGGAGATTCAAAATAACTTAAGTTTTAACAGCAATTAATTTAAATATTTGTATAAAATTATTGCACAGCTCTCTGGAACATTCTGATTGGTCAATTATGATATTTTGAGGTGTGCCCCTCAAATTAGATTTTCTGTCTGGCTGAAATTATTTCATTCATTCTTTCAGTCTTGGGTAGAAATAAAATAGTTAATAGTTTAAATATTAGGACTTTAGTTTTAAGTCATTGATTGATCGATTGATAGATTGATTGGTTGAACCAGACAAAAAAAAAAAAAAATTCTGTTCTACCTGAAGCCTTTACACGATCCTCTTCACTGTTCACTTGTGTGTTTATATCTGAGCTGGAAAGCATTAAGATCCTCATTTTATGAGAGAAACACTCAGAGACTCAGAGGTGGGTGGCTTTGTTAATGAACGTGGAGCTCCCTCCTAACAAGAAAATCCATTTTCATCACACAAACTGACATAAAATATCATCCTTTTATTTCCCTCAAAAAATTGCATTATAAAATATTTAACCTCAGAATAACCACGTAAGCCGTGCAGAAATATATGACCGTCCCAGGTATCCATAAAGAGGGAATATTCAAATGAGGGCCACATTAGAATATTAAATCTTGATTTATTTATGCGAGTGCCATTAGGGGTTATCATCTGGATCAGCAAACAATTTTTCAAGGGTTGGGATTTTTTATGTAGTAGCAGACACATTTAGCACCTCGCCACATCCGCGCCGTGTTCATCGGCCGATAAAAATGGCAGCCGATATTATAATGCAAATCCCTTATGGGAAAATACCTGCGCGATCCCTGCATATAAATGATCCGGCATTGTACCTCTCTCACCTTATTACTGAATTACTGAGCGCCGCGCGACTCGGGGAAAGGTGATGATGGATTCTTTGTGGATGACACGGAAAAGCATTATGAAGCCTCCGTTTGTCAGGCCAACATTAAGGGCTAATTTTGAAAATCTAGCGTGCAGTCAATTTCCTCCGGCCCGGGGGTGAAAGGTAGCGCGCTGACAGGAGGGCTAATTTCACCCTCCTTATTTACCTCTATGCATCATTTCTGAGCGTGCATCTGACACCCCGACGCCCGCTTTAAAAATGACACCAGACGCCCGGATATTAACCGCGACACGCCAGAAGAAAAGGTAAACCTGGCAAATCTATCATTTTAATAACAGCAAGCAAGGTTAATGCAGTTTACCTTACACAGGAGGGGCCACAAAATGCACGTTTCTTTAAAGCGACACGGCACACATGGCTGCTCTGATGGCTGTTTGTTGTGTAGCACGCGGCAGGGAAAAAAAAATCAAAGTCTTAATGCTATTGTGTGCCCGTAACCATCTGTCAAAGCCACACGGAGATGAGAGCGAGATTACACAGAATAAACAGGAATGGCGGAGTGTCGGCGAGACCCCGGGGCCAAAAGACAAGACAGAGGATTGAAGAGAGAGAGAGAAAAAAAGGCTTCATGAAGGACATCAGTGCCATTGTGATGCAGCGTTTGTAGCGGATGACAATCTAACACACACACACACACTATGATCATAATGATGAGTTGATAATTCACTCTGTGGACACATGCATTGCAAAAAATGCTTTTCTTACGTAGAGTTTCTGTCTTGTTTATAGTCCAAATATCTAAATATTCTTAAATCAAGAAGCATTTTATAGGCAAGCAAACAACATTGTCTGGTTTTAAGAAATAATGCATCAAAATTAAGCAAGTTTTTCCTCAAAACAAGGAAATAATCTGCCAAATAATGTTACGGTGCTCAGCATATATTCGTACACCCCTCACAAATCTCTCATTTAAATTAAGATTTTCTATAGGAAGCTACACAATATTATATTTGTGCATATACATTAGATTAGTCAGTACTGAAGCCAAATCTGGAGCTGATCCGACAAAATAACTTACAATAATGGTTCAGAAATTCGTAGCCCAAATTTCTATGCTAGGGAAAAATATTAAATACCATTTTCAAAAATCAAAAGAATCAAAAATTATATACAATTTTGTTGAATCAATGTAGTTTGTAATTTCTTTTTGCAATATTTTGCATGAATTTAAATGTATTATCTGTCCATTTCCAAACATGTTCTGTGACTAAAATATAAAAATATCTGTTTAATAAATCTGTTTTGTTCAAATGCACCGAAATACACTGCCTATATTCACTGAGAAATGGAGGAAAATATTCATTTTCAAAATGGGCTGTACTCAATTATGCTGAGCACTGTATGTTAAAAGGAAAAACAAGATTAGTTTTCATTGGCAGAATATTTTGGTGAAGAAAAAGTATGTTTTTTTTTTTGCCAGTATCACATTTTCTTGCACTGCAAAAAAGCTTTTCTTAGTTAGATTTTTTTGTCTTGTTTCTAGTCCAAATATCTAAAAATTCTTAAATCAAGAAGAATTTTCTAGACAAGCAAAACATGTTGTGTTGTTTTAAGAAATAACATGCCAAAATAAAGAGAGTTTTTCCTTAAAACAAGCAAAATAATCTGCCAATGGGGGAAGCAAAATAATCTTGTTTTTCCCTTTTGACATAAGATTATTTTGCTTCCCCCATTGGCAGATTATTTTGCTTGTTTTAAGGAAAAACTCTCTTTATTTTGACTCATTATTTCTTAAAACAACACAACATGTTTCGCTTGTCTAGAAAATTCTTCTTGATTTAAGAATTTTTAGATATTTGGACTAGAAACAAGACAAAAAAAATCTAACTAAAAAAAGCTTTTTTGCAGTGTGTTTCAATTATTGCTAAAAATGTTATCAAAATATACAGTATTACCATGATATAAAAAAAGATTACCAGGAAACAACAACAAAAACATACTTAGTGTATTGCTTTTATTGAGTGTTAAGACTAAATAAATGTCTCAACTGAATTAAATAGCATAATGACGAGAAAGCAGAACTAGAAATAGCCAAAAACAAGCAAAACATACTGTCTTGTGTATTTTCCATGCAGCAGTGACATTATAAGGGCTTTAGTGTGAGCATTAAAAATGTTCTTTGGTAAAGTAACTCAATTATTATTATTATTTAACAGTAATATGTCAAAATTAAGTGATTTTTTCATGTAAGACAAGCACAATAATCTGCCAATGGGGTAAGCAAAATAATCTTATTTCAAAGGAAAAAACAAGATTATTATTATTATTATTAAGGAAAAATTATAGATTTTTTCATGCTTTAATTTGTCATATGTTTTGCTTGTCCAGAAAATGCTTCTTGATTTAACAATTTTAGATATTTTGACTAGAAACAAGACAAAAACTCTAAGTAAGAAAAGCATTTTTGCATTGCAGAGAAATTCAGATATTCATCTCTAAGGCCGCATTTACACTGCAGCTCTTGCTGATTTTGTGACTGTATCCGATTTTTTTGCTGACCTGCTTACATCATCTTTTAAAGTGACTCGTATCTGATTGTCTGCATTTACACAGCACACAGCAAAGGGGCAATGACCAGGAAATAAAGAGCGGGCGCTGACTGACAGCTGATAATAAAAGAGCGCCCTTTTCTCCGTTCCTCTATTTAATCTGTTTGCAGGGTTTTTGCTTTTTAATTCCTTTTGACAAGTTGTTTTACTAAAGTTTGTGACAGAAAAGTTCTCATTTGGCCATCTTTTTTTAATCTAGCCATTTTTAAACCAGTAACATTAGGCATCTTAATGTAATGTCCATGGCACGATTTGCACATGACTTATGCCACAGTTTTACATTAGTTACGTGGTGGATGTTACGCTCTCTCTCTATCTCTCTCTCTCGTTAACATGCTTAAATACGTGTGCTATATGACAATATAAAAGCTTTTTTAGTCCTCGTGTATGAGATTTAAGATTTGGGACTCTGAAGTCTGTTCTGAAATGAAAGCGTCAGACTTGACGTCATTCGCTATGGTGTTTAATGATGCACGACTCGCATTGACAGTTGAAAATCTGCTTACACAGCAAACACGAGGTGCACAGATCCGATTCATATCGGATACATTTCCACATATGAACAAGGCCTGAATCTGATTTGAGTATATCGGAATCCATGTGATTTTTTCCTGCTTACACATACATGGGCCATATCTGTGCCACATGGGAGAAAAAATTGGAATTAAGTCACTTAAACCATGCAGTGTAAATGCAGCCTAAATAACTTGATTCCTTGAGCTGCTTCAGGTTGGCAGAGAGGTCCTTTAACCACTGTAATGCGATTAATAAAATCACTCCAGCCAATATAAAGCTGCATGTTCAAAGTTTAGCATTCAGCTCCCATTCTGGTTTCAAGCTAAACAAAATTAAAAAAGAAGATGAGTAATATTTTTTGTGGGGGCGACACAGTGGCTCAGTGGTTAGCACTGTGGCCTCACAGTAGTAAGGTCTCTGGTTTGAGTCCTGGCTGGGTCAGTTGGCATTTCTGTGTGGAGTTTGCATGTTCTCCCCGTGTTGGTGTGGGTTTCCTCCGGGTGCTCCGGTTTCCCCCACAGTCCAAACACATGCGCTATAGGGCAACCGATGAACTAAATTGGCCGTAGTGTACCAGTATGTCTGTGTGAATGAGTGTGTATGGGTGCTTCCCAGTACTGGGTTGCAGCTGGAAGGGTTGGAATAGTTGGCGGTTCATTCCACTGTGGTGACCCCCGAAGAATAAAGGGACTAAGCTAAAGGAAAATGAATGAATGACTATTCTACAGGATACTTTACAGTAATATATTTGTGTATATACATTAGATTAGTCAGTACTGAAACCAAATCTGAAACTAATCCAATAAAAAAACTGAAGATCACAGTGCAAAAATTACTATTCACAAACGCACATGTTGTGGAGAAAAAAATAATGCAATTTTAATAAACAGGAGAAATCTAGAGAAGCGTAACAAATATGTATATACTTAGTTAAAATGTGTATTATTATTATTATTATTATTATTATTATTATTCATTCATTCATTCATTTTCTTGTCGGCTTTGTCCCTTGCGGGGTCGCCACAGCGGAATGAACCGCCAACTTATCCAGCACGATTTTACGCAGCGGATGCCCTTCCAGCCGCAACCCATCTCTGGGAACTTCCACACACACATTCACACTCATACACTATGGACAATTTAGCTTACCCAATTCACCTGTACTGCATGTCTTTGGACTGTGGGGGAAACCGGAGCACCCGGAGGAAACCCACGCGAACCCAGGGAGAACATGCAAACTCCACACAGAAACGCCAACTGACCCAGCCCAGCCAAGGTTCGAACCTGCGACCCAGCAACGTTCTTGCTGTGAGGCAACAGCACTACCTACTGCGCCACTGGGTTGCCCATTATTATTATTATTATTATTATTTTTGTTTGAACATAAATGCATCATCTTTTCTTTTTCTGAAGATGTCAGATGTCCACACTCTTATTTCTAACTGTTTAATAAAATAGTTTTGTTTAAATGCACTAAATACTATTGTCTATATTCATTTTTAAAAGCGAGTGTACTCATTTATGCTGAGCACCGTATATCATAAAGTGTTCTGTGTGTGTTTCGAGAGTATACTGCATATGTGAGTGTGTGAGGGACGGCGTGTGCCCTGTTTTCTGCTCTGCTGCTGTCAGACTGAAGCGTTTCTCGTCTCTCTGCTTTTTCAGGTCATGTTTGATCTAAATCTCCATCAGTCAAACACTTGCTCTCTCTGCTCCTGTTCCTCAAGATCAGCTCACCTCTCCTCCGTCCTGTCCATCACTTTACCCTTGTAAAACCGCCTAAGTACATCCAAGAAACTGATCTGGACTGTGTGAGAGTTCGTGCATTTAAATATCAAGGGTTTTACAGTAGCAAGGCCTGCACGATATGTGGTTGCAGCATTGATATTGCAATGTGCGAATCTGCATTGTAAATCTTTGGATTAAATCTTCAGGATTTGGATCAAATCCATTCAAGTTTGTTTGAATGGCGCTTTTTACAATAGTTATTGTTTCAAAGCAGCATTATTGCATTACAATCAAATTAAGTTAAAGTTACAATCAGATATAAGTTATTATATACAGACCAGTGGTGTAGTCCTAAAAAAAAAGGTGGTGTACTATTACACCCGACCCAAATTTTATATGAAAGTAGGCAAAGAAATGATGAAAGTCAATGCTTCTTTAATTCATTAGCTATATATATATATATATATATATATATATATATATATATATATATATATATATATATATATATATATATATATATATATATATATATATATATATACAGGGAGTGCAGAATTATTAGTCAAGTTGTATTTTTGAGGATTCATTTTATTATTGAACAACAGCCATGTTCTCAATGAACCCAAAAAACTCATTAATATCAAAGCTGAATATTTGTGGAAGTAGTTTTTAGTTTGTTTTTAGTTTGAGCTATTTTAGGAGGATATCTGTGTGTGCAGGTGACTATTACTGTGCAGAATTATTAGGCAACTTAACAAAAAACAAATATATCCCCATTTCAATGATTTATTTTCACCAGTGAAACCAATATAACATCTCAACATTCACAAATATACATTTCTGACATTCAAAAACAAAACAAAAACAAATCAGTGACCAATATAGCCACCTTTCTTTGCAAGGACACTCAAAAGCCTGCCATCCATGGATTCTGTCAGTGTTTTGATCTGTTCACCATCAACATTGCGTGCAGCAGCAACCACAGCCTCCCAGACACTGTTCAGAGAGGTGTACTGTTTTCCCTCCTTGTAAATCTCACATTTGATGATGGACCACAGGTTCTCTATGGGGTTCAGAGAAGGTGAACAAGGAGGCCATGTCATTAGTTTTTCTTCTTTTAGACCCTTTCTTGCCAGCCACGCTGTGGAGTACTTGGACGCGTGCGATGGAGCATTGTCCTGCATGAAGATCATGTTTTTCTTGAAGGATGCAGACTTCTTCCTGTACCACTGCTTGAAGGTGTCTTCCAGAAACTGGCAGTAGGACTGGGAGTTGAGCTTGACTCCATCCTCAACCCGAAAAGGCCCCACAAGCTCATCTTTGATGATACCAGCCCAAACCAGTACTCCACCTCCACCTTGCTGGCGTCTGAGTCGGACTGGAGCTCTCTGCCCTTTACCGATCCAGCCACGGGCCCATCAAGACTCACTCTCATTTCATCAGTCCATAAAACCTTAGAAAAATCAGTCTGGAGATATTTCTTGGCCCAGTCTTGACGTTTCAGCTTGTGTGTCTTGTTCAGTGGTGGTGGTTTTTCAGCCTTTCTTACCTTGGCCATGTCTCTGAGTATTGCACACCTTGTGCTTTTGGGCACTCCAGTGATGTTGCAGCTCTGAAATATGGCAAAACTGGTGGCGAGTGGCATCTTGGCAGCTGCACGCTTGACTTTTCTCAGTTCATGGGCAGTTTATTTTGCGCCTTGGTTTTTCCAGACGCTTCTCGCGACCCTGTTGACTATTTTGAATGAAACGCTTGATTGTTGGATGATCACGCTTCAGAAGCTTGGCAATTTTAAGAGTGCTGCATCCCTCTGCAAGATATCTCACTATTTTTGACTTTTCGGAGCCTGTCAAGTCCTTCTTTTGACCCATTTTGCCAAAGGAAAGGAAGTTGCCTAATAATTATGCACACCTGATATAGGGTAGGGCGACGCAGTGGCGCAGTAGGTAGTGCTGTCGCCTCACAGCAAGAACGTCGCTGGGTCGCAGGTTCGATCCTCGGCTGGGCTGGGTCAGTTGGCGTTTCTGTGTGGAGTTTGCATGTTCTCCCTGCGTTCGCGTGGGTTTCCCCCGGGTGCTCCGGTTTCCCCCACAGTCCAAAGACATGCAGTACAGGTGAATTGGGTAGGCTAAATTGTCCATAGTGTATGAGTGTGAATGAGTGTGTGGATGTTTCCCAGAGATGGGTTGCGGCTGAAAGGGCATCCGCTGCGTAAAATCGTGCTGGATAAGTTGGCGGTTCATTCCGCTGTGGCGACCCCGGATTAATAAAAAGGGACTAAGCCGACAAGAAAATGAATGAATGAATGAATGATATAGGGTGTTGATGTCATTAGACCACACCCCTTCTCATTACAGAGATGCACATCACCTAATATCCTTAATTAGTAGTAGGTTTTCGAGCCTATACAGCTTGGAGTAAGACAACATGCATAAAGAGGATGATGTGGTCAAAATACTCATTTGCCTAATAATTCTGCACTCCCTGTATGTATGTATATATATATATATATATATATATATATATATATATATATATATATATATATATATATATATATATATATATATATATACAACAATCGAAAACAATCGTTTCATTTTTTCCATCACATATAAAAAAATCAGTCTTAAAAAGTTAAGTAGCCTACATAATGACAAGGTTTATGACAAGCTGTTTACACAAAGTCAATAAGAAAGCAATTAATGCATTGCAATTCTTACATATAACCCATTTAAAAAAAAGTCCTTCTCTATTATTTTATTGCACTTGCTGTACAATTGAAGTAAATGTAAATCGAAATAAATTGAATCTGCATTAATGTGCTACTGAAACCATGGACTCAAATCTTGACAATGTTAATACCTTGAACGCAATGCAGCATCAAACAAATGCACAGATAATCACTTACTAATTTAGTCTGTTTAGTATTACATCTAATCCTCTCACCTTTCTCAATACACCAATAACACATGAGCAGAAGTTCACCGTGGAAAATGAGTTGCGCAATTTAGACACAAATAATTAACAGTTTTTGCCAAAATACAAGGCGGCTCTCATCGAAACCTCTGACTTGAAGACACCTTTGTATCTGCAAATGCTATTTTTATTTGTTTTTACAAACCCGAGGTATGTGTTAAAGTGATTTTCTGTAGCAATCAAGATTGTGCAACACATGCAGTCGATGGAGTTTAAGTGATATTGAACTGTGAGCGTTTCCTGTACAGCGACCCTTTAATTAGGTGTCCAAATCTGCTTATTAAATTCATTTATACGCTGTAAATAATGGCTGAAGTTGGAAACACACCTCTGGGGTAAGACATAAAGCTTATTGCAAAAAAAAATATATACAGTAGCTTTATCTTACTTAGAGTTTTTGTCTTGTTTCTAGTCCAAATATCTGAAAACTCTTGAATCAAGAAGCATTTCTAAACAAGCAAAACATGTTGTCTTGTTTTCAGAAATAATGAGTCAAAATTAAGTGTTTTTACTTAAAACAAGCAAAATAATCTGCCAATGGGGGAAGAGGAATAATCTTGTTTTTCATTTTAACTAATGATTATTTTTTCTTCCCCATTGGCAGATTATATAGCTTGTTTTAGGGAAAAATTTACTTAATTCGTCGTGGTTCTCTCTGTGTCTCAAGTCCGCCGACGTACGTAGCAAGCCACTGGACAAACTTGTAAGAGCGGGAAAGCTGACCATACAGAGATAAACAGTCAGCTGGTAGCACAAAAAGGAATAGCTTCATACTGCCCTGTAGCGTTCGTTTTAAAGACCTCTGGCTACATATTTCATGATCTCCAAAAATTTCTAAATATATATATATATATATATATATATATATATATATATATATATATATATATATATATATATATATATATGCAATTGAAGTCAGAATTATTAGCCCCGTTTATTTTTTTTCCTCAATTTCTGTTTAACGGAGAGCAGATTTCTTCAACACATTTCTAATCATAATAGTTTTAATAACTCATCTCTAATAACTGATTTATTTTATCTTTGTCATGGTGACAGTAAATAATATTAGACTAGATATTCTTCAAGACACTTCTATACAGCTTAAAGTGACATTTAAAGACTTAACTAGGTTAATTAGGTTAACTAGGCAGGTTAGGGTAATTAGGCAAGTTACTGTATAATAATGGTTTGTTCTGTAGACAGTCGGAAAAAAATATTGACCTTAAAATGGTTTAAAAAAATGAAAAACTGCTTTTATTCTAGCCAAAATAAAACAAATAAAACTTTTTCCAGAAGAAAAAATATTATTGGACGTACTGTGAAAATTTCCTTGCTCTGTTAAACATAATTTTGTAATTATTTAAAAAAGAAAAAAACAAACAAAGGAGGGCTTATAATTCTGACTGCAACTGTAGGGGTACATTTTTAGCAGAGCTTAATTTGTGCCAGAACACGCCGGATCCGGCACCTCTGAAATCTGATCCGGCACCTCATTTTACTCTAATCCCCCTTCTCAACTGCCCTCCTCCGCCGTCCGCTGTTCACTTTCACTTTCTTCCACGACTCCCCAACCCTCTTCACTTTCGTCCGCGACAAATCCCCCTGCTCTTCACATTTGTCCGCAACACCCCTTCGCCATCCAACACCCCGCCATCTCACCCCCCCCCCCCACCCTCTCCCCTTTCCTGCATGGCACCTCTGCATCCTCGTGTAACAAGTGGGATCTGTTACATTGATCTGTTCCAGGACCGCACAATTCACAAATGAATCACTTGTTTTCAGAATGAGTCTGGGTTGTTTCTTTTTCTGGGTTTCTTTTTAAAACATTGTCGGTTAGAGTTTAGAGTATAGAAGAAGGGTGGGTCAGTCACTCAGGCC
>LR812524.1:1523418-1538418 GCA_903798195.1 Danio kyathit | reverse complement strand
AAGGTCAGAGTGTGTGAGTATCTGTGTGTGTGTGTGAGGACAGTGAAGGTGTTTCCAGAGCTCTCTGATTGGCTGTCTGCTCTCCTAAGGTCAGGTATTAGCCAAGATTATTTATTTTCATTTCCGAGGCTTTTATCCCCCCCGCCCCTCGGATTGGGCCGATCCTCGTTCTCCTCATCACACACACATTAGAGTGTTTTCTGGAATAATGGATCTCCAGCGCGGGCAGACAGGGCGACCGCTGGGATGACGCTAAACTGCCTGCTTTTCTCTCTGCTATTAATTGGTGTAGAGTCATGTGAATATATGATAACAGATTCACTTCCTCAACCAGCAGAGGGGAGGTTAATTAATGGAGGAGCCGCGCTCATGGAGATGCAGATTTAACTCCATGTGCACACACACACACACATACTCAGACCAGCCTATCTGGCACCAATAACCATGCCACGTTCAAAGTCACTTAAATCCCCTTTCTTCCCCATTCTGATGCTCGGTTGAACTGCAGCAGATCGTCCTGACCATGTCTACATGCCTAAATGCATTGAGTTGCTGCCATGTGATTGGCTGATTGGACATTTGCATTAACGAGCAGTTGGATAGGTGTACCTAATAAAGTGGCCGGTGAGTGTAAACACCTACAGTACCTGCATAGCCGGCGGACTGTAGGCGGCTATTATTAGATGGGCTGCACGTTGCTCAGTGAGATTGCCTCACAGCATGAAGGTCACTGGTTCGAGCCTCGACTGGGTCAGTTGGCGTTTCTGTGTGGAGTTTGCATGTTCTCCCCGTGTTGGCGTGGGTTTCCTCCAGGTGCTCCGGTTTCCCCCACAGTCCAAACACATGCGCTATAGGGGAACTGGGTAGGCTAGTTCGTAGTGTGTGTGTGATGGGTTGCAGCTGGAAGGGCATCCGCTGTGTAAAACATGTGCTGGATAAGTTGCCGGTTCATTCCACTGTGGAGACCCCTGATAAATAAAGAGACTAAGCTGAAAAGAAAATGAATGAATGAATGAATGAATATTAGATGGGGAAATGAACAGGTGTTTATAAGACACCTTTACTGTAGTCATGACATCTTTACATGTTATGAATATGAATGAGATGTTTATGCATGCTTATGACAGCTGTCATTAACTGTCATTCGCTCAGTTGTGTCATTAAAAATGCTTTGTGTGCGTGTGTGTGTGTGTGTGTGTGTGTGCGTGTGTGTGTATATACCATTGCCTGCTTCTCTAAGCCTTTGCAGTGTGTGTGTGTGTGTGTGTGTGTGTGTGTGTGTGTGTGTGAGTGTGTGAGAGAGAGAGAGAGTGAGTGTGGAGTGTGAATGTGTGTGTTTGAATTTGTGTGTATGAATCATGGCCTGCTTCTCTAAGCCTTCACAGTGAAGGTCAGAGAGTGTGCTTGTATCTGTGTGTGTTTGAGTTTGTGTTTATCGTGGCCTGCTTCTCTGTCTTTGCACTGGAGGGCAGAGTGTGTGTGTGTGTGTGTGTGTGTCTATAGGTGTGTGTTTCTGTGTGTGTGTGTGTGTGTGCATATGTGCCTGTCTATGTGGTCTCTGTGTATATATCCGTGTGGGCATGTGTGTCTGTCTAAGTGTATTTGTGTGTATGTGTGTCCCCACTGTACTCAAATGGTCTCCACAGTCACCAGAACTCAATCCAATACAATTTGTATAATGGATGAGAAGCCGACAAATCTCAGACGGGTTTCTTGAACATGACAATGAGTTCACTGTACTCAAATGGCCTCCACAGTCACCAGAGCTCAATCCAATAGAGCACCTTAGGGATGTGGTGGAACGGGAGATTTGTACACTATAGTGTGCAGCCAACAAATCTGCAGCAACTGTGTGATGCTATCATGTCAATATGGAGCAAAATCTCTGAGGAATATTTCCAGTAGCTTGTTGAATCTCTGCCATGAAGGATTAAATCAGTTCTGAAGGCCAAAGCGGGTCCAACCCGGTACTAGTAAGGTGTACCTAATAAAGTGGCCGGTGAGTGTATATCCATTTCAGTAAAGCTTCCACAGCGTATGTGTGCGTGTTGTGGTCTCCAGTGTTTGTGTAAAGCTGGATCAGTGTGTTTTTGTCTCTTTATCTGCAGTGTGTGTGATTTGACTCTTTGACCTTCTGCTGGAGATCAAAGCTCAGTCTCTGTGGTGTCTCCAGCTGCTCTTCATCCACACAACATCATCTTCCAGCTTGACTGTCGCCTGACCTTGCTCACGGGGAGATAATTGGCTTCATCCCATTAAAATTCACAAAATCACTGCAAAGAAATACTTTTTCTCTATTATTTATCTCCGCTCTCCCAGATGAGTTTCAGCGGCGCTCATTCATTCTGGAGACGTGGGACAAAACACGCTTTCATTACTTAGAGGTTTTGTCTTGTTTCTAGTCCAAATATCTGAAGATTCTTAAATCAAGAAGCATTTACTAGTATAAAATATTGTTTTGCTTAATAATATAAAATAAGTTGTCAAACTTAAGTGTTTTTTTTATTTTAAAACAAGGTAAATAACCATGTTTTCAGTTTGAGATAAGATTATTTCACTTAATATTTACTTGTTTTTTTTATTTCTCTAGTCCAAATATTTACAAGTTATTTAATTAAGAAGCATTTTCTAGACAAGCAAACATTATTGTCTTGTTTTCAAAAATAAGAGGCGAAATGTAAGTGTTTTTACTTTAAAACAGCTAAATAGTCCGCCAGTAAAACATTTATGTTTTCGGTTTGAGATAAGTTTATTTCACTTAATTTTTACTTATTATTATTATTCTTTTTATTTATTATTGTCCAAATATTTACAAAGCATTAAACCACGAAGCATTTTATAGACAAGCAAAAATTATTGCATTGTTTTCAAAAATGAAGAGTTTTTCCTTAAGACAAGTAAAATAATCTTGTTTTTGGTTAGAAATAGGTTTATTTTACTTGGCATATTTGCAGATTATTTTGATGGTTTTAAGGAAAAATTAACTTAATTTTTCACTTAATTCACTTAACAAAATATTTAGTAATTAACCTGTTGTGGTGATTCTACAGTTGCTATGGTAACACAACAATTTTAATAGTAATCTGTTGCGGTAATTCTATAGTTGCTATGGTAACAACTTTACTAATTTATCTGTTGTGGTGGTTCTATAGTTGCTAAAGTAACACAACAACTATAGTAATTAATCTGTTGTAGTGATTCTACAGTTGCTATGGTAACAACAAATTTACTAATTTATCTGTTGTGGTGATTCTACAGTTGCTATGGTAACACAACAACTATAGTAATTAATCTGTTGTAGTGATTCTACAGTTGCTATGGTAACAACACATTTACTAATTTATCTGTTGTGGTGATTCTACAGTTGCTATGGTAACACAACAACTATAGTAATTAATCTGTTGTAGTGATTCTACAGTTGCTATGGTAACAACAACTTTACTAAATTATCTGTTGTGGTGATTCTACAGTTGCTATGGTAACACAACAACTATAGTAATTATTCTGTTGTGGGGATTGTACATTTGCTATGGTAACACAACAACTTTAATAGTAATCTGTTGCGGTGATTTTATAGTTGCTATGGTAACAACACCTTTACTAATTTATCTGTTGTGGTGATTCTACAGTTGCTATGGTAACACAACAATTTTAATAATAATCTGTTGCGGTGATTCTATAGTTGCTATGGTAACAACAACTTTACTAATTTATCTGTTGTGGTGATTCTACTGTTGCTATGGTAACAAAATCTTAAGTATTTAACCTGTTGTGGTGATTCTATAGTTGCTATGTTAACACAACAATTTTAGTAGTTAATATGCTGTGGTGATTCTACAGTTGCTGTGGCAACACAACAATTTTAATAGTAATCTGTTGAGGTGATTCTACAGTTGCTATGGTAACAACAACTTTACTAATTCATCTGTTGTGGTGATTCTACAGTTGCTATGGTAACAACAACTATAGTAAATAATACGTTGTGGCGATTCTACAGTTGCTATGGTAACAACAACTTTACTAATTTATCTGTTGTGGTGATTCTACTGTAACTATGGTAACACAACAACTATAGTAATTAATCTGTTGGTGTGATTCTACAGTTGCTATGGTAACACAACAACTATAGTAATTAATCTGTTGTGGTGATTCTACTGTAACTATGGTAACACAACAACTATAGTAATTAAGCTGTTGGTGTGATTCTACAGTTGCTATGGTAGCACAACAACTATAGTAATATAAACAAATGACCCAACACTGTAGTTTTATACAATTTTAAGGTATATTACTGACCTTGCAGAAGTGCGCTCGTTTTTGCGATTCTCTTAGAACTTCTGATTTAGTATCCCATGGGTGAAATGACTAGGAAAAATATTTGGCAGAAAATGGACAAACTATTTGCTGTACAAACAAGTGTTTGCATGACTATACAGACCAGGTAGAATAATGTAATAAGAACATATCAGTTTACAACATCAAGCAGCAGAACGAGCTGTTTTTAATGTCTAAAGATGAATGGAAGTGAATTAGACCGGAAGTCTCGAGCCAAAAAGATTCAAATGGCTGCGGTCGCTCGTACGCAGAGAGTAAGGTGAATACTACAATACACCACAGCACTGCACCACTGCAGTATTTAGTACAGTTGATCAGTTCACTATAGTTAACACTACAGTATGCTGGAGCATTCATTAACAAAGAGTTGTAAACACTATAGTATTTATATTTTATACAGTATTTTCTGAGGTAAGAGACATCGAGACGTGATTTTCTGCTTTCTAAGGACCGTACATGAGCATCTGAAGGCTTTTCTCCTCTTTCATCTGTTTAGTTAATGCTTGATAGAGATCAGCGTGTCCTGTGATCGCGCTTTATTCCTGCTGTACTCTTTTATGAGTACAAATATGATGAAATTTACTCTAATATTGAAGTAATGCTCCACTGTAGTCCACTTATACCTCACAGGAACTTTTCTCTGTGATGTGTGTGTGTGTGTGTGTGTGTTGTTTACTCTCTCTATAATGAATAAAAACTCTGCAACTGTCAGTGGAATAATCACAGGCTGCTGTAACCGTCTGTAATAACCAGCGCTCGCTTTGTGTGTGTGTGTGTGTCTGAGAGAGTGTGTGTGCGTGAGAGAGATAGAGAGAGTGTGCGTAAGAGAAAAAGTGTGTGTATGAGAGAGAGTGTGTATGACAGTGTGTATTATGTGCATGTGTGTGTGAGACAGAGTGTGTGCGCATTTAACAAGCTACAGGAGGGACTAAAATAAGAGATTTGCTCAATTAAGCAATAGCAAGTGAGCTGAGAGACACCTGTGTGTTCAGGAGGCTGTTTTTCTGAGTGTGTGTGTTCAGAAATCACGGATGATTACCTTCACGAGTGGCGTCTCTTCCCCTACCTGTGCTGCTCACTGACACACTCTCACAAACAGCTCATTAACTCATCACTGTCTGCAAAATAACACACGCGTGTTTACAGACTGCCTGACTTCTCTAATGTGCACAGAAAACACACACACACACTGAGTGCAGGGTTTGTCGGAATGTCAGGTGGGAGAAACAGCCTGAAACCGACAGCAGAACACTACTGGAATAGAGCAAGAGGAGAGGAATCTGTCAGAAATCTGGAACAACACACTCCTCTGCACAATTTAACTCAACTACTACAGCTGTCTGTTACTGTATTGCTGATCTATTACTGTGATTAAAGGGACAGTTCACCCAAAAATGAACGTTTGCTCACTGTGTACTCTCCCTCAAGTAGTGTATATGAGATTTGCAAAATTTTGCACAGCGCCCTCTAGTGGATTTGTCATCTTAAACGTACAACAAAAAAGGTTTTTAAAAATATAAACAGTGCCCTTTAGGGATATTGCCATCTGAAATGTACAATAAAACACACCCTGAGTAACATATTTCAGATTTGATAAGTGTAGACAGCGCCCTCTAGTGGATTTGTCATCTTAAGTGTGCAACAAAATGTACTCTAAGTAACGTATTTTAGCTTTGCAAAAATGTACACAGCGCCTTCTAGTGATATTGTCATCTGAAAATAAAACAGAATGTACCCTAAGTAACGTATTTCAGATTTGACAAGTGTAAACATCACCTGCTAGTGAATTTGTCATCTGAAACGTACAACAAAACGTACTCTTAGTAACATATTTTAGGTTTTCAAAAATGTAAACAGCACCCTCTAGTGATATTGTCATCTGAAACGTACAACAAACTCTTCCCTAAATATCATATTTTAGGTTTGCAAAAATATAGACAGCGCCCTCTTGGCATATTGTCATCTGAAATGTACAATGAAACACACCCTAAGTAACATATTTCAGACTTTAAAAAATGTAGACAGCGCCCACTAGTGGATTTGTCATCTGAAATGTACAACAAAATGTACCCTAAGTAACGTATTTTAGGTTTTAAAAAATGTAGCTAGCGCCCTCTAGGGATATTGTCATCTGAAATGTACAATAAAACACATATTTCAGATTTGAAAATTGCAGACATCGCCCTTTAGTGAATTTTTCATCTGAAACACACAACAAAATGTACTCTAAGTAACATATTTTAGGTTTACAAAATTGTAAACATTGCCCTCTAGTGGACTTGTCATCTGAAATGTACAACAAAACGTACCCTAAGTAACATATTTCAAACTTGACATGTGTAGACAGCGCCCACTAGTGGATTTGTTTCAAGAGTTCACACTTGGATAATGCTCGACTATGATAGCAGGTTTGGCATGCTGTCCCGGGAGAGAACCCTGAGCTTGGAAATAGATGAGCCCAAGGTTCCCGCCTGGTCAGTAAGCATTAGGAGGGATATGAGATCAGGTATTTCTCGAGAGAGTTCGTTTTTTACCTTTACTTTGGTTAATATGGTGGTTCTAATTGATTCAATATGTATGCGTTAAGTGCTTGTGACTGTACTGACAATTCGCTTATGTACATGTTTTTAGGCTATATGTGTATTAGACTGTATATGTTTTTAGACTATATATGTGTTAGACTGTATATGTTTTTAGACTGTGGGAGTAAACCGGAGTACCTGGGGAAAAAACCCACACGGACACGGGGAGAACATGCAAACTCTATGCAGAGAGTACCGACTGGCTCAATTAGAACTTGAACCATTGGCCCTTCCGCTGCGAGGCAGCAGCGCCAGTCACTGAGCCACCGTGTTGCCTGATTTTAGAATTGAGGAGGAGAGAGAAGGGAAGGATAGAGGGGAGGTTTCCAAAACGAACATAGGGAATGAAGTTTAGGCAGGATATTTAGAGTAATTTTGGAATGATCCGATAGGCTAACTAATGATTAGTGTTAATGATCAGCTGTAGTCTATCATATCACGTGCTCCTCTCGAAATTAGTTTGTGAAACTTCACTTAGGTTTTCAAAAATGTAGATAGCACCCTTTAGTGATTTCGTCTACTGAAACGTACAACAAAATCTTCCCTAAAAATCAGATATTTATAACCATATATTTGCAAAAATATAGACAGCGCCCTCTAGTACAGGGGTTGAGGTGTGCACGCCAGTAAATTATGATGACGATTTTTATGCGTTCACTAGAGTGAATCTGATTAACGTTAGTTTCATATCTAACTATCAGGCACCTGTAGAGTTGATGCGATCAAGTAAAATATATGCAAATATAATGGAGCGGGTGTTTTTTAAAATGAATGACGGTGAATGAAAATCAATACGGTGAGCCGTCTGACAAAACAGTGCCCATCTGAATCAAATCAGCAGGATGCCCTTCTGGATCTTTCACTTACTTTGAAGACATGCGGCATGAAGACATACAGACTACCTTTACATGGACATCTGTTATAGTTATTTGCCTTAATCTGAATAAGACAATAATATAATTAAGGTGTTACGTGAAGTGCTTTTTGAATGTTGCGTCACCATGTCATGTCATTTCGGGTGTTTCATCTTTCATTTTTCGACTTTAACTGCAGTTCAGCACTTTCACTCATGAATATTTCATTCATGCCCCCATGACAACCTGGCGTATTAGACGCGAATGTTTAGTAAGGACTGGTGGAAGATGTTTTAATGGTATTTGATAGCTCAAGCTCACGTCAAATAGAAAGAAAAAAACTTCCGCATTTCGTGATTAATGTTGCCAGATGTAGCTGACTGATTCCAGTCCAAAGGCTATCCAAAACCCGCCAAAATGCAAATTCAAAACCGCCCAATCTGGCAACACTGTTCGTGATGTGTGTGCATATGTGTGTGTGTGGTCCTTTACTGACAGCCTTGACTGTGCATCAGCGAAAAGTCCTACATGACCATAATAGTTTGATTGTGGTGTTTACTTCAATAATGCCACTAATATATGCATACTTATTATTATTATCATCAAAAATCGCCGTTTACATAGTGACTCTTAATCAGAGTATTGTTTTAATCGTATTAAATCATATTAAAGTATTGTTGTCCGTGTAAACGTACTCAATGTTCGACTCAACCACACTGTCAGGGCTCTGCGAACTTGGATTTGCGAAGCAGCATTTTCTGTACGTACATCAAAAGCAAGTCGACTATGGCTCATGCTTATTGACAGTGGAAGATGATTTATGGTTAGTCACGTCAGTAATCCAACCACGGAAAAAGGCTCAGCCATCACACTGAATCAGGTAAGCTGTATATTTATGTTTCAATGTAATTAATGCTACACAATTTAAACGCAGCAAGTAATATGTGAATGATGTTTGAACATGGATTATCATTTTGGCTTGGGGGAGGGGGGGCGCGAGTGAAATTGGACAAACTTGGGGGGACGTGTGTCCTAAAAGTTTGAAAACCCCTGCTCTAGTAGACTTGTCATCTGAAATGTACAACAAAATGTATCCTAAGTAACGTATTTAGATTTACAAAAATGTAGACAGCGCCATCTAGTGGATTTATCATCTCAAATATACAACAAAATGTACCCGAAGTAATGTACTTCAGATTTTCTTTAAATTTCAAAGCGCCCTCTAGAAGATTTGTCCTTTTAAACGTACACCAAAAGTACCCTACAACATACCCATTTCACCCCTTGAGACCTGCTGATTTTTGACCCTGGTTTGTTGTGGCTCACGTGTCAAAGTCAACATTCATATTTATGCATTTTTCTTTGTAGATTCTATTATAATTTTCAGCATCTTACAGTGTATTTAAGGATCATGGCTTTAGTGTTGACAGAGTCGTGCTCGTCTGACCTGCAGAAACACTCTGTGAATGTGAGAAGCGGGTCAGAAAATAACTCAACAGGAAAGACTTCATACCTAGAATGAATTTACCTCAGTAAGACCACTCTTTTGTAATGCTGCTGCAAATGACATTATATGTATTTTATATTGTGTTGATCATTTTAAATTAAACATTTACTTTATTTAATCAGAATAACAAACTAATAATACTAATAACAATAACACTAATAATAATAATTATTAATTAGTTTTTATCATAGCGACGCGGCAGCGCAGTAGGTAGTGCTGTCACCTCACAGCAAGAAGGTCACTGGTTCGAGCTTTGGCTGGGTCAGTTGGCGTTTCTGTGTGGAGTTTGCATGTTCTCCCTGTGTTCGCGCGGGTTTCCTCTGGGTGCTCCGGTTTCCCCCACAGTCCAAACACATGCGCTACAGGTGAATTGGGTAGGCTAAATTGTCCGTAGTGTATGAGTGTGTATGGATGTTTCCCAGAGATGGGTTGCAGCTGGAAGGGCATCCGCTGCGTAAAACATGTGCTTGATAAGTTGGCAGTTCATTCCACTGTGGCAACCCTGGATTAATAAAGAGACTAAGCCAACAAGAAAATGAATGTTTTTATCACCATAAACAAATATTGTTGTTTTTTTTGCTTTTGATATTGTAATAATGATTATTATTTCGATTAACATAATGCATATAAAATACTATACGTTCTTTGGCATTTCTTTGCTCACTTATGTTGAGTTAGTGTGGAATTTAACATAATTTCGATGCAATTTTTGCCAAAAGCCTCTGTTAATTTCCCATTTTAATGTGAACATTAAATAAATGTTTTTTTTTAATAAATGTAAAAATAATAATAAAAATAAACAAATAAAATTTTCAGCAACTAGAACAATTAAAAAGTCCAAAAACAAGTAGTACTCATATTATTTCCAAATTATTCGCTCAAAATGTCAACCTGCCTCAACATTTGTGTATAAATTGTCATTAAATAAAATTTTAATAGATATTAATTCATATAGTATTACTTATTTATTTATTTAATTATTTATTTATTAATGCATTGATTTATTTATTTTTTTATTTATTTATGTTGTGATGTGTAGTTGATGCAAATTGTGTGTTGTTGTACTGTTTTTTTGTTGTATTTGTTGTTTAATAATTTATTGTATCGTGATGTTAATGGTTGCAAATGAGTTTCCCCTCACATGAATTAATAAAATTCTCTAATAAAGTTCTCTACTCTACTGTTATTGATGATGATGATAATAATAATAATAATAATAATAATAATAATAATTGCGGTTCATTCCGCTGTGGTGACCCCTGATTAATAAAGGGACTAAGCCGAAAAGAAAATGAATGAAATAATAATAATAATAATAATAATAATAATAATCATCACCATTATAATAGTAATAATAATAATAATAATAATAATAATAATAATAGTGGCTGTTTATCATTTATGTCAGTGCTTTTAGAATAGAGAACAAAATAAACAGTTATTTGTGATTTTTATTCAGTTTCTTCACGACATGTAGCCTCAGTCTTACAAAAAAAAAAAAAAGAGCGAGATAATGTGACAAATATATTTAATATCATTATTTGCCATTGCAACTCATCACACGCTTGAATGATGATTCTTGTGCACCGCTGGCAGAAACACAAACACACGGCAAAGTTTGTAAAGCATTGAATTTAAACTTATTAAATGGCAGAAATCCAGAAAGATGAAGAGAAAACCTCTCAGTGGAGCACAAAATACAAAATACAGCAAACCTCCAGAAGAGAGAGCCGGAACAAACATCATCTAACACTGCTAAATTGTCAGTTTTTTCATTGTGGAGGTTTGTGCATCAGCCGGAGACACAAGAACAATTTCTGAACGTAATATGAACATCCAATCACAGCGGAGAAATTATTTCAAATGGACTTCATACTGTGATCAAAGACTGACTCTGTGATCTACTTCTTTTTTTAAATTACGTTTTTAATATTGTATCCATTATATTAAGCCATATAGGACATGAAGATGTTCTACATATCAGGAATGACCCACTTTCATTAATACCCAAATAATGGCAGATTATGTAAGGATAATAGCGGATAGAAGTGTGTTACACCTCGGGTGTGTTTTATGTAGGGAATAATTGATGACGGGCTGTTGAATTATTAGAAAATAAAGCACAGAGGAGGAGCTGATGTGGTCACAGTGCAAAGCATTATAATACTGTTTGTGATTTTAACTGAGGAAATATTGTAAAAATCTGTGAACTTGTTAACAGTATGTTTCTTTAATACTGTGAATAACTCTAAATGGACTTTCCCAAAATTCCCTGCATGACACCACATTTGATGTTCTTTTGTTGATTCTGCTATGCTTATTTATATGGTTATATATCTATAAATGTATAACACACACACACACACACACACACACACACACACACACACACACACACACACAATACCTGATAAAAGTCTTGCCGTGGATCTCAGTTGTAAGAGCAGCAAGTAATACCTTGACTTCTGTTGATCTGCATCCCAATCATCACTAATACTGCAGAAGACCTACTGGAACCAGCATGAAGCCAAGATTCTGACAGAAATCAGTCAAGTTTGGTGAAGGAGAAATCATGGTTTGGGGTTACATTCAGTATGTGGGCGTGCGAGAGATCTGCAGAGTGGATGATCAACATCAACAGCCTGAGGTATCAAGACATTTGTGCTGCCCATTACATTACAAACCACAGGAGAGAGACAATTCTCCAGCAGGATAGCAAAGAAGGTCAAGGTGCTCCAGTATTGGCCAGCCCAGTCACCAGACATGAACATTATTGAGTATGACTGGGGTAAGATGAAGGAGGAGGCGTTGAAGAGGAACCCAGTTCTTGATGATGTTCTGGGAGTCCTGCATTTTGTTGTTCCTAAAACTTGGATAGGCCACAAGACTTTTGTCAGGTAGGGTGTGTGTATATATGTATATATGTATATGTAGGGTGTGTGTATGTATGTATGTATGTATGTATGTATGTATGTATGTATGTATGTATGTATGTATGTATATATATATATATATATAGATATATATATATTATATATATATATATATATATATATATATATATATATATATATATATATATATACATACATACATACATACATACATACATACTCAGGCATATAGTAATGGTTATGTGTATGTTAATAAACGCTTTATTAACTATTAACTCAACTTCATCCAGTTTTGTGACCATATCTAAAGTGAGGACTATTTATGCTTTATAAATCCCTTATAAATGACAATTATAGGCTCAGTATCAAATGCACAATAATCTTTGCAGTCCTAGTTAAAAAATAAAATTACTGTACAATTTGGATAAAACAACAACAATATATGAATTTAACAATATATTATGATATAACAATGCTATTTAGCATACAAATGAACTTAGCATATGCCTGAATAATAAGAGTTATAAACATTGATTTCAATAGTTTATTACTCATTTAGTAACTCATTCTGAATGATCTTTAAAAACCACCAACTACTCTTAAATAACTGGTTTGAAAATAATGCAATACTTAATTTAGTCATGAAAAATAAATCATTAATAAAGTATGAAAGTACAATTATTAAGCACATTATAAATGGGGTTATACGTCAAGAATAGAGCATTTGTAGCTGCAGTTATAAACTGCTTATTAATGTGGAGTTAATGAACAACTAACTAACAACTAACTAACTTAACAAATAATGAATTCACTATATGCTAATACTTAATAAATGATTCATATGTGTAGTTATTATAAAGTGTTTCCAATGATTTTGTATATTACCTGAAAACTTAACAAATTTAATATTTAGATAGCTATTAAACTTTGACAAAAAAAAAAAAAGTTGTCGTGCCGTGCGTCCTCTTATTAGTTATGTTGTTATACATTAGAGTTTCACGTTAAGTATGTTTATTGCATAAACTTGTTATGCTTTTGTTTGTGTATTAAAGGTAAATTGTGTCAAAGTTAGTACATCCGAAAATGTTTGTTAACTTAATGTTTGTTAACCATATTTTTAACAGTAAATAGCTGTAAATAATGACACACCTTAGAATGTTCATTTGTGTGTTAAAACTATTAATGAAATACACTCTCAGAAATAAAGGTACAGGAGCGGTCACTGGGGCAGTACCTTTTGAAAAGGTATATATTTGTACCTGAAGGGTCTATAATGGTACCTCAAAGGTACTTTTTTGGTACGTTTGGCTACTAATATGCACCTTTTAGGTACCATTGTGGACTATGTGGGTACCAATATGTATCCTTTATAAAGGTACTGCCCCAGTGACAGCTCCTGTACCTTTATTTCTGAGAGTGTACAGTAGTTTACTGTAAAAAATAATTTCTACCATATTTTAACAGTACAATTCAGTAAAATAATGCCACCTCTTAGTCTTCACCTTTGTGTTAAAACTATTAATAAAATACGGTAGTTTACTGTAATATATATATATATATATTATTTGTACTATATTTGTAACAGTAAAATTTGGTATATAACGGCTATTAATAATAATGTGATGCTTTTGTTTGTGTAACAAAGGTTCAATGTACTTCAGAATATGTGTGTGTTAAAACTATTAATGAAACATGATAGTATTCAGTAAAATAACAGCACACCTTACAATGCACATCAGCCAATCAGAATCAAGCATTCAGGTCTAAGAGATTATGACCTAGTCTAACAGGAAACAATAAACGATTGAGAATATAAATGATATTTTAGGTAAAAGCAGGTCTTTTGGCATCAACCTTTGCTTTGAGTCAGGAAGACTCCTCTTGGCCTTTGGATGTTTTTTAGGTTTGGACTAGAATGAAGTTGGCGTGCCGTGCGTCCTCTTAAGACCAAGTGTCTGTGTGAAGTCAGAAAAACATCAATGCCGAGTTCAAGAATTTTCAGGACTGTGAAGTCAGGATCGGCTCATACTACGGCAGCAATGGCGGCGTCCAATCAAAAGACTTGAATTCTATTTGTTTCGTTTCAAGGGCTGGTGATGAAGGTCTCCTTCAAGACGTCATTGAAGTGGACGGATCGGGAGAAAAAACGCTTTCATGACAATGTCGTCGGCGGGACTCTGCCACGCGAGCAGGTATATATAGGCAGAGTCTGCTTCAAATGTTGGAGGAGGAGAAAAGCGAACGCTCTCAGAAGCAGAATATTACAGCAGACTGAAATAATGGAGCTCTGCTTTTAAAGGGAAAATCTGCCTTTCTAGTCTAAAGATCTCAAAATTCTTAAATCAAGAAGCAACAAGTACAAAATATTGATTGGTTTTCAGTAACAATGAGTCAAAAATAAGTGAGATTTTACTTAAAACAAGTTAAATGATATGCCAACGGGAAAGTAAAATAATAGTTTTTGCTGTGAAATAAGGATATTTTGCTCTCCGCTTTTAATGCAAACACTGCAAAAAATCTGCCAGATTTAGGGTGCTTTCACACCTGCCTTATTTAGTTCGGTTGAATCGCACTAGAGTTCGTTTCCCTCTTGGTGCGGTTCGTTTGGGCAGGTGAGAACGTAGCAATCGCACTCGAGTGCGCACCAAAAGCGCACCAAAAAAGCGTACCGAGACCTGCTTGAAGAGGTGGTCTCGGTACGCTTTCAAACGAACCCTGGAGAGGTTCGTTTGTGGTGAGAACGTGATCCAAACAAAAACAGACCCAACCGCAAAAAGTACTGCACCTTTTTGGACTAATCCAGCTGCCGTAGTGCGATGAGCTGTCTA
>LR812524.1:1498521-1523318 GCA_903798195.1 Danio kyathit | reverse complement strand
TACATGAAATAATTAAAAGGACAAATTCTGGACCTTTTGGCCATGGGGGGTGGTTCATTCGAACCCCCCGACCCCCCTCTGGCTACGAGCATGCAATTAAACACATATTTTGCAAACTACACAAAACAAGGCAACCATTTTAATTACACGTGCATGTTCTGATCCAGAGGAAGAAGAAACTGATCCATTTGAACTCTAAAAGTTACTGACAAAGTCCCTGTCAAAGTCTGACAAAGTCCCATAGTCTCTGCTGCTCCTTCAATAGCAAATGGCTGACAAATTCCGCGATGCAGCGTAGGTTATTGTATCAATCATCAGAAAAATGACAGGAGCAAACACAGCACACGGTTGGCTATACTGTGGTGTTGTTGTGAACATGAACTTTAACCCTTTATTCCCCGCAGCCGAATCTCCATCTGTCAGTGATCGTCATCTTCAGTCATGATCAGTCCCGTGATCCCCCGCGCCTCTGCTAGTGTCTGAAGTGAAAGCACGTTCACATTTTACCAGAACAGGAACTACATATTTGGTGATGTATCGTGTCGACGTCGATGCGATCAATCAAAAGATCCGAACCCAACTCGATTCCTTTATTCGACTCTGAGTCGACTATTTGGCTAAAGAATAATTAGTTTTAAACACGGTGCACTTTCAGATTTAAACCTCAGCTGGATGTTTTCATTCACTTAGTGCTGTGTTACACTGCATGAAGATCATTTTCAAAAACCCATAATAGGGGCTCTTTAATAAAAAAATAAAAGTTAAAAAAGTAACCACGTTGTAACTTGCAACTGTTAAGAGTTGATTGGATTTCTTTCTTTAAATATGCACAAATAAAAACGTAGGGCAACAGTTTACTTACTTATCTTGATATTATGATTTCTCCTTCTCCAAACTTGACTGATTTCTGTGAGAATCTTGGCTCCATGCTGGTTCCAGTAGGTCTTCTGCAGTATTGGTGATGATTTGGATGCAGATCAACAGATGATCCATCAGAGAAATCCACCTTCTGACACTTTAACAAATGATCAACTAGAAGTCGAGTTATTATTTGCTGCTCTTAGAACAACACAACAGCTATAATAATATAAACAAATGACCCAATGCTGTAGTTTCCAATAACTACAGAGTCCATTTGACCACAATACACAACAGTAAAAAGTGTGCTACAGTTCACAATACTACAGTATGATGGAGCACTCAGTAACAAAGAGTTATAAATACTATTTTATATGTAGTATAATAACATAGTAGAGTTTACTATAAATTGTGGAGTTTGCATGCTCTCCCTGCGTTCACGTGGGCTTCCTCCGGGTGCTCCGGTTTCCCCCATAGTCCAAAGAAATGCGGTAGGGTGAATTGGGTAGGCTAAATTGTCCGTAGTGTGTGTGTGTGAATGAGTGTGTATGGATGTTTCCCAGAGATTGCAGCTGGAAGAGCATCCGCTGCGTAAAACATGTGCTGGATAATTTGGCGGTTCATTCCACTGTGGCGACCCCTGATTAATAAAGGGACTAAGCCGAAAAGAAAATGAATGTACTATAAATTACTATAGTATTTTCTCTGATCTGCACTCCATATTTACATTTGTACAAAGTTTCACCACTGATCCATTCATTTAAAGTACAGCTGAGACTCTCTCTCTCTCTCTCTCTCTCTCTCACACACACACACACACACACACACACACACACACACACACACACACACACACACACACACACACACACACACACACACACACACACACACAGACACACACACACAAAACTTTATATAAAATGCGGATATATGTTCATGCTGAAATAATGACTGTGTTGAATTACAGTCTCTTTAAAGACTGGCCAATTAGCTGCTATAAATAACGCCGTTGTGCTTTTGAAGGCCGAGCAGAAACACTGAAGGCTTCACCTCTCTCTGTCCTGTAATGAGGGTGTGAAACTCTGTTTACGGCCGTCCTTGAACCGCTCTCAGTGTCGTGTGATTTTCATTAAAGGTGACAAGAACATAAACCAGTCCAGATGAGTTTGAGTCTTGTTTAGAGACCACCAACTTGGTTAATAAAGAGGCAGACGTGGCAGTGAATGTAGAGAGCATCTTTCAGGAGAACAGAGACGTCAGTTCATATTTTAATTATTGTATTATTTCTTTTCTAATGTAATTTAATTGTTTAAACTACTTTTACATTAAATACACATGCATTAAAAAAGTTTAGACACAAATGAATACTTTTGATTTCCATCAGGCATAATACACTGCAAAAAACTGTTAATTAACTGGTTTAGTGTTTTGGGTTTATTTGCGGTTGTAAATTGCATTATGGGATGTTGATTGCTGCTCTGTCGACTTTGGATGTTGAAAACTCAACTCTGCAGTTTAACAAAGTGATGTTTATTGACATTTTAGTCGTTTTAAGAAGTAATATATAGAGAAACAAGTTTGTAAAATAATATAAAATGTACTGGCAGCTTATTGCCAGGTTTTCATACTGTAATTTGCAACACCAACAAGACAATATATCATGTTAAACTATTAGAAATGTCAACAAATGTCAATTTTTCAAACTTTTCAACATTAAAAGCTTTTTGAAAATGAAAATAAAATCAGAATAAAGCATAAATAAGTGAAAAAACACCACAAAAAATGTCAAAAATGTACAGATATTTTTTTTATTTGATCTATTTTTTTTTTTTTGTGCACGGAAAATTCTACATTGTAACATTCTTATCAGTAAATTATATTTATTTTCTGAACAACAGAGACGTTGATTCGCTTCGAGACAGGACATATTGTAATCATTGTACTTTTTTCTGTACTGCAATTTAAATAATTCTTTAAACAACTTCAAATAAATAAATGCATCTATTAAAAAGTTTAATACTACAGTATAATGATACTTTTTTCATCAGGCACAATTTTTTATTTTATTTTTTGTGCATGTACCCCTCTACATTGTAACGATCTTATCAGTAACTTATGCTTATAGCATCTTGCACATATTGTATTTTTTTCTGTAATGTAATTTAATTAACTGTTTAAACAACTTGAAAAAGTGAAATGCACATGCATTAAAGCGTTTATACATATAATAATATTTTTTTCATCAGGCATGATTTGTGATTTAATTTTATGTCCATGTAAAGTGTTGCATTGTAACATTCGTATCAGTAAATGATGCTTATTTTAGCATCTTTCTAAAGAACAGAGAAGTTGATTTGCTCAGACGTGGGACATATTCTAATTATTGCATTTTTTTTGTCTGTACTGCAATTTGAATAATTGTTTAAACAACTTAAATAAAATAAGCAAATGCACATTCATTTAAAGTTTAAAATACAGTATAATGATACTTTTTTTTTTATCAGGCATCATTTTTGATTTTATATTTTGTGCATGCACAATTCTACATTGTAACATCCTTATCAGTAAATTATGCTTACTAGCATCTTTCAGAAGAACAGAGACATTGATTTGCTCCATCACAGGACAAATTTTAATTATTGTATTTTGTTCCTGTAAAAGAATTTGATTAAATTTAATTAAATTTATTTATTTAGATTTAATTATTTAATTAATAATAAAAAAAAAAACTTTAAAAACGCATGCATTAAAAAGTTTGGATGTATAATAATACTTTTTTTCATCAGTCATCATTTTTCATTTTATATTTTGTGCATTTGTAATTCTGCATTGTAACATTCTTATCAGAAAATTATGCTTACTATAGCACCTTTTGAAGAACAGAGACATTGATTTGCTCCAACACGGGACATATTGTAATTGTTGTTTTTTTTTTTCTGTAATGTAACTTAATTAAATGCACATCCATAATTTTTTTATTTTATTTAATATTAGGCAACCCAGTGGCGCAGTAGGTAGTGCTGTTGCCTCACAGCAAGAACGTCGCTGGGTCGCAGGTTCGAACCTCGGCTAGGCTGGGTCAGTTGGCGTTTCTGTGTGGAGTTTGCATGTTCTCCCTGGGTTCGCGTGGGTTTCCTCCGGGTGCTCCGGTTTCCCCCACAGTCCAAAGACATGCGGTACAGGTGAATTGGGTAAGCTAAATTGTCCATAGTGTATGAGTGTGAATGTGTGTGTGGAAGTTCCCAGAGATGGGTTGCGGCTGGAAGGGCATCCGCTGCGTAAAATCGTGCTGGATAAGTTGGCGGTTCATTCCGCTGTGGCGACCCCGCAAGGGACAAAGCCGACAAGAAAATGAATGAATGAATGAATATTTAATATTATTATTATTATTATTATTATTATTATTATTATTATTATTAATATTTAGAGTCTTTATTCTGGTATTATATTAGTATTTTTGAAATAATGTAGTTTGATATACCTTCAAATTTACCCTTGTAATTTTTTATTATTTTAAATGTAAAGTTAATGCACAATTATAACACAATTATGAAATTCTAACCCTAACTGCATTAGTAAGTACATATAATTAATCAAAATGGCTCAAAATAAAAATGAAAGTGTAATAGTGCTTTATTTTGTTTTACTGGTTTTGTGATTTTATTACTTTTAAACAAGCCTTCATAACTAAAACATTAAATAAAGATGATCTGAAATATATGAATTAAAAGTATTTCATTTATTAGTTAAAGTTATTTTTTTAATTTTTATTTTTTAATTTACAGTAATACTGCTAAAAAAGAAGCTGAAACACGAGGAGAAAATTAAACCTTTTAAGTGAAAGCGGTGAAATCAAAACCAGATCCATCCACAGGTATTTCCTTTGTTTAGCTGCAGATGTTCACTCAGAATTATCTGCGGTTTCATGAAGAATATCTTCCTCAAGTTTATGATTACGGCTCTTTACTCCGCTATTCAGAAGTGTATATTTGGCCACATATTTCAAACAGCATGTTATGATTAAAGAGAAGCTGAGTTTGTTCAAAAGAAATCAGTATTTAGTTATTCTGCAAATTTTTTTTTGTGAGCGTAGGGTTAGGGATGTCCAATAATATCATGCTTTATAACTGCTAATAAACAGGAATATCTCAATAATAGGCAAGTAATAAGAATCAGCTGTAGTATCGTGAGGAATATCTCCCTCAAAATTATGATTACAGCTATTTTCTTAGCTATTTAAATGTGTATATTTGAACACATATTTCATGTTATGATCAAAGAGAAGCTGAGTTTGTTCAAAATAAATCAGTATTAAGTTATTCTGCAAATTTTTTGAGTGTAGGATTAGTGATGTAGAATAATATCATGCTTTATAACTGCTAATAAATGGTTAATATCTTAATAATAGGCAGATAATAAGAATCTCCCGTGGTTTCTTGAAGAATATCTTCCTCAATTTTATGATTGCAGATATTTTCTCAGCTATTTAAACATGTATATCTGGCCACATATTTCGTGATATGATTAAAGAGAAGCTGAGTTTGTGCAAAAGAAATCAGTAGAAACGAGCACGAGCAAAACAACTGACCTGGACATGCAAACATAAGGAACAGTTCAATCTAATAATAAGACGAGCTAATAATATAAATGAATACCATACTTTTTCTGTTGTGTAATAAAGCAACAGGTTTTATTTTTTACAGATCAGTCTAGTTAGTATTCTTGGCAGCACTTCACAGACTTATTTATTAAGCTTGCTTCATGCTTAATGAAGGTAGTTATTTAACGTTTCAAATAATAAAGTGTGTCTAGTCTTCATCATATACAGTTGACATCAGAATTATTCGTACTTCTGTGAATTTTTATTTATCTTTTCAAATATTTCCCAAACAATGTTTAACAGGTTCAGGAATTTTTCACAGTATTTCCTATATTATTTTTTCTTCTGGAGAAAGTCTTATTTGTTTTATTTTGGCTAGAATAAAAGCAGTTCTTAATTTTTTAAAACCCATTTTAAGGTCAATATTATTCGCCCCCTTAAGCAATATTAGTTTTGGATTGTCTGCAGAACAAACCACTGTTATACAATGACTTGCCTAATTACCCTAACTTTACCCTAATTAACCTAGTTAAGCCTTTAAATGTCACTTTAAGCTGAAAACTAGTAAAATATCTAGTCAAATATTATATCATCATGGCAAAGATAAATAAATCAGTTATTAGAGATGAGTTATTATATATAGAAATGTGTTGGAAAAAATCTTCTCTGTGTTAAACAGAAATTGGGGGAAATATAGACAGCAGGGCTAATAATTCAGACGTCAGCTGTAGATGTTTGAGAGAATATTTTCTTTTTCTGGGTCTGACGGTGAATGTGAATCAGTACAAACCTGTTCCATCTCTCCGGCTTGGACACGTTTTCGTCTTTTTTTCCCGTCTGTCACCATCACAGATGGGCTGAAGTCGCAAACTCTCAGCCGGAGCTTCGTCCAGAATGTGTCCAGATTTACCTGACCAGACTCGCTGCAGACAGAAAGAGAGAAGGAAAGAGAGAGTTTATAAATGTTCGGAAGAAACACACACTTCCATCTGCCAGCGAATACACTCACCGTTTCCACACATATCACACACACACACGCACACCTGCTCTGATCTGACAAATGCAATGCATCCTGATATAAGACAAATCCAAATGCAGTTTATTAAGAGAGTCGTCAGGCAGGCAATAGGTCAAAACAGGGACAGACAGGAGCATGCAGATAATCCAAATGCATAGTCAGAGTACAGGCGAATGGTCCGGACAGGCGGAAAAACAAGATAAAACAATAAACAAAGGTCAAAAACCACCAACCCCGGCTCATTCTGAAAACGTACCCCTATATACGTTTCTGAAGAGCACCAAATACGTCCCAGGAGCTATGATTTTAGAAGTTTTTGCTTTCATTATTCCACTAGAGGCCGCTGTGTACACTTTTTCAGATCTCAAATTTCTCCTGCGAGGGCCATTTGCGCCTGCTGTTCTCACGTAAATTCACCAGAGGCCGCTGTTAACTGACTGACTGACCGACTGACTGACTGACCCTCCTCCTTCCCTAAACCAATAATGTTTTCAAAAGCACCGACCCACCTCCCTAAACCCAACCGGCAGAGTTTTCAAAAGCAACTCAGAAAAAGAAAATCCATCACCTGATTTTTACCACGTTTTCAGATTTTACCACATTCTCACCCTGTTATTTACTTGTTTATTTTATTTTTTGGCTTATTGTCTTACCTGTTTTCTGGAACCGTGGTCAACTCCTCTCTATGCCTCAAGTACGCCGACATACGCAGCGAGCTACTGGGGCAAACTGGTAACAGAAGAAAAGCTGTCCATACGGAGGTAAGCGGTCAGCTGGTAAGTGTGAAAAGGATCGGCGTCATACCACCCCGTATCGTTCGTTTTAAAGATGAAATGCAGCCGTACGTACCTCTGGCTACATAATTTGCGATCTCCAGAAATTGATATAGGTCTACGTTTTCAGAATGAGCCTAAGTTGGAAAACCACAGAAGGCAAGACGAGGAATTGCTCACATACAGTTTACAAGACTCAGCAAAGAGTGTGTGTGAATGAGGTGTCTTCATAGTCCTAATCAGTCCATCATGAACTTTCAGCTGTGTGTGTGTGTAATCGGGAGGAATTAGGAACTAGTGTGTGAGTGCAAACACTTCTAGGAGTTGTAGTTTATATAGTGGCAGATCCACTATACTCCAGCGAACTGCACAAGCTAGATGGCTGGTGATCGTGACACCAGTATGTGAGTTTGTCTCGATTCCTTGACCACAACAAAAAATTAAAAATAAAGGTTTAGTTATAGAATATGTATGAACAGCTTAGGTTCATTCTAAAAATGTAGCCCTATATACATTTCTGGAGATCATAAACTATGTAGTCAGAGGTACGTATGGCCGCATTTCATCTTTAAAACGAACACTACAGGGTGGTATGATGCCGTGCCTTTTCGTGCTAGCAGCTGACCACTTAGCTCTGTATGGACAGCTTTTCTGCTGTTACCAGCTTGTCCAGTGGCTCATCGCGTACGTTGGAGGATTTGAGACGTAGAGAGGAGTTGACCGTGACAACGGGGTTCGAGTCTGACAAACAAAAGCCGAAAAATAAAATAAAGAAGTAAATAACAGGGTGAGAAAATGGTGGCAAAATCTGAAAAGCGTGGTAAAAAATCAGGCGAGGGCTTTTCTTTTTTTTGGATTGCTTTTGAAAACACTGTTGGTTGGGTTAGTTGATCTGTCATTCGATCAGTCGACAGCAGCCTCCGGTTGATTTACGTGAGAACAGCAGGCGTGAATGGCACTCGCGAGATAAATTTAAGATTTGAAAAAGCGTACACAGCGCCCTCTGGTGCATTCGTGAAAACAAAAACTGCACAAAATATACCTCCTGGGATGTATTTGGTGCTCCCCAGAAATGTATACGGGGGTACGTAATTAGAATGAGCCTGGGTTGTGTATGAACCCTAATTTACAGAAATAATAATTCCTACGACTGTGTTTGGTTCGGGGTCACACGTATGCATTTGGTAGACACTTTTTATTTCGCATCTTACCAGTTCTAACTTTCCATAGGAATCAACAAACCCAGAGCCTCAGCATGAGTAGCGCCGTGCTCTACTTTTATAGCTACTTCTTTCATTTAGATTGATTTTACTAAGTGCAATTTCAAAGGAATTAGTGGATGTCCTTCATCTGCAGCTTCTGTTATCTGTGGGGTGCTGCAGGGCTCTATTCTGCGTCCCATTTTTGAATTAATTTTCAATCTGGAGTTAAAGCTTGATAAGCAAATAAATTATGATGTTAGAGCCCCCCAAAACATTCCTACATACTGATTACAACTTACTGCTGATATTGATATCATTTCATTTAATCTTCTTGACTTATAATGAAAACTACACTGTAAAAATATCTGTAAATTAGCATTGTTTTTCGTATTTTGTGATTATTTCCCATTTAGTTTTGCGTTTGAATTGCATTATGGGAGCTTGATCTTTCTTCACAACAACTTTTATCCTTGAAAGTTGTAAAAATTGACTTGTGATTATGTGTTATAGTGTGCAGTGCTATATTGTCTGGGTTGGTGCTGTATATTACACTACAGAAACCTTGTAATAAACTGCAGCACATTTTCAGCTATTTTACAGATGCATTTCTTTAGATATTATTTCTTATACACTATATTATTTTTTCAAACTAATAAAATGTCAATAAAAGTCACTTTGTTAAACTGTTGAGTTGAATTTTCAACATCAGAAGTGAACAGAGCAGAGATCAACATCCCATAATGCAACTCACAACCGCAAATAAACACTTGTGAATCACAAAATAAGGAAATTGTTTTCAGATATTTTATACAGTGTGTTTCATGTTAGTTTCATATATATATGAAAGTTATATAAAGTTTAGTTGCAGACTATCATTTAGATTTTACAGGAGATGCATGACATTTTATGCCGTTTTTCAAGGAGAAATGCCTGAGAAACACACTGTAAAAAACATCCTGTAAAATTTATGGTAAAAAACTGGAAGCTGTAAAAAATACAGTAGAATGTTTTTCAGTTCACGATAGCAATAACTGTAAAATTTACGAGGAAAAACTGTAAGCCATGGTTGACAGAAATCTACTATTAAAAATATGGTAGAAATGTTTTTCAGTTTACGGTATGATTAAGAGAACTGTAAAATTCACGGTAAAAAATGGCAGCTGTGGTTGCCAGAAATCTACACTGTAAAAATGAATCCGTAAAATTTACGGTAAAAGAACGGCAGCTGTGGTTGCCAGTATTTCACCGTTAAAATACGGTACAAACCGTAAACGTAATTCCTAATTTTTAAATCAAACAACCGTATTTCATTAATTTATAGCGGTAATATGTCCATAGTATGTAATTACCAACATTTACACATCATTTGTTACACAGATAGACACGTTAACACAGCCATATGCAGGAGGTGATGAGAAAGTTACATAATGAACCAATGCTCATCACAAACAACTTTTCCCACAAGCAGAAAAGTGCATCAGTGTATAGAAGGTGCTCAGTGTCATTCACACAGCTACTGAACACTAGTATGGTAACACGCATAAAATGATAAAATAAACATTGTGTATGAACATTAGATGTAACATAAATCTCTCATCTACATTACTGATGGAGAAGCCACTAAAAAGATCCATAGTAATGTCAACAAGAAGCATAAAAAGCGATGTGCCCTCCAGGGAATTCTGGGAAAGTCAATTTATGCTTATTCTCTGTATATTTTAAGGAAACATACTGTTACCAGGTTATGGATTTTTACTGTAGCATTTTACAGTTTATTTACAGTTGAAATCACGGCCAATTTTTACAGGAGAATCTGATATTGATTTACTGTTCAGAAGAAACCATTGACATGTTACTGTAGATTCTTCATTGTATACTGTATTTGAGGGCACTGTGGAGAGACTCTCACTCACACACGCACACACACTCATGGGCTCCACATGTGCAGCAGAAGTGGAGATCAGTGTTTCCGGTGACACGTCGAGATACTGAACCTTCTGAACCTCTGAACAACATCCAAAAATAACACGCACACACACACACACAGACACACTAGTAAAATATTATGCACTGTCATTACAAAATATTCTGTACTTAAACCCATTTTAAGGTCAATATTATTAGCCCCCTTCAGCAATATTAGTATTGGATTGTCTCCAGAACAAACCACTGTTATACAGTGACTTGCCTGATTACCCTAACTTTACCCTAATTACCCTAGTTAAGCCTTTAAATGTCACTTTAAGCTGAATACTAGCCATTTTAAGGTCAATATTATTAGCCCCCTTCAGCAATATTAGTATTGGATTGTCTCCAGAACAAACCACTGTTATACAGTGACTTGCCTGATTACCCTAACTTTACCCTAATTACCCTAGTTAAGCCTTTAAATGTCACTTTAAGCTGAATACTAGTCAAATATCATGTCATCATGGCAAAGATAAAAGAAATGAGTTATTAAAACTATTACGTTTAGAAATGTCTCTCCGTTAAACAGAAACTGGGGGAAAAATATACAGATGGGCTAATAATAATTCAGGAGGGCTTTTAATTCTGACTTCAAATGTATACTACTACTACAGTCTATCTGTATTCTGTTCATCTTCTTGAAGGATCTCTCCAGGTTAGTCTGAAACAGCTTGAACACACACACACACACACAGAGGCTCCTGACAGTAATGCTGAAGAGCCAGAACACTGTGTGTGTGTGCGTGCTTGTGTGTGTGTGTGTGTGTGTCCCGTGAGCTGTTCCGGACATGCTGGCACTCAGGCTCAGATATCACCTTCTCCTGACCGGAATTTCGGCATTCCCTGTTGAGACTTTTCCATCTGTTTCCCACAGTGAACACACACTCACATGCATGGAATCTGCTTAGGGAAGCTCCACTGGGCCGCTCCAGTGTCCTTAAACGCAGTCGGACAGACAAGTCAAGTGCTGAAATTCACTTTTTTTTCACATTCAGAAGCCGCAGAACATCAAACATGAACGTTCTTCTCCTAAACTAAAGCAGACTGTTGAGTTTTTTTTTAAATTCTACTTATTATTACTATTATTTTAAACATTCCTTATAACACCGTGTACCCAGGGTGCTAATTACACATTGACGATTAGTGGTTCAAATTTCCCAGTAATGTTACTTTATGTAATACTTCAATGAATCAAGTGTATGTATTTATTTAAATTACATCTCATTTACATATCATTAATTCAAACACATTTGATCAGCTATTCCGGAGGTTACTGTAGGTCAAAGTATACAAACTATGCATCTAATTTGACTTTACTTTTAGATTATATATAGAAACAAACACCTGTTTTACAGGAAAAGTGTCCTTACTCCTTATCTGCGTCTAATACCCAGTTTGTCACGGGGGCATGAATGAAATGTTCATGAGTGAATGTGAAACTGCCGAACTGTAGTTAAAGTTAACTAAAATGACAGGAAACTCTTACATTCATTATATTATTGTCTATTAAGGCAAATAGCTAGATTACAGATGTCCATGTAAGCGTAGTCAGTAGTGTCTTCGAAGTAAGTGAAAGATCCCCCTGCTGAAAAATCCAGCTTAAACCAGTCAAAGCTGCTTGGCTGGTTTTAGCTGGTCAACCAGCCTGGTTTTAGAGGGGTTTTGGCCATTTCCAGCCATTTCCAGCCTGGTCTTAGGTGTTCAGGCTGGGAGTTGACCAGCTAAAACCAGCTTGACCAGCCAAAGCCAGCTATGTCCAGCTTAAACCAGGCTGGTCAAGCTGGTTTTAGCTGGTTTAAGCTGGTCATTTTCCAGCCTGACCAGCTAAGACCAGGCTGGAAATGGCTGGAAACCAGCCTGGAAATGGCCAAAACCCCTCTAAAACCAGGCTGGTCGACCAGCTAAAACCAGCCAACCAGTTTAGACTGGTTTAAGCTGTTTTTTTCAGCAGGGCCAGAAGGGCATCCTGCTGATTTGATTCAGAAGGGCACTATTGTCAGACGGCTCACCGGTTTGACTTTTATTCACCATCATTCATTTTAAAAAGCACCCGCTCCATGTTATTTGTATGTGTTTTACTGGAACGCATAAACTCTACAGGTGCCTGATAGTTAGATGTGGAGCTCACATTAATCAGATTCACTCTAGTGAACTGCATCCATGTTAGCACGTCACGTTTGATGTGCTCATTTCACAGTAGGAACACACACAGTTTCGAAGGCTCATTCTCGCCCCCTACAGTGCAATTCGGTCAGGTATACATCCGCGGTAAAATATCAAGGTGAAAGTCATCATAGCTTGCGCAGAACAGACCCAGCTCCCAACCCAACTTTGCAACCCAGGCTCATTCTGAAATCGTAGTCCCGTGGACGTTTCTGGAGACCACGAAATACGTCCCAAGAGGTACGTATTTTTGCAGTTTTTGTTTTCGCGAATCTGCGAGAGGCCACTGTGTGCGTTTTTTTAGTATCTCAAATGTCTCTCGCGAGTGCCGTTCGTGCCTACGCTGTTCTCGCGTAAACCCACCAGAGACCGCTGTCGACCGACCGTCTGTTTATCTGACTGAGTGACTGAATGATTGACTGAGCGACCGGCCAATTGACTGACCCACCCTCCTCCTTCCCTAAACCCAACCAACCGACATACTTCCTTAAATCCCAACCAACGGTTTACAAAAGCCATCCAGATAAAGAAGAGCCCTCGTCTGATTTTTACCACTTTTTCAGATTTTACCACGTTCTCTTAACCCTGTTACTCACTCGTTCATTTCATTTTTTTTGGATTCTGTTTTTGTCTTACCTGATTTCTGGAACCGCTCTTCCCCGGACTCGAACCCGATCGCCGTCGGGGTGGTCAACTCCTCTCTGCATCTCAAGTCCGCCGACATACACGACGAGCTAATGGGACAAACTGGTTGTGGCGGGAAAGGCCTCCATTAGGAGGTAAGCGGTCAGCCGGTAAGCGCCAAAAGGAACGGCGTTATACAGCCCCGTATCGTTCGCTTAAAAAATGAAACGCAGCCATACGTACCTCCAGCTACAAAATTCTCGGTCTCCAGAAACGTTCACAGGACTATGTTTTCTAAATGAGCCTGTGTTGCAACTTTGAGAATAGATTAACGCCGATATTTTTTTTATCGCCCGATAAGAGTCTTGTGTTAAAGGGCACCTATTTTACCCCTTTTTTAAGATGTCATATTAATATTATGGTTGTTCTGAGTGTGCCAGATTAGGTTCAGTTCAAAACACAATTCAGATTTTTTATTATGATGTGTTAAAAAGTGTGATTTTGGGGGCGTGTACACAGCTCGCTGTTTTAGGGGCGTGTTGCTTCACATGAAAATTAGTTTCGACTTCCCGCCCAACTTAACAAGGGGGCGGAGCCAAGAGCTCTCCCGCTGTGTATGGCAACAGACAGGCAGACAGAGAGAAGCAACATGAGTGAGTGGACCAGCATTCAGCCGTACATGTACGACTCGGACACAGACCAAGCACAGACTACAAAATCATTTGTGTCTTTGTAAAGTTTTACAGCCAACTGTGTGCTAGTTTAAAGCTCCGAGCTTGTACACCGAGACTAATAACCAAACACACTGAATTAACTTTGACTGAAGGGCATCACACACCGGATGCGTCACTCAGAGCCACGACACGGTGCACCAGACGCGCACATTCACATGTTATTTAAAATGAAACTATTCAGATAACGCTCTGTGGTGCGGCAGAAATAGAAACGGTGTCCTGAGTCATGGCTGGGTTGGGAAAGGCAAACAGCTGAAGTTTAAGGAAGATGCAATGAAAAGTACACATGTATGCAAGCTCACCTAGTTACAAACACTGGCGTCGAGGAGAGCGATAACGTGGTGAATGTTGATCTTGTGTTCAAGATCAGACTGCTAGACTGCGCCTAGACTGCAGCTCTGCACAAGACGTTTGGCCACAGGAGAAATGGTCGTGCCCAACTGAGCCTGGTTTCTCTCGAGGTTTTTTAAATCTTCGCTTTCGCCAATTGGTGAAGTTTTTTCCTCGCCGCTGTCGCCACTGCCTTGCATGGTTCAGGATTTGTAGAGCTGCGCATCGATGGATTTGCTCTGCAGTGTTTGGACTCTCAGTAGTGATTATTAACCCACACTGACCTGAGCTAAACTGAACTGAACTTAATCTCTGAAAACTGAACTGACACTGTTTACATTCACTATAATCGTCCATGTGAAGCTGCTTTGACACAATCTACATTGTATAAGCGCTATACAAATAAAGATGAATTGAATTGAATTGTTGAGCCCAATGAGCCTTACATCTAAAAATAGAGCAAGGGTGTTTCTTTGGTGACGTCGCTTTGACTCACACGCTGAAAATGGCGGACGTGAAACAAACTGAGGATATGGTAATGCGCACCTGTCAATCAATATTGGTGGGCGGGGGGACCAAACTCCTACTTCAAGTTGCGGTTGATCTCAAAACCGCTCTATTGGTCCACTGATTTTATGTTGTTAAATTGAAAAAAAAAAGGACTGAGTGTGTTTATATCACCCCAATATGACGGTCTATACACCATACCTACATATATGTCTGTCCAAACAACTTTTTTTTTTTTTTTTTATTAGAATATGCATAATGGTACACAAATTGGGATCATACAAATACAAAGAAATTGAAAAACAACAACAACAAAAAAACAACAAAAACAAAAAGCAACAATAATACAGTGAGGTACGGGCAGTTGCGTGTATGTGTGTGTGTATGTGTGTGTGTGTGTGTGTGTGTGTGTGTGTATGTAAAGGTAACATGGTGGACAAATCAGGGTACATATATAAGGGTCAATACACAATCAATAAATGAAGCAAATATCGTAGATATAAATAAACAGAAAGACAACAGTCAGTGGTAAGGTGGGGCAACAATGCTCGTAATGTATGATAGTAAAAATGACAGAAAAAAGAAAAGACAATAGTAATAACTGACAGCAATAATAATAATAATTAAAAAAAATAAACTAAATCACCACTACACCAACTACTACTACAGAAAGTTACTAATATTATGACTACTACTGCAGCTGCTACTACTACAGCCACAACCACTACCACTACTACTAGTGTCTACTACTACTGATACTACTACAACATCTACTACAACTGATACTACTACAGCAACGTCTACTACTGATACTACTACAACATCTACTACAACTGATACTACTACAACATCTACTACAACTGATACTACTACAACATCTACTACAACTGATACTACTACAACAACGTCTACTACTGATACTACTACAACATCTACTACAACTGATACTACTACAACATCTACTACAACTGATACTACTACAACATCTACTACAACTGATACTACTACAACATCTACTACAACTGATACTACTACAACAACGTCTACTACTGATACTACTACAACATCTACTACAACTGATACTACTACAACAACGTCTACTACTGATACTACTACAACATCTACTACAACTGATACTACTACAACATCTACTACAACTGATACTACTACAACATCTACTACAACTGATACTACTACAACAACGTCTACTACTGATACTACTACAACATCTACTACAACTTATACTACTACAACATCTACTACAACTGATACTACTACAACAACGTCTACTACTGATACTACTACAACATCTACTACAACTGATACTACTACAACAACGTCTACTACTGATACTACTACAACATCTACTACAACTGATACTACTACAACAACGTCTACTACTGATACTACTACAACATCTACTACAACTGATACTACTACAACAACGTCTACTACTGATACTACTACAACATCTTCTACAACTGATACTACTACAGCAACGTCTACTACTGATACTACTACAACATCTACTACAACTTATACTACTACAACATCTACTACAACTGATACTACTACAGCAACGTCTACTACTGATACTACTACAACATCTACTACAACTTATACTACTACAACATCTACTACAACTGATACTACTACAACAACGTCTACTACTGATACTACTACAACATCTACTACAACTGATACTACTACAGCAACGTCTACTACTGATACTACTACAACATCTACTACAACTGATACTACTACAACATCTACTACAACTGATACTACTACAGCAACGTCTACTACTGATACTACTACAACATCTACTACAACTTATACTACTACAACATCTACTACAACTGATACTACTACAACAACGTCTACTACTGATACTACTACAACATCTACTACAACTGATACTACTACAGCAACGTCTACTACTGATACTACTACAACATCTACTACAACTGATACTACTACAACATCTACTACAACTGATACTACTACAACAACGTCTACTACTGATACTACTACAACATCTACTACAACTGATACTACTACAACAACGTCTACTACTGATACTACTACAACATCTACTACAACTGATACTACTACAGCAACGTCTACTACTGATACTACTACAACATCTTCTACAACTGATACTACTACAGCAACGTCTACTACTGATACTACTACAACATCTTCTACAACTGATACTACTACAGCAACGTCTACTACTGATACTACTACAACATCTACTACAACTGATACTACTACAACATCTTCTACAACTGATACTACAACATCTACTACAACTGATACTACTACAACATCTACTACAACTGATACTACTACAACATCTACTACAACTGATACTACTACAACAACGTCTACTACTGATACTACTACAACAAAGTCTACAACTGATACTACTACAACAACGTCTACTACTGATACTACTACAACATCTACTACTACTGATACTACTACAACATCTACTACAACTGATACTACTACAACATCTTCTACAACTGATACTACTATAACATCTACTACAACTGATACTACTACAACATCTACTACAACATCTACTACAACTGATACTACTACAACAAAGTCTACTACTGATACTACTACAACATCTACTACAACTGATACTACTACAACAACGTCTACTACTGATACTACTACAACATCTACTACAACTGATACTACTACAACATCTTCTACAACTGATACTACTACAGCAACGTCTACTACTGATACTACTACAACATCTACTAAAACTTATACTACTACAACATCTACTACAACTGATACTACTACAACAACGTCTACAACTGATACTACTACAACATCTACTACAACTGATACTACTACAACATCTACTACAACTGATACTACTACAACAACGTCTACTACTGATACTACTACAACATCTACTACAACTGATACTACTACAACAACGTCTACTACTGATACTACTACAACATCTACTACAACTGATACTACTACAGCAACGTCTACTACTGATACTACTACAACATCTTCTACAACTGATACTACTACAGCAACGTCTACTACTGATACTACTACAACATCTTCTACTACTGATACTACTACAACATCTACTACAACTGATACTACTACAGCAACTACTACAACTGATACTACTACAACATCTACTACAACTGATACTACTACAACATCTTCTACAACTGATACTACTACAACATCTACTACAACTGATACTACTACAACAACGTCTACTACTGATACTACTACAACATCTACTACAACTGATACTACTACAACAACGTCTACTACTGATACTACTACAACATCTACTACAACTGATACTACTACAACATCTACTACAACTGATACTACTACAACATCTTCTACAACTGATACTACTACAACATCTACTACAACTGATACTACTACAACAACGTCTACTACTGATACTACTACAGCAATCACTGCTACTACAACATCTACATCAACAACATCTACCACTTCTGATACAACTACAACAACGTCTCCTACTACTACTGATACTACTACAGTAATCACTACTACCACAATATCTACATCAACAACATCTACTACTTCTGATGCTACTATACCGACTACTACAACTACTACTTCAACACCTTTACAACTTCTGGTACCACTATTCCAACGACCTCTACTACTACAAAACTACTCTACTACTACTTTAACACCCAACTACAAATACAATTGTTACTTCCACAATGACTACTACTACTACTACAACAACTACAGCAACCTGAATAATCACAAGGGTAGAAATACTTGTAATATTGATAATGAGGAGAAAACGGGAGGACAGGTCAGAAAAGCAATAATAATAGTAAAAGTAATAATATTACTGATAATATTGAGGAGGTGATGTGTCCAAACAACTTAAAAAGTAGATTTTTCACTAAGGTGCCCTTTAACGCAGCACGTCAACGCTGATAACGGCCCACCACTAATATATATATATACAGTTAGAGATACAGTCAGAATTATTCGCCCCCCTTTGAATTTTTTTTCTTTTTTTAATATTTCCCAAATGATGTTTAACAGATTCAGGAAATTTTCACAGTATGTCTGATAACATTTGTTCTTCTGGAGAAAGTCTTATTTGTTTATTTTGGCTAGAATAAAATTATTATTAATTATTAATTTTTTAAAAATCATTTTAAGGTCAATATTATTAGCCCCTTTAAGCTATATTTGTTTTCTGATAGTCTACAGATCAAACCATCATTATACAATAACTTGCCTAATTACCCTAACCTGCCTAGTTACCCTAATTACCCTAGTTAAGCCTTTAAATGTCACTTTAAGCTGTATAGAAGTGTCTTGAAGAATATCTAGTCTAATATTATGTGCTGTCATCATGACAAAGAGAAAATAAATCAGTTATTAGAGATGAGTTATTAAAACTATTATGATTAGAAATGTGTTGAAGAAATCTGCTCTCTGATAAACAGAAATTGGGGGAAAAAATAAACAGGGGGGCTAATAAATCTGACTTCAACTGTATTTCAATGCATTGTTATAAGTGTTGCAGAAAAACTGCTGTCCTCTGCTGCAGATCATTTAATTCACGTTTGTGCAGTTCATGCTTGATATTTCTCTGTGTTCTTTTTTCCTTTGATTTGCTAGTGTGTGTGTGTGTGTGTGTGTGTGTGTGTGTGTCAGCTGTTTGTTCTCTGACTCTGAGGTGTTTGTATGAACACAGAGCTCTAAAGACCTGTCTGTTTCTCTCTGTGTTCAGGTGAGCAGGTGAGACGAGAGTATGTGTGTGTGTAACCCTGAGGGCCGCCGCGGGCGAGAGTGTGTGTGTGTGACTGCTGACAGCTGCTTCTATCACACACACTAACACACACACGATCGTGCGTGTATAACCACAGTCTCTCGCTCTCTCTCAGACTTTCTCTCAGTCTCTCTCTCTCAAATTAATTTAATGTATTATTCAATTATTGCAGATTACATAAACAATGAATAAAATAGTAAAGTGATTATATAATACTTATTTACACTCACCGGCCACTTTATTAGGTACACCTTACTAGTATTAGGTCGGACCCCCTTTTGCCTTCAGAACTGCTTTAATCCTTCATGGCAGAGATTCAACAAGCTACTGGAAATATTCCTCAGATATTTTGCTCCATATTGTCATGATAGCATCACACAGTTGCTGCAGATTTGTCGGCTGCACATCCATGATGCCAATCTCCCGTTCCACCACATCCCAAAGGTGCTCTATTGGATTGAGCTCTGGTGACTGTGGAGGCCATCTGAGTACAGTGAACTCATTGTCATGTTCAAGAAACCAGTCTGAGATGATTGGCGCTTTATGACATGGTGCGTTATCCTGCTGGAAGTAGCCATCAGAAGATGGAGACACTGTGCTCATAAAGGGATGGACATGGTCAGCAACAATACTCAGGTAGGCTCACTAAATATATTCACTGGATATGGTTGTGCGTGAAAATCCCAGTAGATCAGCAGTTTCTGAAATACTCAGAGCAGCCCGTCTGACAGCAACAACCATGCCACGTTCAAAGTCACTTAAATCCCCTTTCTTCCTCATTCTGATGCTCGCTTTGAGCTGCAGCAGATCGTCTTGACCATGCCTAAATGCATTGAGCTGCTGCCAGGCGATTGGCTGATTAGAAATGTGTGTTAATGAGCAGGTAGACAGGTGTACCTAATAAAGTGGCCTGTAAAAAAACATAATTAGAATTTTGATAAATATACACAAAGATAAGAGAAAAAAGACTAATATGACTATTAATATGATAATAAAAATAATTATATTAATAATAATAATTATTATTACATTTACTGGGAGTCACAATGGCGCAGTGGGTAAGCACGATCGCCTCACAGTAATAAAATTCACACCGTTTTACTTTGTAGATGTATAATTTCTTAATAATATCCTCATAATTCGCCATCTTCTGTAATACCTATGTTATACCCATGGTATTATTTACATGTGTCCTGATGTGTCATAAACTCTCTCTCTTTCTTTCTCTCTCTCTCTCTCTCTCTCTCACACACTTTTTTTTTTTTGAAAAGTGGGTACATTACATAGGCTTCCATTCATTTTCTACAGATCAAAGCGTATATTATGTTGCCCTCACCCCACCCTACCCCTAAACCCAACCATCACAGGAGACAGTGTACAGCTTTACTCCCTGAACAAACTCATCCTGTGTGATTTAGAAGCTTTTGGAGAAGTGAGGGCGTCACCAATGTCCTCATATTTCACCTGCTTTTTGTAATTCCTGTGTCATACCTATGTCATTATACAGATTTGTGTCCTGATATGTCACAAAACACGTACGTACACACACACACACACACACACACACACACACACACACACACACACACACACACACACACACACGCGCATAACTCAAAGCGAGACTTTATGAACGCATTCCAGAAACAGATGAAATAAGCTTGAGCAGCTGATCAGGCGGCGCTCGGAGGGAAACTGCAGCATTTCTGCACTAATTTCGAGCTAATACTTTTAATTTAATGTTCACATTTGCTGCAATGGTTATAATATTGCAATATAATACATGGTGGGAAATTTCGACATTAGAAAGTAAATTGAAATTTGGATGTGAATGTTGGAATGAGTGTGGTGAGAGGAACCTTATTAAGGGTAATTTGTTATGCAGCGCAGAGAGAGAGAGAGAGAGAGAGAGAGAGAGAGAGAGAGAGAGAGAGAGAGAGAGAGAGAGAGAGAGAGAGAGAGATTGATAGAGTATTACAAACCATTTGAATACATGCACCGCTGTGTATTGTGTTTTATTATTATTATTATTATTATTATTATTATTATTATTATTATTATTATCATCAATGCAAGTTAAGATTAAGATATTAATATATTACAAACATTATCATCATTGTCCATAAAGCTGATTTGTTCATGTGTATCGTGAAAATTGCTAGGAAAAAATGTTGTACAATAATGTCCATTTATTAACATTAACTAACCCAAACTACCAAAAGAGAAGAGCTTTTAAACTTAACCAGAAATTGCGAATATATTTTTTACAAATAATACAAAGAAATTATCAATAAATAAACGCTGAATTGTGCTGTGCATTTAGTAAATGTAATTCATTTATTTAGGCTTAGTCCCTTTATTAATCAGGGGTCACCACAGTGAAATGAACCGCCAACTATTCCAGCATATGTTTTACACAGTGGATGCCCTTCCAGCTGCAACCCAATACTGGGAAACACCCATACACACTCATACACTACGGCCAATTTAGTTTATGAAATACCATATAGCGCATGTGTTTAGACTGTGGGGGAAACCGGAGGAAACCCATGCCAACACGGGGAGAACATGCAAACTCCATACAGAAACGCCAACTGATCCAGCCGGGACTTAAACCAGCAACCTTCTTGCTGTGAGGCCACAGTGCTCACCACTTAGCCACCGTTTTACCACCTCAACTACAGTGCTACAAATTGAATTTGTCATTAAAATGTCACTGTTATACAATTATTTGACAGAGTACATACAGTTGCAATCAGAATTATTCAACCCCCTGATTTATTAGCCTCCCCTGTTTATTTTTTTCCCCAATTTTTCAACACATTTCTAATCATAATAGTTTTAATAACTCATTTCTAATAACTGATTTACTTTATCTTTGTCATGATGACAGTAAATAATATTAGACTAGATATTCTTCAAGACACTTCTATACAGCTTAAAGTGACATTTAAAGGCTTAACTAGGGTAATTAGGGTAACTAGGCAGGTTAGGGGAATTAGGCAAGTTATTGTATAATGATGGTTTGTTCTGGAGACTATTGAAAAAAATATAGCTTAAAGGGGCTAATAATATTGTCCTTAAAATGGGGTTTAAAAAATTAAAAACTGCTTTTATTCTAGCCGAAATAAAACAAATAAGACTTTTTCCAGAAGAAAAAATATTATCAGACATACTGTGAAAATTTCCTTGTTCTGTTAAACATCATTTGGGGAATATTTAAAAAAAAAAAAAAGCAAAGGGGGCTCAATAATTCTGATTGCAACTGTATATATGATACTCAAAATCCACTACTTGAGGAAAAATAAATAAAGAAATAAATAAATACATATATGTATATATTTTTTAATATTATCTGCATTCAAGTCGTGATAAAACATCAACCATGAAAATAAAATAAAATAAAATGTTTTTTGCTTAAAAGTACAGGCTTTATTATTTCTTTTGATATATAACATGAACATAAATTCCTAGAAAAAATATTCAGATCGCCTTGAAATTTAGGTGAAAATCATCAAAAATGCTGGCAGTGGCTAAAATGATGTCCGGGAAAAAGTTTAATCTTGCAACTTTGCAACTTTTGCACTTGTTAGTAATGTATTTCTAAATGCAAAAGGCACATTTTTTATGTATTTTTTATATGTGCATATTTATAAAAAATATTAATCTTTAAAATGCCCTACTTTGAGGTAAAAAAGGCATTTTTCTCATTTTTTTAAGTGAAGTTTCACAAACTAATTTCGAGAGGAGCACGTGATATGATCGACTACAGCTGATCCTTATAGCTTATCATTAGCTAGCCTATCAGTTCATTCTAAAACTACTATAAATATCCTGCCTAAACTTCATTCAGTTGTTTCAGGGGGTTCTTCGTTTTTCGGTTCTCTCCCGGGACAGCATGCCAAACCTGCTTTTATAGTCGAGCATTATCTAAGTGTGAACTCTTGAAATGTTGTATTTATGATGAGACCCATCTGCATTCAAGCTTTATTCAAGCTTCAAGGCTTTATTCTGTATTTTATTATACATTCTAATCATATATTCCTTGCATAAAATATTCTGAGGGCCGTCAGTTTCAGGTGAACATCCTCAAAAATTCTGGCAAAAATAAAATAAAAAATATGATAGCAGGAAACAATTACTACTTCTTGTACTTTTTTTATTATTATTTATTTTATTTTTTTACATGCAAAGGGCACATCTGTATTTTTAAGATAATATTTGTATTAATTATGTATGCGCATATTTATTCAAATCAAGTTGTTTTAAATCAATTTTTCCACACTATTGGCATTGATGACATATTTTGACATTTGATTTATTGATTTTGATTTATATTATAGGGGTGGCACAGTGGGCAATATCGCCTCACAGCAAGAAGGTCGCTGGTTCGAGCCCCGGCTGGGTCAGTTGGCGTTTCTGTGTGGAGTTTGCATGTTCTCTCCGTGTTGGTGTGGGTTTCCTCCGGGTGCTCCGGTTTACCCCACAGTCCAAACACATGCGCTATAGGGGAATTGATGAACTAAATTGGCCGTAATCTATGTATGTGAATGCAAAAATGTATGGGTGTTTCCCAGTGTTGGGTTACAGCTGGAAAGGCATCCGCTGCGTAAATCATATGCTGGAATAGTTGGCGGTTCATTCTGCTGTGGCGACTCCTGGTTAATAAAGGGACTAAGCTGAATATGAATGAATGATTCATATTATATGCTCAGATTATCTAAATGTACCTGAGCTGACGGAGGAAGAGACACTGACATACAGCATCTCTCTCTCAGTCTCTCTCAGTCTCTCAGTCTCTCCTTCTCAGCGGCGGTTTTCTCCACCATGTCCAATCACATTTCCAATTGCCTCAACAACTTGAAGCACGAGTGAGAAACCTGATTTCTGGAGCTCTCGACGTCTGGGCTGAAGATGAGTGTGTCCCTCTCTCTTTCTCTCTCTCTCTCTCTCTCTCTCTGCAGGAGCTCCTCCACTCGAGAGCCAGTGATTAAAATGTGACCCTTGACTGGGGGAGGTTTGGGGGGTGTGCGGCGCGTCGAGGATCTCATTAGCATCGCCCCGCTATTGACACTGGGAGCGAGGCCGGGAAAAAGTTGTTGCGAGGAGTAAATATGAGGTTTGTTTTTCGCCGGCTGTCTTTGTGGAGGAGCTCTCGTCGACTGAGAGGCTCTTCTTAAAGACGA
>LR812524.1:1483521-1493521 GCA_903798195.1 Danio kyathit | reverse complement strand
AGCCATAAATGAATTACAGTGGGTGGAAATAGATCCAGCGCTGCACAATTTTTTCTCAACACACCATAACTTCTTAAGAGATTTCCGGCTCTCCCTTGGTGTGATTGGATTGATTGTTTTTCTAATCCAGGGAAAATTACTCGCTAAAAGGGTCATATAATCACTGGCAAAATGTGTGGCGGGCGAAACTGGAAGTGACTTTGTTCATATTTGAGTTCACTTTTCTCCTTTTCTGCTGGTTTACAGTCTCTCGTTCTGTAGGGAAACACTGAAGGATTGATCACTGGCATAAAATGCTTTGAGTTTTTGTCTTGTTCCTAGTCTAAATATCTAAACTCTTAAATCGAGAAGCTTTTTTAGACAAGTAAAATAATATTGTCGTCTTTTCAGAAATAATGAGTCAGTTTTTTCTTAAAACATCCAAAATGATTTGCTAAATATGGATATATTTTACAATTAAACCACAATCTCAGTGCTCACAACAAGTCCAAAGTTAAATGTTTATCCGTTATCAAAAAATCAAGTCACACATGTATTTAGACAACCCAGGCTCATTCTGAAAATGTACCTCTACATACATTTCTGAAGAGCGCCAAATACGTCCCAGGAGCTGTTTTTGTTTTCACGAATCCACCAGAGGCCGCTGTGTACGCTTTTTCAGATCTCAAATTTCACTTATGAGTGCCATTCATGCCTGCTGTTCTTGCGTAAATCCACCAGAGGCCGCTATTGACTGACTGAATAACTGATCAATCCCCCACCCACCCAATTTCCTAAACCCAACCGATAGTGTTTTCAAAAGCAATCCAGAAAAAGAAAAGCCCTCGCCTGATTTTTACCATGTTTTCATATTTTACCACATTCTCACCCTGCACTGTAAAAAGTAATCACTCAATCTACTTGAAAAATGCTTGTAAACTTTACTAATTTTGGCAAATTTGTAGACTTTACTTGGTTTTACTGTGTAAAGTGAACTTTAACATGGATCCAGAAGATAAACTAAAGAACTTTAGTAACTTTTACTGAAGTTTATTAAGTAAGATTTACTTAAGGTTGGAGCCATGCAGTACCGCACTTTGGTCAGCAGGTGGAGTAAGGTCTGCACATGCGCAGAAGGTGCATTCACTCGTTGACATTTGAAAGAGGATTCAAACTGCCGGTTTCACAGTGCAAACTGAGAAATTAAGCGAACATTTTCCAATTTTGTGGACACACAGGTGAGCTGCATATGTTTTATGCATGTATAGTATAAAGGTTAATCAAAATAGGATGTGTTTTGTGTATTATGTCATTTCATAAAGTTGCCATTTTCCTCCATGTGCTGTTCAGGTTATTGCTAATGCTAACGTTTCAGTTGTGGTATTTTATATACCTGTTTAACATTGATAACGTTGAAATTCCATCACACAAAGATCTGAGATACATTAAATTGCAAAATTTAGGTAGGAGTTAGGAAGACTTTTAATTTATGTGTTAAACTTATACCAAGTGAACTTACAAATTGTGTTGCATGTTCTTATTTATTGGCAGATGTTACATTTAAAGTTTTGGAAAGCCCAGATAAAACTTGATAATGAGTATATCTGACTCTGTCATCCAAACGTGTAAGTATTCTCTATATTATATTATATTATATTATATTACATTATATTATTACCAGTACTGTTATTTGGTGACTTTTTTCTTACAGTTTGCCTTACTACATCTACATTTGGCTGTGCAGAGATTGTAGCTCATCTAACATCCAGATCGGAGCTTTTAAAACACTTGAAGTTGGTACATGGACACTTTCTGCGAACTAGCGGTACCTAAATCACATTTCAGTATGTATCTTGGTTTTTAACTCACAGTTTGGTTGTTTTACAGCAGTTTAACTTTTCTGTTTTTGGCATCTTGTTGTTCTAAATTATGAAATGATGTACTTAAGAAATAATTCTATTGGTAATTGTTTTTGTTTTGTTTTTTTTCCTTGTTCTTAGGTCTTATGTTGAACATGATGAATCTCTAACTACGATGTCCGACACCACCCCAGGAAACCATCTCATCATATACGAGAAGCAGATGCTACAGACCATTGTGAAGGTGTTAGAATCATCAATGAAGGCATCCAAATACTTCAATTTGGACAATGTGGCAATAGCGCTGGTAAAGGAATGCTATTCGTGGTGCTGTATATTAACCTGTGCTGTCATGTATTTATCAGCAGCCAACCTGATGATTTTTATTTATTTGTTTATATTAGGTATCTACAGAATTTCGTAGGATCACAGCATTGGATCAGGTAGGTTTTCTCAATTCATTGTCATTTTAAACAGTATTTTGTAAGAGATTCATGTCATGCTCATTGTGCATTCTAAGTCAATAATTAATTACTTTTCTTAAGCTTCAAATGTCACACGAAATTGCTCAGTGGTTCTTGATAATGCTAGTTAAAATGTTAGTATACAGCAAATAATCTTAAAATAAAATCCTAACTAAAGCTTTTTCACATTGTTTAGAATGTCACCATCAGAAGAAAATGTGAATGCATCCTGAAAGCCCTTGCTGCCTATTTGAAGACCCTCCAAAACTCATAAAGGCATACATGGCAAGTTATTTACGTTTTATTTAAATATTGAATTCCTTTCACCCTTGATCTAATGGTAATTGTTTATTTTGTACTTTATTTTGATCTTAGGATGTTAAACATGATGAAGCCCTAACCTTGCTGTACAACACTGCCTGAGAAAACCATCTTGTCCTATAGGAAAAGGCAGATGCTACAGACCATTGTGAAGCTGTTGGAATCATCACTGAAGACATCCAAAAACTTGGACAATGTGGAAAATGCACGTTTTTTTTCATCTTTGTTGTGATTTACGCATTGAACTTCAACTTTGTCACAAAATTCAAGGTACTCTTTTGAAGTTTTTCAGAAACATTTTATGGGGCTATAGGTACAAATAATCTGTCAGACAAAATCCAGGTCCTAAAAAGACATATTTCTGTAAATACTGTTACTTGATGTCAAGACAGGAGTTAAGCTATCTTTGTAATGAGTAATTGCTGTACTTTTGGTTCAGTACTGACTACTACTTTTCTTTTAACATTTTTCTTGCTTTGAATAACTGCATGGTCAGCTATATGTGTAGTCTTTAGATCTTGTTAAAGTAACTTTTGCTGGAATAAATGTTGCTTAATTAAAGGAAAATTTAAAAAAATGGAACTTGATTTGTTTTTCAGGATGAAGGTGACTACACCTTTTGTAATGAATGAGCTTAATTAACTTGCATTAAAGCTAAATCAATAGTGTTAAATTTACTCGACTCATCATAGTTGCATTAACTATGTAATTAGCATAAGTTTACTTAAATATTGTTACTTAAATGCAACCTAACTCAGTTATGAGGAACCCACTAAGATAAAATAAGCTAACATAATTTTTGAAAGAGTGGCAATAATAGTCAAGTGTCAGGATTTCAAAAAATTTAAGGCAGATTGAGTTACCAGTACTCTGTGTTGTCTAGTAACTAATACCAGTAAACAAGTTACCTACACAAAGTAATAGTTAGTTGTATTTACTCAAAGTTGGTGAGCTAATTTGCTTCATAAATTTGAGGCAATCCGTTTCCACACTTTTGTCAAGTAATATGAACTAGCAGGCTAGTTGAGAATACTGCTTTGCTATAAGTAAGGTGTACTAAGCATAACTACAATTTGTAAGTTAACTGAACTCTTCACATTGAGTAATCAGTACTCATGTTGTTTAGTAACCAGTACAAGTAAACAAGTTGCCTACACAAAGTAATAGTTAGTAATATTTACTCAAAGTTGGTGAGCTAATTTGCTTCATAAATTTGAGGCAATCAGTTTCCACACGTTTTCTAAGTAAATTCAACTTATTACTTTTTACAGTGTGTTATTTACTTCTTTATTTTGATTTTTTGGCTTTTGTTTTTGTCTTACCTGCTTTCTGAATCCATTCTTCGCCGGACTCGAATCCCGTCATTGTGGTCAACTCCTCTCTCCGTCTCAAGTCGACTGACGTACATGACGAGATACTGAACAAACTGGTAAGAGTAGGAAACCTGTCCACGTGGAGGTAAGTGGTCAGCTGGTAGCACGAAAAGGAACGGCGTCATACCGCCCTGTAGCGTTTGTTTTAAAGACGAAATGCAGCCATACGTACTTCCGGCTTCATAATTCATCATCTCCAGAAACGTATACAGGGCTACATTTCAGAATGAAATGTATGAGATAAAATGAACGCTAGGGGGCGATATGACGTCATTCCTTTTCACACTTACCAGCTGACTACTTACCTCCATGTGGACGGCTTTTCCACTATTACCAGTTTGTACAGTGGCTCGCCATGTATGTTGGCGGATGAGATGCAGAGAAGAGCTGACCACAAAGACAGGGTTTGAGTCTGGCGAAGAACGGTTCCAGAAAGCAGGTAAGACAAACGCAAAAGCCAAAGAAATAAAACCAACAAGTAAATAACAGGGTGAGAATGTGGTAAAATCTAAATACGTGGTAAAAATCAGACGAGGGCTTTTCTTTTTCTGGATTGCTTTTTGAAAACACTATTGGTTGGGTTTAGGGAAGGGAGTGATTGGGTCAATCGGTGCTTTTGAAAACACTATCGGTTGGGTTTAGGGAAAGGAGTGATTGGGTCAATTGGTGCTTTTGAAAACACTATCGGTTGGGTTTAGGGAAGGGAGTGATTGGGTCAATCGGTGCTTTTGAAAACACTATCAGTTGGGTTTAGGGAAGGGAGTGATTGGGTCAATCAGTGCTTTTGAAAACACTATCGGTTGGGTTTAGGTACAGGAGTGATTGGGTCAATCGGTGCTTTTGAAAACACTATCGGTTGGGTTTAGGGAAGGAGGAGGGTGGGTCAGTCGATCCGATTTCCCCCATGGTCAGTCAGTCAGCCGACAATCCTCTGGTGGATTTACATGAGAGCAGCAGGCATGAATGGCACTCGTGAGAAAAATCTGAGATCTTAAAAAGCGTACACAGCGCCCTCTGGTGGATTCGCGAAAACAAAAACTGCCAAAATCATAGCTCCTGGGATGTATTTGGCGCTCTCAGAAATGTATATAGGACTACGTTTTCAGAATGAGCCTGGGGTGATGTTTTCTAATGGCCAGTGGAATATATTTTTCTTATCTCTTCTAATTTAGTTATTTCCAAGCCACAGATTTTAAATAATGTGTAAAAACAAGCAAACTCTAGTTATATACATCTATTTTTTTTAATTCATTTTCTTTAATTAATTTTCTAGCATTAATTTTCGCATTGAAAGACAGAAACGTTGATAAAAAAATGATAAATGATAATAAATAAGTAATCAATTTGAAACGATAATCAATTTGAGTAGCTCTGCATGACCAAAATTAAATTAAGACCTGAATAAAAATGTAAGAGTTTTGATATTTAACACATTTAAGACTTTTTAAGACCTCACGGACACCCCAAACCAAAGCTTTTAAAGCAATCAGTGTTTATCAAAAAGTTGTCAGGTGGCACTATGGCTCAGTGGTTAGCACTGTTGCCTCACAGCAAGAAGGTTGCTGGTTCGAGTCTCGGCTGGGTCAGTTGGTGTTTCTGTGTGGAGTTTGCATGTTCTCCCCGTGTTGGTGTGGGTTTCCTCCAGGTGCTCCGGTTTCCCCCACAGTCCAAACATATGCGCTATAGGGGAATTGATCAACTAAATTGGCCATAGTGTATGAGTGTGTGTGTGTGTGTGTGTGTGTGTGTGTGAGTGTGAATGAGTGTTTATGGGTGTTTCCCAGTGCTGGGTTGCAGCTGGAAGGACATTCGATGTGTAAAACATATCCTGAAATAGTTGGCGGTTCATTCAGCTGTGGTGACCTCTGATAAATAAAGGGACTAGGCTGAAGGAAAATGAATGAATGACGTTTTTAAAGCATACAGTTTGTTGTGTAATTGTGGAGGCATGAACACATTAAATGCAAATGTTTTCTTTAATTGAATAAAGTTAATTGACTAAAATAATTAGCATGAACTCATCGTAAACTTGAGCAGATCTGCAGCAGGACAGATTCAATGCAGCACATGCATAATCTACTATTTGATGAATTGTAAAAAAGTTTGGACCTTTTTAACGGTTTAAACCCTTAAAGAAAGTGTCACTAATAATCATCATCAGCGGCTCTGTGCTTTTAATTAGAGGAAGATCTTGTGCTGAGACAGAGTTTTGGACGTATCAGCCTGCGTCAGACGATAATACTGACTTCTCACTTTTGGAGGATTAGTTGGATTGATTTTTCAAGAGCGCTGGGAACACAAGAAGAAAAGAGGACTATCATATTAGACTCCAAAGTGTTATTATGAAAAATAAATTGTGATTGATTGGTGTGGTAAACATTACAGGCCCCTGGATAGCGGCCACTTCATTTAGCCAATCAGATCAACATCAATTCTGTCTGTCGCTGGAAATGTGAAAAATGTTATTGTGGAAGAATGCTCAAAACTTCCTATATATATATATATATATGAAGAGTTTGGTTGCAAAACGCGATAAACGCCATTTTTTGAGATTTGGATTTTATTATTGGAAATCACTGTTCAGATGTAGCTTAATCTATGTGTGAATTGCTGCCATTAATAACATTAAAGAATGTACATTTTAGGCCTACTACAAAATGTATTTTTTCACAAAACGCGATATCCGCCAGACCAGTTTCTTTACAAAGTGCGATATACAAGAACGTTCAGGATGCTGCGCGAGCTCAGCATTCCCTGGGAAGAGAGTCACCGCCGGTGAAGTGCTCCGAATTTGCTCATTGATTTAACGATAATATCAAAACAAAAAACATACAGTCAGGAAATCAATGCTTCAGAGTCAAGCTATAATGTCATGGATTTCGATGTAGTTTTCTTAACAGCAGGGTTCGACAATAAGGATGGCAATTGCGATCTTAGAATCGAGAAGCAGCATGACTGACAGAGATAACTGTTCGCGCGGGCAGGTGAATACCAAATGAGAGGATGATCGCTCGCGCCAACAGCTGATGTGATGCGCACGACTGTTTAAAATGCGTGTGTGCTCCCGTTTCCTTGCATGAAGCTGTGCCTGGAAACTGGTGTGATCGGTTAATCTTACTTATCAAGCAAAAACATTGATTCATTAGCTTTTCTTAATGGCATTACAGTAGTAGAATATAGCCTAAGGTGGATATAGAGCGTTTTGCAAAAAAAAAAAAAAAAGTTATGCTATGTTGTGTTGTGTACGTTCTGGCCAAAACTAACTCAGAATCTTATTATTATTAATCAATCTTTGTATATATTATTCCATATATTTATGATGTATTGTTTTTTTTTAACCAATTTAAGATGTTTGACAATGTTAAAACAAATATGTTGCATTTCGGCATGGTTTTTGACTTATTTATGAACTATTTATAGACATAAAATTGAATAAAAAATATCCTGGATTTGAAGAACATGTGTTCCTGGCCTTCATTGAGCTCAAGTAATAGTTTAATGTACAAAAATTGTGAAGGAACTTGACTATTGATGTCTTGCATAATAATGTCAAATAACCAACATTTCTCAAAATAGATATATCTCGTTTTGCAACTAAACTCTTCATATATATATATATATATATATATTAGGGGTGTAACGATACATCAAAGGCACGATTTGGTTCGGTTCACGGTTTTGGAGCCACTGTTCGGTTCAGTTTCTGTTTGCTGTGGGGTTAGCGTTGATGTCATCTTAACAGCAATGCTAAGGAACAATAGATTCACTTAATAACAAGAACAACTAAACTTTTTCTTTATTAATTATGCCATCACATTTTAGTACAGTCAGGATACCGGAGTAAACAACAAACATTAAATAAATACCTCCAATATAGACTAGTCAGAAAAAACAATTCTCTTTAGTGCAGCCATCTTAAGAAAAAAACTCAGGATTATTAGCCCTCCTGTTTATTTTTTTCCCCAATTTCTGTTTAACGGAGAGCAGATTTCTTCAACACATTTCTAATCATAATAGTTTTAATAACTCATCTCTAATAACTGATTTATTTTATCTTTGCCATGATGACAGTAAATAATATTAGACTAGATATTCTTCAAGACACTTCTATACAGCTTAAAGTGACATTTAAAGGCTTAACTAGGTTAATTAGGGTAACTAGGCAGGTTAGGGTAATTAGGCAAGTTATTGTATAATGATGGTTTGTTCTGTAGACTATTGAAAAAAAATATATAGCTTAAAGAGGCTAATAATTCATTCATTAATTTTCTTTTCTGCTTAGTCCTTTTATTACACTGGGGTCGCCACAGTGGAATGAACCGCCAACTTATCCAGCACATGTTTTAGGCAGCGGATGCCCTTCCAACTGCAACCCATCACTGGGAAACACACTCATACACTCTCATTCACACTCATACACTACCGACAATTTAGCCAACCCAATTCACCTGTACCGCATGTCTCTGGACTGTGGGGGAAACCGGAGCACCCGGAGGAAACCCACTCTATTGTGGGGAGAACATGCAAACTCCACACAGAAATGCCAACTGACCCAGCCGAGGCTCGAACCAGCGAGCTTCTTGCTGTGAGGTAAAATGGCTTTTAAAAAATTAAAAAATAGCTTTTATTCTAGCCGAAATAAAACAAATAAGACTTTATCCAGAAGAAAAAATATTATCAGACATACTGTGAAAAATGTTCTTGCTCTGTTAATCATCATTTGGGAAATATTTTAAAAAAGAAAAAAAACTCAAAGGGGGCGAATAATTCTGACTTCAACTCTGTGTATGATAAACAGAGATGTGTAAAGTACTAAAGACCCAGACTTAAGTAAAAGTACAAGTGCTCTATCAAAAAAGTGACTTGAGTAGAAGTTGAAGTGCTCTCTAAGCACAACACTTAAGTGGAAGTACTAAAGTATTCAACATTTTTTGTACTTAAGTATTGCAAGTAGTGTATTTAAACATTTACTACTCAAGTACTGGAAGTAAAAGTACTGTGTTATGTAGTTATTAAAGAAAGCAGTCAAAAGACATGTTGTTTTGTTTATTTTAAATATTTTTTGGGGGGCACAGGATTAAGCAGAACAAAAAGAACCATGGTTTACGATTTATAATATAAATCAATAAATATATAAATAAATAATTAAATAAATAAATATATGATGGGTCAAAAACACCATTCAGCGTGACAGCCTTTATGATAGACAGTTAACGTTATGTGAACATTGCAGCATGATATGAACCGCATGTAGCTGACGGTAGTTAACTTATCTAGCTCTTATGGATAGCTCAAACTGCTGTTTTGTGTATTATATTATCTTTAACTTGACATGTTTCTTCAAATCCGACGGTAGAGTATGCACTTCATTCTATATGAACTGTCTTTCACTCCGACAAATGCAAACATTGGCTCTAAATAGGGTCACGGGTGATCTTTTTCCTCATCGCCACGAACAGTTGAAAGTGAAGGAGTTGAAGGAGGAATTTCTGGGTTTTCCGTGTCTAAAACAAACTAAAGTGCTCTCAATGCAGGCAGGCAGCACTGTCTTCTTTGATCGTCTGATCAATGAATGATTGATTCGTAACATTTTTATAATTGTAACGAGTAACTATGCAGCACATAAAAAATCTACTGGAGTAAAAGTATTAAACTCATCGAAAATATGTACTGAAGTAAAAGTAGAAGTAGGAGAAAAAAACAATACTCCAGTAGAGTACAGATACAGCCTATTTAAGAGTTCACACTTAGCTCATGATTAGGCCCACACGGAATCTGCGCGCGTAGAATTCCACAGATTTTCTGCAGTTTTTCCGCAGATTTCCGCAGATTTTTAGCCCATCATTAATTCTGTTTATTTACTAAAAGTTAACTATTTACAGTTAATCTAATTGGATTTGCATTTTAAACATTAAACACAAGTTAAAAAGATATTATTTTTTATTTAACATATTAAGGTTTTAGTTATGAGACTCCCAAAATAATTCCGCAGAAATCCGCAGAT
>LR812524.1:1446021-1471021 GCA_903798195.1 Danio kyathit | reverse complement strand
GTTGTTAATATGTTATTAATCCGCTTTTAATTTACTTTAAAAAATATTCTAATTTCTCCAGAAGACAAATATATCAGAAGAAATGCTGTAAAAATTCCCTTGCTCTGTTAAACAATAATTGGGAAAATGTTAAGTATAAGTCAAATTTAACAGGAGGGATAATAATATTGACTTTAAAAATGTTTTAAAAAATGTAAACACATATTTGTATGTTAAACAGCATTTGTGAAATATTTTTTTAAAAGAATATTAATAATAATAACTTTGACTATTTAATTTACAGAAAACTGTAAAACCCAACAGTCAACTTTATCAAATGAAATGAGTGTAGGTAACTCAAAATTTACTGAAAGTTAATTCTACTCATTTGAAGAGTTTTGACTCAGTGTTGAAGATAACAAATTAATTAAATACCTCATTACTTCAACTTAAATGGAGTAAGTTCACAGTACTCATATAGATTAGTTTAACTCAAATGGTTTGTTGAAATCAGTTTCCTCAAACGGTTTGAGTTGCCTTAACTTATTGGGTTTTACAGTACTCAGTTAATTTGAGTTCTCTTCATTTATTGGGTTTTACTGTGCTCAAAATGCTTCGTTTAGTCAAATGGATTAAGTTCACAGTACTCATTAGAATTAGTTATTGAACTTAAATGGTTTGTTGCAATCGGTTTCCTCAAATGGTTTGAGTTACCTTAACTGTTTAGGTTGTACAGTGTATATAATGATATGTATCATTATCATGACTTTACAGTTGCAATCAGAATTATTCAACCCCCTTTGATTTTTTTTCCCTTTTTTAAATATTTCCCAAATGATGTTTAACAGAGCAAGGAAATTTTCACAGTATGTCTGATAATATTTTTTCTTCTGGAGAAAGTCTTATTTGTTTTATTTCGGCTAGAATAAAAGCAGTTTTTAATTTTTAAAACCCATTTTAAGGTCAATATTATTAGCCCCTTTAAGCTATATTTTTTCGATAGTCTACAGAACAAACTATCATTACACAATAACTTGCCTAATTACCCTAACCTGCCTAGTTACCCTAATTAACCTAGTTAAGCCTTTAAATGTCACTTTAAGCTGTATAGAAGTGTCTTGAAGAATATCTAGTCTAATATTATTTACTGTCATCATGACGAAGATAAAATAAATCAGTTATTAGAGATGAGTTATTAAAACTATTATGATTAGAAATGTGTTGAGAAAATCTGCTCTCCGTTAAACAGAAATTGGGGAAAAAATAAACAGGGGGGCAAATAATTCAGGGGGTTGAATAATTTTGGACACAACTGTATATTGTGATGTGAGATTTTTATCATATTGCCTAAGCCTACCTCTGAGCTAAGGTGCTGTCTTCTAAGGGCACTAGTTTGATATGTGACACTTTAAAGGCTGATTTATACTTCTTCATCAAGGTCACGCGTATGCTCTGACACAGCCTTTATGCAATTGTACGCCAACACTGACACCTCTCAAAATACGTAACTACTTGTCGCAACCATACCTGCCAACACTCCTGTTTTTCCCGGGAGTCTCCCGTTTTTCAAACCCATCTCCCGTATTGTTCTGTCTCCCGAAAAGTGTGCATGTGCGCGCGCGTGCTCTTCAGTTCGCGCGCAAACTCCCCGCTCTACAGTTCGTGCACCCCCATCCACCCCCCCCCTCTTCAGTTCGCACGCACCCTCCACCCCGCTCTTCTTCTGCATGCGCAGTCATGCCGATTACTCAACGCAGAAGTATAAACCAGCCTTAAGCTGTTTGTTAAAAATAATCTTCACTTAAGCATCACTTTGGAAATATATATTTCTTAAATAATTAAAGTTTAACAGGAGGGCTCTGTGGAAAGTTGCTTGATCTATTAAACAGCACTTCCAAGAGGACACAGATCTGCTCAGGCCGTCAACATGACGTCAGATTAACGTTGTACCCTAAAGTCGTGGAGACATTGCATTTTGTTGGAAATGAAAATCGGGTTGAGGTCAGAACCCAACATCAGACAGACGTCAATGTCCAACGTTCAACCTAAAATTAACCAAATATCAACGTTGGTTTAAGATGTTGGCTCAAAGTTGGATTTTGGTTGCCATACCTGACGAATAAATGTCAGTATTTGACGTCAATATAACATTGGTTTAAGATGTTGGCTCAACGTTGGATTTTGGTTGCCATACCTGACGAATAAATGTCAGTACTTGACGTCAATATAACGTTGGTTTAAGATGTTGGCTCGACGTTGGATTTTGTTGCCATACCTGACGAATAAATGTCAGTACTTGACGTCAATATAACGTTGGTTTAAGATGTTGGCTCGACGTTGGATTTTGGTTGTCATATCTGACGAATAAATGTCAGTACTTGACGTCAATATGACGTTGGTTTAAGATGTTGGCTCGACGTTGGATTTTGGTTGCCATACCTGACGAATAAATGTCAGTATTTGACGTCAATATAACGTTGGTTTAAGATGTTGGCTCGACGTTGGATTTTAGTTGCCATACCTGACGAATAAATGTCAGTACTTGACGTCAAAATAACGTTGGTTTAAGATGTTGGCTCAACGTTGGATTTTGGTTGCCATACCTGACGAATAAATGTCAGTACTTGACGTCAATATGATGTTGGTTTAGGTTGTTGGCTCGACGTTGGATTTTGGTTGTCATATCTGACGAATAAATGTCAGTACTTGACGTAAATATAACGTTGGTTTAAGATGTTGGCTCGACGTTGGATTTTGGTTGTCATATCTGACGAATAAATGCCAGTATTTGACGTCAATATAACGTTGGTTTAAGATGTTGGCTCGACGTTGGATTTTGGTTGCCATACCTGACGAATAAATGTCAGTACTTGACATCAAAATAACGTTGGTTTAAGATGTTGGCTCGACGTTGGATTTTGGTTGTCATATCTGACGAATAAATGTCAGTACTTGACGTAAATATAACGTTGGTTTAAGATGTTGGCTCGACGTTGGATTTTGGCTGTCATATCTGACGAATAAATGTCAGTACTTGACGTAAATATAACGTTGGTTTAAGATGTTGGCTCGACGTTGGATTTTGGTTGTCATATCTGACGAATAAATGCCAGTATTTGACGTCAATATAACGTTGGTTTAAGATGTTGGCTCGACGTTGGATTTTGGTTGTCATATCTGACAAATAAATGTCAGTACTTGACGTAAATATAACGTTGGTTTAAGATGTTGGCTCGACGTTGGATTTTGGTTGTCATATCTGACGAATAAATGCCAGTATTTGACGTCAATATAACGTTGGTTTAAGATGTTGGCTCGACGTTGGATTTTGGTTGCCATACCTGACGAATAAATGTCAGTACTTGACGTCAAAATAACGTTGGTTTAAGATGCTGGCTCGACGTTGGATTTTGGTTTTCATATCTGACGAATAAATGCCAGTATTTGACGTCAATATAACGTTGGTTTAAGATGTTGGCTCGACGTTGGATTTTTGTTGCCATACCTGACGAATAAATGTCAGTACTTGACGTCAAAATAACGTTGGTTTAAGATGTTGGCTCGACGTTGGATTTTTGTTGCCATACCTGACGAATAAATGTCAGTACTTGACGTCAAAATAACGTTGGTTTAAGATGTTGGCTCGACGTTGGATTTTTGTTGCCATACCTGACGAATAAATGTCAGTACTTGACGTCAATATAACGTTGGTTTAAGATGTTGGCTCGACGTTGGATTTTTGTTGCCATACCTGACGAATAAATGTCAGTACTTGACGTCAAAATAACGTTGGTTTAAGATGTTGGCTCGACGTTGGATTTTGGTTGCCATACCTGACGAATAAATGCCAGTATTTGACGTCAATATAACGTTGGTTTAAGATGTTGGCTCGACGTTGGATTTTGGTCACTTTCTAACACAACCTAAAATCAACCAAGTATCAACGTCTAATGATGTTACAGCTTGACGTTATGTGGACGTCACCAATTTGATGTCTATCAGACGTTGGATTTTGGTTGCCATACCTGACGAATAGATGTCAGTATTTGATGTCAATATGACTTTGGTTTAAGATGTTGACTTGACGTTGGATTTTGGTCACTTTCCAACTCAACCTAAAATCAACATCATTTGACGTCATTATTGGATGATGTCAAAATAACGTTGCCCTTAGACGCTGGCTAGACGTTGAATTTTGGTCACCTGACGTCACGACCTAAATATAACCCAATCTTAACCTCTTATGATGTTGTATGCTTGCTGGAGACATACAGTCTTCTAACGACACTAGTTTATATGTGACAAACTGTAAGTCTATGATTTGATGACAGTCAAATGAGGCTTGAAACATTTTTTTTCTTCTTCTTTATAAGACCACTGTGATGAATTGTGATGCATAAATGTATTGAACAGTAATGGGGAGTTTTTACATGAAACTCTTCGTAATATCTTTGTGATATATCATGTGATATTGTTATTGTGACTTAGAGTTAGCGTGATGTGAGATTTTTATCATATCTAAGATCTAAGGTGCTGTCTTTTAAGGGCACTAGTTTGATATGTGACACAGACTGTGGCTCTTTGAATTGATGACAGTAAAATGAGGCCCGGAAGGTTTTTTTCTTCTTACTAGACCCATGAGATTAATTCTGCTGCATAATTTTATTGAACCGAAATGTAGAGTTTTTCCATGAACTTCATCCAGGAGGACACAGATCTGCTCACAGCACAATACAGATCAATGCTTCACGCTAATTTTCCTGGATAATTATAAAGGTCTGGGAGCAGAAGTGCTGGAGTTCAGTTGTATCGGAGCCAGAGAAAGGCTTCGGCTCCATCGGTAACTCCGTCACGGTAAATACAGGCCTGTTTTACTCTCAAGAAACATGTCTAATGGTGTCAGAAAGGTCGCCGCTGAGCTCGCAGTGCTTTTGCGGATCTAAATGTTGAGTGTATAAAAATCATTAAGAGTCTGGATGGCCACAGGCTTTTGGAAAGAAGCGTTCACAGGCAGTGTCATTAAACACACACTCGTATTATTGGACTTTAAAGAGAGAGTTCACACACAAATCAAAAGACATTTTTCATGACTGCTTGTGATTTCCTTTCGATACTACTTGATCCTAATTCTTATTGGATAACTGATTCAAAACAGTGTTTATTTATTATTATTTTTGTCATTTGTTTTCACCTTTTTAATTGTTTTAATCTTTTAATTTCTATACACTCTGTAACATTAGTATAATGTTATATGATATAATGGGCAAACAATTAAAATAAAATAAAATAAAATAAATTAAAATAAAATAAAATAAAATAAAATAAAATAAAATAAAATAAAATAAAATAAATAAAATAAAATAAAATAAAATTAGGGGCAACGCAGTGGCGCAGTAGGTAGTGCTGTTGCCTCACAGCAAGAACGTCGCTGGGTCGCAGGTTCGAACCTCGGCTGGGCTGGGTCAGTTGGCATTTCTGTGTGGAGTTTGCATGTTCTCCCTGCGTTCGTGTGGGTTTCCTCCGGGTGCTCCGGTTTCCCCCACAGTCCAAAGACATGCAGTACAGGTGAATTGGGTAGGCTAAATTGTCCATAGTGTATGAGTGTGAATGTGTGTGTGGAAGTTCCCAGAGATGGGTTGCGGCTGGAAGGGCATCCGCTGCGTAAAATCGTGCTGGATAAGTTGGCGGTTCATTCTGCTGTGGCGACCCCGCAAGGGACAAAGCCGACAAGAAAATGAATGAATGAATGAATGAAAATAAAATAAAATTAATACTTTTTAATTTAACCTATTTATTTCTTATTGGACAAATACTTCAAAACTATTTATTTATTCATTTATTTACTGTCATTTGTTTTTGTCTTTTTAATTATTTTTTGCATCATTTAATTTCTATACACTGTAACATTAGTATGTGATTTGACACTGTTGATGTTATCTGATATTATGGGCAAACAATTAAAATAAACAAATAAACAAACAAGTAAATAAATAAATAATACTAAAATAAAATAAAATAATAAAAAATTCCATTATTCACAACTGCTTGTGATTTCCTTTCAGTCCTACTTAATACCTATTGGAAAAATGCTTTTAAACAGTGTTTATCTTTTTTTTGTCAATTGTTTTTGCTTTTTAAATTCATTTTACATCATGTCCTTTAATTTCTATACACACTGTAACATTAGTATGTGATTTGGCACTGTTAATGGTATCTGATATCATGGGCAAACAATAAAAGTGAACTGAAATTATTAAACTTCATGGAGAGCAATTACTCATGAAATCATCGTTATTTTATTGTTTTAAAAAATGAATGCAGCTTTTAGCAATCGTTTGAAATATTTTTTTTTTTACATAATAATCAAAGTGTTCAGCGATTTAGCAATTTTGACTTATAAAAAAATATTATTATTATTATTATTATTATATTTTTTAAGACAAAGTTACATAATAATTGAACACATTAAAAACATTAAAAACTATTCAGACTATTGCTAAATGCTGCACTAGTTTTTTGTTTGTTTGTTTGTTTTTTAATATAACTATATATTGTTTTAATTTAATTGTATGCATCCTTACATTTTAATATAGTTTCAGCTGTTTTAGGACCAGATGCACATTAAAAGCTATTCATGTACTGTATTCAACCTAGTTTTTTTTTTTTTAATATATATTTTAGACAATTATTGTATTGTAACATTTTGGATTTAAAATATTATTTTAAATGTTAGTCATGGAGTTTTTATCCTGCATTATATAAGCATATATAAACATCATACAACAAATGTACTATTATATTTTAATTATATTCAATTTTTTTTATTATTTTAGTTAATGTTAACATTGTCACAATGTGTGTGTGTGTGTGTGTATTATATTATATTATATTATATTATATTATATTTTTATATATATTTTTATATATATTATATATTTTTTATATTTACTCATTCATTCATTCATTTTCTTTCGACATTCTTTCTTTTTATCAGGGGTCACAACAGTGGAATGAATCGCCAGCTTATCCAGCAGGTTTCATGCAGCGAATGCCCTTCCAGCCACAACCCAACACTGAGAAACACCCACACACTCATGCACACACTCACATGCACTACAGCCAATTTAGCTTATTCCATTGCCCTATATTGCATGTGTTCGGACTGTGGAGGAAACCGGAGCACCCGGAGGAAACCCTGTAATAAAATAAATTATTCAAATAAAATAAAATAAAATAAAATAAAATAAAATAAAATAAAAATAAATAGTAAAATAAAATTACAAAAAAAAAATTAAAATAAAATTTAATTAAAAATATAAAATTAAATAATAAAAAAACAAATTAGATAATAAACTAAACTGATAATAATAAAAAATAAATTAAATTAAATTAAATTAAAAAAAACATTAATCATGGCTGCTTGTGATTTCCTTTCAATCCTATTAACTTCTTATTGTGAAACAGCATCAAAACAGTGATATTGTTTTTGTCAATTGTTTTCCCTTTTTAATTGATTTTGTCCTTTAATTTCTATACTTTGTTGTAATAGCATATGACATTCATTCATTCATTCATTCATTCATTCATTCATTCATTTTCTTTTCGGCTTAGTCTCTTTATTAATCACGGGTCGCCACAGTGGAATGAACCGCCAACTTATCCAGCATATGTTTTACGCAGCGGATGCCCTTCCAGCTGCAACACATCCCTGGGAAACACCCATACACACTCATTCACTCTCATACACTACGGACAATTTAGTTGATCAATTCCCCTATAGCGCATGTGTTTGGACTGTGGGGGAAACCGAAGCACCCGGAGGAAACCCATGCCAACACGGGGAGAACATGCAAACTCCACACAGAATTGCCAACTGACCCATCTGGGACTTGAACCAGCGACCTTCTTGCTGTAAGGCCACAGTACTAACCACTGAGCCACCATGTCACTCACAAATTTTTATATTATATTATTCATTCATTAATTTTCTTTTTGTCTAACTCCCTTTATTAATCAGGGGTTGCCACAGTGAAATGAACCGCCAACTTATCCAGCCTATGTTTCACGCAGCGGATGCTGCATACCCAACACTGGGAAAATATTATATCATATTATATTATATTATATTATATTATATTATATTATATTATATTATATTATATTATATTATATTATATTATATTATATTATTATATTACAATATGTTATATTATATTATATTATTATATTATATTATTATATTATATTACAATATATTATATTATATTATTATATTATATTATATTATTATATTACAATATATTATTATATTATATTATTATATTACAATATATTATTATATTATATTATATTATATTATATTATTATATTACAATATATTATTATATTATATTATATTATATTATATTATATTATTCATTCATTCATTTTCTTTTCGGCTTTGTCCCTTGCGGGGTCGCCACAGCGGAATGAACCGCCAACTTATCCAGCACGATTTTACGCAGCGGATGCCCTTCCAGCCGCAACCCATCTCTGGGAACTTCCACACACACATTCACACTCATACACTATGGACAATTTAGCTTACCCAATTCACCTGTACTGCATGTCTTTGGACTGTGGGGGAAACCGGAGCACCCGGAGGAAACCCACGCGAACCCAGGGAGAACATGCAAACTCCACACAGAAACGCCAACTGACCCAGCCCAGCCGAGGTTCGAACCTGCGACCCAGCGACGTTCTTGCTGTGAGGCAACAGCACTACCTAGTGCGCCACTGGGTTGCCCTTATATTATATTATATTATATTATATTATATTATATTATTATATTACAATATATTATTATATTATATTATATTATATTATATTATATTATATTATATTATTATATTACAATATATTATTATATTATATTATATTATATTATATTATATTATATTATATTATATTATATTATTATATTACAATATATTATTATATTATATTATATTATATTATATTATATATTATTATATTATATTATATTATATTATATTATATTATATTATATTATATTATATTATATTATATTATTATATTACAATATATTATTATATTATATTATATTATATTATATTATATTATATTATATATTATTATATTATATTATATTATATTATATTATATTATATTATATTATTATATTATATTAAACGTGTAACTCTCTGAACTAAAATGTTTGTTATCTCTCATTTATAAAAGCATATTTATTTATTTGTGCATTATATCACATGATATTATCATTGTCATCTATCTTCCCAGAGAAAGCCCAAACCTTCAGCATATCTCTGCATTACACAAGTGATGAGCTCAGAGGATATTCTCCGGCTCTCTGCTGACGTGCAGGAATCAGCAGATCTGAACAAAAGCACGGCTCTCATTATTCCCATAAAACGGCAGCATTCATACTTCACTGCCATTGGACGGATCTCAGCATTAGCGAGCACATTAACATAAAGAATCCATGAGTTTACCACCAGTGCTCTTATTAATCGTGATGCGTCTGAGTAATACAGTAATGGAGCGGCAGGTTCATAATTCATAATTGATGATGAACTGATGTCGACACACTGATATATACAGAGGAGTCAGTAATGAATATATATTCAGCTGATCTGAGAGCAGGCGGAGGATTCCTACAGGCCACAGAGACGTGGAGCTTCAGCTGGTCTGCATACATCAAAACTACACTTGGAGTGTGTGTGTGTGTGTGTGTGTGTGTGTGTGTATGTGTGTAAGTGTGTACGCGTGTGTGTGTGTGTGTGTGTGTGTGTGTGTGTGTGTGTGTGTGTGTGTGCGTGTGTGCATGGGCTTGTGAGAAAGTGAGTGTGTGTGCATGTGTGAGTGAGTGTGTGTGTGCATACATGCGAGCGAGTGTGTGTGTGTTTGTGTGTATGCAGGCTGTGTGTGTGTGTGCGTGCATGCGAGCGTGTGTGTGGGTGCGTGCATGCATGCAAACGAGTGTGTGTGTGTGTGTGTATGTTTGTTTGTATGCAGGGTGTGTGTGCATGCATGCATGCGAGCAAGTGTGTGTGTTTGTGTGTGTGTGTGTGTGTACGCGAGTGAGTGTGTGTGCATTTGTGTGTGTATGCATGCGTGTGTGCGTTCGCGCGTTTATGTATTTAAGCATGCATGCGCATGTGTGTACATGGGTGTGTGTGCGTGTGAGCAAGCCTGTGTGCATGGGTGTGTGTGAGCGCTTGTGCGTACATTTGTGTGTTTAAATATGTGTGTGTACAAGCGTGTGTGTGGGTTTAAGTGTACGTGTTTACGAGAGTGTGTTTGTGTGTGAGTAAGAGTAAGCGTGAGGGTTTGTGTGTGTGTATGCATGCGTGCGTGCATTTGTGTGTGCGAGTGAGTGTGTGTGTTTGTGTGTGTATGCATGCGTGCGTGCATTTGTGTGTGCGAGTGAGTGTGTGTGTTTGTGTGTGTATGTATGCGTTTGTGTGTGTGTGCGAGTGAGCATCTGTGTGTGTGTGTGTGTGCGTGCATGCATGCGAACGAGTGTGTGTGTATGTTTCTCTGTATGCACGGTGTGTTCATGCATGCATGCGAGCAAAGGTGTGTTTGTGTGTGTGTATTGTGTGTGTGTACGCGAGTGAGTGTGTGTGCATTTGTGTGTGTATGCATGCGTGTGTGCGTGTGTTTATGTATTTAAGCATGCATGCGTGTGTGTGTACATGGGTGTGCGTGTGAGCAAGCCCGTGTGCATGGGTGTGTGTGAGCGCATGTGCGTTTGTGTTTAAATATGTGTGCGCCTGTGTGTGTACAAGCGCGTGTGTGTGTTTAAGTGTACGTGTTTGCGAGAGTGTGTTTGTGTGTGTGTGTATGCGTGCATTTATGTGTGTATGAGTAAGCGTGAGGGTTTGTGGGTGTGTATGCATGCGTGCGTGCATTTGTGTGTGCGAGTGAGCGTGTGTGTTTGTGTGTGTATGTATGCGTTTGTGTGTGTGTACGAGTGAGCATGTATGTGTGTGTGCGTGCATGCATGCGAACGAGTGTGTGTGTGTGTGTGTGTGTGTATGTTTCTCTGTATGCACGGTGTGTGTGCATGGATGCATACGAGCAAGTGTGTGTGTTTGTGTGTGTGTATTGTGTGTGTGTACGCGAGTGAGTGTGTGTGCATTTGTGTGTGTATGCATGCGTGTGTGCATGCGTTTATGTTTTTAAGCATGCATGCGTGTGTGTGTGTACATGGGTGTGTGTGCGTGTGATCAAGCCCGTGTGCATGGGTGTGTGTGAGCGCATGTGCGTACGTTTGTGTGTTTAAATATGTGTGCGCCTGTGTGTGTACAAGCGCGTGTGTGTGTTTAAGTGTATGTGTTGGCGAGAGTGTGTTTGTGTGTATGCGTGCATTTGTGTGTGTACGAGTAAGCGTGAGGGTTTGTGTGTGTATGCATGCGTGCGTGCATTTGTGTGTGCGAGTGAGCATGTGTGTGTGTGTGTGTGTGTGTGCGTGCATGCATGCGAACGAGTGTGTGTGTGTGTATGTTTGTCTGTACTGTATTCACGGTGTGTGTGCATGCATGCATGCGAGCAAGTGTGTGTGTTTGTGTGTGTGTATTGTGTGTGTACACGAGTGAGTGTGTGTGCATTTGTGTGTGTATGCATGCGTGTGTGCGTGCGTTTATGTATTTAAGCATGCATGCGTGTGTGTGTACATGGGTGTGCGTGTGAGCAAGCCCGTGTGCATGGGTGTGTGTGAGCGCGTGTGCGTACGTTTGTGTTTAAATATGTGTGCGCCTGTGTGTGTACAAGCGCGTGTGTGTGTTTAAGTGTACGTGTTTGCGAGACTGTGTTTGTGTGTGTGTATGCGTGCATTTGTGTGTGTACGAGTAAGCGTGAGGGTTTGTGTGTGTGTATGCATGCGTGCGTGCATTTGTGTGTGCGAGTGAGCGTGTGTGTTTGTGTGTGTGCGTGCATGCATGCGAACGAGTGTGTGTCTGTGTGTGTATGTATGTTTGTCTGTACTGTATTCACGGTGTGTGTGCATGCATGCATGCGAGCAAGTGTGTGTGTTTGTGTGTGTGTATTGTGTGTGTGTGTGTGTGTACGCGAGTGAGTGTGTGTGCATTTGTGTGTGTATGCATGCGTGTGTGCGTGCGTTTATGTGTTTAACCATGCATGCGTGTGTGTGTACATGGGTGTGTGTGCGTGTGAGCAAGCCCATGTGCATGTGTGTGTGTGAGCGCGTGTGCGTACGTTTGTTTGTTTAAATATGTGTGCGTCTGTGTGTCTACAAGCATGTGTGTGTTTAAGTGTACGTGTTTGCGAGAGTGTGCATGTGTGTGTGTGTGCGAGGGAGCGTTTGTGTGTGTATGTTTGTATATACATGCGTGCGTGCATTTGTGTGTACGAGTAAGCGTGAGGGTTTGTGTGTGTGTGCGAGTGAGCATGTGTGTTTGTGTGTGTGTATGCATGCGTATGTGCGCTTGTGTGTGTGTGCATGAATGCTTATGTGCATTTGTGTGTGTGTGATGGAGATCTGCACAAAGACACAGAGAGAGTAAATGAAGACTAAAGCACACGTCTGCATCTCCAGCGTGTCTCAGCTGAGGGTCTTCAGGGTACACCAGACAAATCAGTCAAATAAAAACTTTCCCCAAACTAACAAATGACCCAGATCAATATTAAAGAGCTTTATCTGCTGCGGATCCCCATGTTCAGCGCATTATTGCACACGACACACTCGCCTGTGGGTGAAATGCAGCATTCAGATGAAGAGATGTGTGTTGCGTCTCTCTTTATGAGCATCGCGAGTGTCAAATCAAGATGGATGCTGCATTAATGTATTGTTTTTGGCAGCAGGACGGACGCAGTGTTTACCGCCGAGCCGTCTGATTGGCCATTAGAGCAGTTTTGTTTATTTACGCGCTGCATTATCTGAATTCAGAATGTCTGATAATTAATTAGGAGGCTGGAGATATTTCTGTTTATTTATTTGTTTATTCGTTTGCGGATCTGTTTACTTATTTATTTACCTTTTGATTATTTAATGAATTAAAAATCCCCCAGAGAGCGCGGGCTGTAAAAGTTTGAGGCGGCGTACAGTAGGATATTTACAGCGCTGGCCGCGGTTTCTGTGGGCCGGTCTATGTAGGTTACCATCGCTAAGTTAATATGCAAATTGCCTTATCTGCGGGGACTCACAAACAGACAGCATTCTGATTGATTTAATAAACTGCTTTTATCTTTCAAAGTGTTAATTAGCCGAGATGGGCCGCGCTTTCAATCGCGCCTTTCTGTGCTGCTTAACAAGAGCATTATAGAGAGTCTGCGGCGCTCTTCCTACAGCTCTCTGCCTGAGTGAAACACACTTTAATAAGTTTGACATTCAGAGAGTGTGTGTCTCTCTCTCTGTGTGTGTGTGTGTGTGTGTGTGTGTGTGTTTCTGTGTGTGTTAGTGCATACACACTATAGTAAGAGTAAGAGGTGGAGTAAAGTAAAATATACTGTGTGTGTGTGTGTGTGTGTGTGTGTGTGTGTGTGTGTGTGTGTGTGTGTGTATATATATATATATATATATATATATATATATATATATATACACTCACCAGCCACTTTATTAGGTACACTTTACTAGTACCTGGACCCCTTTTGTCTTCAGAACTGCTTTAATCCTTCATGGCAGAGATTCAACAAGCTACTGGAAATATTCCTCAGAGATTTTGCTCCATATTGACATGATAGCATCACACAGTTGCTGCAGATTTGTCGGCTGCACATCCATGATGCCAATCTCCCGTTCCACCACATCCCAAAGGTGCTCTATTGGATTGAGCTCTGGTGACTGTGGAGGCCATTTGAGTACAGTGAACTCATTTTCATGTTCAAGAAACCAGTCTGAGATGATTGGCGCTTTATGACATGGTGTGTTATCCTGCTGGAAGTAGCCATCAGAAGATGGAGACACTGTGGTCATAAAGGGATGGACATGGTCAGCAACAATACTCAGGTAGGCTGTGGCGTTGACACGATGCTCAATTGGTACTAATGGACCCAAAGTGTGCCAAGAAAATCTCCCCCACACTATTACACCTCCACTAGCAGCCTGAACCGCTGATACAAGGCAGGATGGATCCATGCTTTCATGTTGTTGATGCCAAATTCTGACCCGACCATTCGAATGTGGCAGCAGAAATGGAGACTCATCAGACCAGGCAACGTTTCTCCAATCTTCTCTTGTCCAGTTTTGGTGAGCCTGTGTGAATTGTAGCCTCAGTTTCCTGTTCTTAGCTGACAGGAGTGGCACCCGGTGTGGTCTTCTGCTGCTGTAGCCCATCCCCCTCAAGGTTGGACGTGTTGTGTGTTCAGAGATGCTCTTCTGCAGACCTCGGTTGTAATGAGTGCTTATTTGAGTTTCTGTTACCTTTCTATCAGCTGGAACCAGTCTGGCCATTCTCCTCTGACCTCTGGCATCAACAAGGCATTTGCGCCCACAGAACTGCCGCTCACTGGAGATTTCCTCTTTGTCGGACCATTCTCTGTAAACCCTAGAGATGGTTGTGCGTGAAAATCCCAGTAGATCAGCAGTTTCTGAAATACTCAGAGCAGCCCGTCTGGCAGCAACAACCATGCCACGTTCAAAGTCACTTAAATCCCCTTTCTTCCCCATTCTGATGCTCGCTTTGAACTGCAGCAGATCGTCTTGACCATGTCTACATGCCTAAACGCATTGAGCTGCTTCCATGTGATTGGCTGATTAGTAGGCCCACACGGAATCTGCGCGCGCAGAATTCCGCAGATTTTTCGCAGATTTTCCGCAGAATTCCGCAGATTTTTCGCAGATTTTCCGCAGATTTCCGCAGATTTTAAGCCCGTCATTAATTCTGTTTATTTACTTACAGTTAACTATTTACTGTTATTCTAATTGTATTTGCATTTTAAACATTAAATAAAAGTTAAAAAGATATTATTTTTTATTTCACATTTTAAGGTTTTAGTTATGATACTCCTAAAATAATACCGCAGAAATCCGCAGGTTTTTACCAAAATTCTCCGCAGAAATAGCAAAAAACGTCCGCAGATTCCGTCTGGCCCTGCTGATTAGACATTTGCGTTAGCGAGCAGTGGACAGGTGTACCTAATAAAGTGGCCGGTTAGATTGTATATAGAGGTGTAAAATGTGAGCAAAATGCACTGTAAAAACAGTAAAATATACAACATTTATGAAAGTTATGTCATAGTTCCTCCTAAATTCATAACTTTTATACTCAAATAAATAACCAGTAGTAAATAAACAAAACAAATGAAAACTGCAACAATTGTTTGGTTTGTGTCTTCAGATTTCAGACTGAAACACTGAATCTATAGTGTGTGTATATATAAATGCATAAATGTATTTAACAACATTTCAGCAAATGTGAATACAGTACATTGCACCTCCGTATGGGAAACCCAGAAGTGAAAATCAGCCTCAGTATTTATACCAGACGTGTTTTCCAAACCTGCGAGATCTGGAGAAACAATCAGGATATTAAAGCAATCTCATTTGTGATTTTTATATTCGCCCACAAGGGATTCCCTGAAAATAGAGCAGAGCTACACCTTTCCCTTCGCTCTTTTCCCTGCGAGTGATCCGTCTGTTTGTGGCAATCTCTGCGATGATTTTTGATGTCTTCCAGTCGGACACTTCTAGGGAATATTTTCCTCTCCTCTATCCCAAAGCAATCAGAATAATTCTGAAGCGCATATTTTAATTCTCCATCTATCTTTGATGTCTTATTTGTGTGAATATTTCTCTTTCTGTCAGGTCCTGGTAGCACGTCACGCACGGTTGGGAGTTTTTTTTTTTCATGCATCAAAGTAAAATCCCACATGCATAAATTCAAGCAAACATAAAACACAAAAGTAACAGAAAGACGAATAAACCAAGAGAGAGTCACACTCCAAAGTCAAGTTAAAACAGCGTCTCTGTTGTGCGTCTCTCCAATGATCTCGTGCACTAATTAGAGCAAAAACTTTACGACTCTTTAACGAAGGCGTTCAGATTGAGGTTATTCACCTTCTGTCAGTCTAAAAAAATGAAAAAACCTGGAGAGCTGACATATCATACATAAAACTGACAATGTATGACGTAAAAGTGTAGACATATAGACAGAATAAAAGTGTAAAGTTTGGTGTGTGTGATCAGAATATAGACAGAATAAAAGTGTAAAGTTTGGTGTGTGTGATCAGAATATAGACAGAATAAAGTGTAAAGTTTGGTGTGTGTGATCAGAATATAGACAGAATAAAGTGTAAAGTTTGGTGTGTGTGATCAGAATATAGACAGAATAAAGTGTAAAGTTTGGTGTGTGTGATCAGAATATAGAAAGAATAAAAGTGTAAAGTTTGGTGTGTGTGATCAGAATATAGACAGAATAAAGTGTAAAGTTTGGTGTGTGTGATCAGAATATAGACAGAATAAAGTGTAAAGTTTGGTGTGTGTGATCAGAATATAGACAGAATAAAGTGTAAAGTTTGGTGTGTGTGATCAGAATATAGACAGAATAAAGTGTAAAGTTTGGTGTGTGTGATCAGAATATAGACAGAATAAAGTGTAAAGTTTGGTGTGTGTGATCAGAATATAGAAAGAATAAAAGTGTAAAGTTTGGTGTGTGTGATCAGAATATAGACAGAATAAAGTGTAAAGTTTGGTGTGTGTGATCAGAATATGGACAGAATAAAGTGTAAAGTTTGGTGTGTGTGATCAGAATATAGACAGAATAAAGTGTAAAGTTTGGTGTGTGTGATCAGAATATAGACAGAATAAAATGTAAAGTTTGGTGTGTGTGATCAGAATATAGACAGAATAAAAGTGTAAAGTTTGGTGTGTGTGATCAGAATATAGACAGAATAAAAGTGTAAAGTTTGGTGTGTGTGTTCAGAATATAGACAGAATAAAAGTGTAAAGTTTGGTGTGTGTGATCAGAATATAGACAGAATAAAAGTGTAAAGTTTGGTGTGTGTGTTCAGAATATAGACAGAATAAAAGTGTAAAGTTTGGTGTGTGTGATCAGAATATAGACAGAATAAAGTGTAAAGTTTGGTGTGTGTTATCAGAATATAGACAGAATAAAAGTGTAAAGTTTGGTGTGTGTGATCAGAATATAGACAAAATAAAAGTGTAAAGTTTGGTGTGTGTGTTCAGAATATAGACAGAATAAAAGTGTAAAGTTTGGTGTGTGTGATCAGAATATAGACAGAATAAAAGTGTAAAGTTTGGTGTGTGTGATCAGAATATAGACAGAATAAAAGTGTAAAGTTTGGTGTGTGTGTTCAGAATATAGACAGAATAAAAGTGTAAAGTTTGGTGTGTGTGATCAGAATATAGACAGAATAAAAGTGTAAAGTTTGGTGTGTGTGATCAGAATATAGACAGAATAAAAGTGTAAAGTTTGGTGTGTGTGTTCAGAATATAGACAGAATAAAAGTGTAAAGTTTGGTGAGTGTGATCAGAATATAGACAGAATAAAGTGTAAAGTTTGGTGTGTGTGATCAGAATATAGACAGAATTATAGTGTAAAGTTTGCTGTGTGTGATCAGAATATAGACATAATTATAGTGTAAAGTTTGGTGTGTGTGATCAGAATATAGACAGAATAAAGTGTAAAGTTTGGTGTGTGTGATCAGAATATAGACAGAATAAAGTGTAAAGTTTGGTGTGTGTGATCAGAATATAGACAGAATAAAAGTGTAAAGTTTGGTGTGTGTGATCAGAATATAGACAGAATAAAGTGTAAAGTTTGGTGTGTGTGATCAGAATATAGACAGAATAAAGTGTAAAGTTTGGTGTGTGTGATCAGAATATAGACAGAATAAAGTGTAAAGTTTGGTGTGTGTGATCAGAATATAGACAGAATAAAGTGTAAAGTTTGGTGTGTGTGATCAGAATATAGACAGAATAAAGTGTAAAGTTTGGTGTGTGTGATCAGAATATAGACAGAATAAAAGTGTAAAGTTTGGTGTGTGTGATCAGAATATAGACAGAATAAAGTGTAAAGTTTGGTGTGTGTGATCAGAATATAGACAGAATAAAGTGTAAAGTTTGGTGTGTGTGATCAGAATATAGACAGAATAAAGTGTAAAGTTTGGTGTGTGTGATCAGAATATAGAAAGAATAAAAGTGTAAAGTTTGGTGTGTGTGATCAGAATATAGACAGAATAAAGTGTAAAGTTTGGTGTGTGTGATCAGAATATAGACAGAATAAAGTGTAAAGTTTGGTGTGTGTGATCAGAATATAGAAAGAATAAAAGTGTAAAGTTTGGTGTGTGTGATCAGAATATAGACAGAATAAAGTGTAAAGTTTGGTGTGTGTGATCAGAATATAGACAGAATAAAGTGTAAAGTTTGGTGTGTGTGATCAGAATATAGACAGAATAAAGTGTAAAGTTTGGTGTGTGTGATCAGAATATAGACAGAATAAAGTGTAAAGTTTGGTGTGTGTGATCAGAATATAGACAGAATAAAGTGTAAAGTTTGGTGTGTGTGATCAGAATATAGAAAGAATAAAAGTGTAAAGTTTGGTGTGTGTGATCAGAATATAGACAGAATAAAGTGTAAAGTTTGGTGTGTGTGATCAGAATATGGACAGAATAAAGTGTAAAGTTTGGTGTGTGTGATCAGAATATAGACAGAATAAAGTGTAAAGTTTGGTGTGTGTGATCAGAATATAGACAGAATAAAATGTAAAGTTTGGTGTGTGTGATCAGAATATAGACAGAATAAAAGTGTAAAGTTTGGTGTGTGTGATCAGAATATAGACAGAATAAAAGTGTAAAGTTTGGTGTGTGTGTTCAGAATATAGACAGAATAAAAGTGTAAAGTTTGGTGTGTGTGATCAGAATATAGACAGAATAAAAGTGTAAAGTTTGGTGTGTGTGTTCAGAATATAGACAGAATAAAAGTGTAAAGTTTGGTGTGTGTGATCAGAATATAGACAGAATAAAGTGTAAAGTTTGGTGTGTGTTATCAGAATATAGACAGAATAAAAGTGTAAAGTTTGGTGTGTGTGATCAGAATATAGACAAAATAAAAGTGTAAAGTTGGTGTGTGTGTTCAGAATATAGACAGAATAAAAGTGTAAAGTTGGGTGTGTGTGATCAGAATATAGACAGAATAAAAGTGTAAAGTTTGGTGTGTGTGATCAGAATATAGACAGAATAAAAGTGTAAAGTTGGTGTGTGTGTGTTCAGAATATAGACAGAATAAAAGTGTAAAGTTTGGTGTGTGTGATCAGAATATAGACAGAATAAAAGTGTAAAGTTTGGTGTGTGTGATCAGAATATAGACAGAATAAAAGTGTAAAGTTTGGTGTGTGTGTTCAGAATATAGACAGAATAAAAGTGTAAAGTTTGGTGAGTGTGATCAGAATATAGACAGAATAAAGTGTAAAGTTTGGTGTGTGTGATCAGAATATAGACAGAATTATAGTGTAAAGTTTGCTGTGTGTGATCAGAATATAGACATAATTATAGTGTAAAGTTTGGTGTGTGTGATCAGAATATAGACAGAATAAAGTGTAAAGTTTGGTGTGTGTGATCAGAATATAGACAGAATAAAGTGTAAAGTTTGGTGTGTGTGATCAGAATATAGACAGAATAAAAGTGTAAAGTTTGGGTGTGTGTGATCAGAATATAGACAGAATAAAGTGTAAAGTTTGGTGTGTGTGATCAGAATATAGACAGAATAAAGTGTAAAGTTTGGTGTGTGTGATCAGAATATAGACAGAATAAAGTGTAAAGTTTGGTGTGTGTGATCAGAATATAGACAGAATAAAGTGTAAAGTTTGGTGTGTGTGATCAGAATATAGACAGAATAAAGTGTAAAGTTTGGTGTGTGTGATCAGAATATAGACAGAATAAAAGTGTAAAGTTTGGTGTGTGTGATCAGAATATAGACAGAATTATAGTGTAAAGTTTGCTGTGTGTGATCAGAATATAGACATAATTATAGTGTAAAGTTTGGTGTGTGTGATCAGAATATAGACAGAATAAAGTGTAAAGTTTGGTGTGTGTGATCAGAATATAGACAGAATAAAGTGTAATGTTTGGTGTGTGTGATCAGAATATAGACAGAATAAAAGTGTAAAGTTTGGTGTGTGTGATCAGAATATAGACAGAATAAAAGTGTAAAGTTTGGTGTGTGTGATCAGAATATAGACAGAATAAAGTGTAAAGTTTGGTGTGTGTGATCAGAATATAGACAGAATAAAAGTGTAAAGTTTGGTGTATGTGATCAGAATTTAGACAGAATAAAAGTGTAAAGTTTGGTGTGTGTGATCAGAATATAGACAGAATAAAGTGTAAAGTTTGGTGTGTGTGATCAGAATATAGACAGAATAAAGTGTAAAGTTTGGTGTGTGTGATGAGAATATAGACAGAATAAAAGTGTAAAGTTTGGTGTGTGTGATCAGAATATAGACAGAATAAAGTGTAAAGTTTGGTGTGTGTGATCAGAATATAGTCAGAATAAAGTGTAAAGTTTGGTGTGTGTGATCAGAATATAGACAATAATAAAAGTGTAAAGTTTGGTGTGTGTGATCAGAATATAGACAGAATAAAGTGTAAAGTTTCGTGTGTGTGATCAGAATATAGACAGAATAAAAGTGTAAAGTTTGGTGTGTGTGATCAGAATATAGACATTAATAAAAGTGTAAAGTTTGGTGTGTGTGATCAGAATATAGACAGAATAAAGTGTAAAGTTTGGTGTGTGATCAGAATATAGACAGAATAAAAGTGTAAAGTTTGGTGTGTGTGATCAGAATATAGACAGAATAAAAGTGTAAAGTTTGGTGTGTGTGATCAGAATATAGACAGAATAAAGTGTAAAGTTTAGTGTGTGTGATCAGAATATAGACAGAATAAAGTGTAAAGTTTGGTGTGTGTGATCAGAATATAGACAGAATAAAGTGTAAAGGTTGGTGTGTGTGATCAGAATATAGACAGAATAAAAGTGTAAAGTTTGGTGTGTGTGATCAGAATATAGACAGAATAAAAGTGTAAAGTTTGGTGTGTGATCAGAATATAGACAGAATAAAGTGTAAAGTTTGGTGTGTGTGATCAGAATATAGACAGAATAAAGTGTAAAGTTTGGTGTGTGTGATCAGAATATAGACAGAATAAAAGTGTAAAGTTTGGTGTGTGTGATCAGAATATAGACAGAATAAAAGTGTAAAGTTTGGTGTGTGATCAGAATATAGACAGATTAAAAGTGTAAAGTTTGGTGTGTGTGATCAGAATATAGACAGAATAAAGTGTAAAGTTTGGTGTGTGTGATCAGATTATAGACAGAATAAAGTGTAAAGTTTGGTGTGTGTGATCAGAATATAGACAGAATAAAGTGTAAAGTTTGGTGTGTGTGATCAGAATATAGACAGAATAAAGTGTAAAGTTTGGTGTGTGTGATCAGAATATAGACAGAATAAAGTGTAAAGTTTGGTGTGTGTGATCAGAATATAGACAGAATAAAGTGTAAAGTTTGGTGTGTGTGATCAGAATATAGACAGAATAAAGTGTAAAGTTTGGTGTGTGTGATCAGAATATAGACAGAATAAAGTGTAAAGTTTGGTGTGTGTGATCAGAATATAGACAGAATAAAGTGTAAAGTTTGGTGTGTGTGATCAGAATATAGACATTAATAAAAGTGTAAAGTTTGGTGTGTGTGATCAGAATATAGACAGAATAAAGTGTAAAGTTTGGTGTGTGTGATCAGAATATAGACAGAATAAAGTATAAAGTTTGGTGTGTGTGATCAGAATATAGACAATAATAAAAGTGTAAAGTTTGGTGTGTGATCAGAATATAGACAATAATAAAAGTGTAAAGTTTGGTGTGTGTGATCAGAATATAGACAGAATAAAGTGTAAAGTTTGGTGTGTGTGATCAGAATATAGACAGAATAAAGTGTAAAGTTTCGTGTGTGTGATCAGAATATAGACAGAATAAAGTGTAAAGTTTGGTGTGTGTGATCAGAATATAGACATTAATAAAAGTGTAAAGTTTGGTGTGTGTGATCAGAATATAGACAGAATAAAGTGTAAAGTTTGGTGTGTGATCAGAATATAGACAGAATAAAAGTGTAAAGTTTGGTGTGTGTGATCAGAATATAGACAGAATAAAAGTGTAAAGTTTGGTGTGTGTGATCAGAATATAGACAGAATAAAGTGTAAAGTTTAGTGTGTGTGATCAGAATATAGACAGAATAAAGTGTAAAGTTTGGTGTGTGTGATCAGAATATAGACAGAATAAAGTGTAAAGGTTGGTGTGTGTGATCAGAATATAGACAGAATAAAAGTGTAAAGTTTGGTGTGTGTGATCAGAATATAGACAGAATAAAAGTGTAAAGTTTGGTGTGTGATCAGAATATAGACAGAATAAAGTGTAAAGTTTGGTGTGTGTGATCAGAATATAGACAGAATAAAGTGTAAAGTTTGGTGTGTGTGATCAGAATATAGACAGAATAAAAGTGTAAAGTTTGGTGTGTGTGATCAGAATATAGACAGAATAAAAGTGTAAAGTTTGGTGTGTGATCAGAATATAGACAGATTAAAAGTGTAAAGTTTGGTGTGTGTGATCAGAATATAGACAGAATAAAGTGTAAAGTTTGGTGTGTGTGATCAGATTATAGACAGAATAAAGTGTAAAGTTTGGTGTGTGTGATCAGAATATAGACAGAATAAAGTGTAAAGTTTGGTGTGTGTGATCAGAATATAGACAGAATAAAGTGTAAAGTTTGGTGTGTGTGATCAGAATATAGACAGAATAAAGTGTAAAGTTTGGTGTGTGTGATCAGAATATAGACAGAATAAAGTGTAAAGTTTGGTGTGTGTGATCAGAATATAGACAGAATAAAGTGTAAAGTTTGGTGTGTGTGATCAGAATATAGACAGAATAAAGTGTAAAGTTTGGTGTGTGTGATCAGAATATAGACAGAATAAAGTGTAAAGTTTGGTGTGTGTGATCAGAATATAGACAGAATAAAGTGTAAAGTTTGGTGTGTGTGATCAGAATATAGACATTAATAAAAGTGTAAAGTTTGGTGTGTGTGATCAGAATATAGACAGAATAAAGTGTAAAGTTTGGTGTGTGTGATCAGAATATAGACAGAATAAAGTATAAAGTTTGGTGTGTGTGATCAGAATATAGACAATAATAAAAGTGTAAAGTTTGGTGTGTGATCAGAATATAGACAATAATAAAAGTGTAAAGTTTGGTGTGTGTGATCAGAATATAGACAGAATAAAGTGTAAAGTTTGGTGTGTGTGATCAGAATATAGACAGAATAAAGTGTAAAGTTTGTTGTGTGTGATCAGAATATAGACAGAATAAAGTGTAAAGTTAGGTGTGTGTGATCAGAATATAGACAGAATAAAGTGTAAAGTTTGGTGTGTGTGATCAGAATATAGACAGAATAAAGTGTAAAGTTTGGTGTGTGTGATCAGAATATAGACAGAATAAAGTGTAAAGTTTGTTGTGTGATCAGAATATAGACAGAATAAAGTGTAAAGTTTGGTGTGTGTGATCATAATATAGAGAGAATAAAAGTGTAAAGTTTGGTGTGTGTGATCAGAATATAGACAGAATAAAGTGTAAAGTTTGGTGTGTGTGATCAGAATATAGACAGAATAAAGTGTAAAGTTTGGTGTGTGTGATCAGAATATAGACAGAATAAAGTGTAAAGTTTGGTGTGTGTGATCAGAATATAGACAGAATAAAGTGTAAAGTTTGGTGTGTGTGATCAGAATATAGACAGAATAAAGTGTAAAGTTTGGTGTGTGTGATCAGAATATAGACAGAATAAAAGTGTAAAGTTTGGTGTGTGTGATCAGAATATAGACAGAATAAAGTGTAAAGTTTGGTGTGTGTGATCAGAATATAGACAGAATAAAAGTGTAAAGTTTGGTGTGTGTGATCAGAATATAGACAGAATAAAGTGTAAAGTTTGGTGTGTGTGATCAGAATATAGACAATAATAAAAGTGTAAAGTTTGGTGTGTGTGATCAGAATATAGACAGAATAAAGTGTAAAGTTTGGTGTGTGTGATCAGAATATAGACAGAATAAAGTGTAAAGTTTGGTGTGTGTGATCAGAATATAGACAGAATAAAGTGTAAAGTTTGGTGTGTGTGATCAGAATATAGACAATAATAAAAGTGTAAAGTTTGGTGTGTGTGATCAGAATATAGACAGAATAAAGTGTAAAGTTTGGTGTGTGTGATCAGAATATAGACAATAATAAAAGTGTAAAGTTTGGTGTGTGTGATCAGAATATAGACATTAATAAAATTGTAAAGTTTGGTGTGTGTGATCAGAATATAGACAATAATAAAAGTGTAAAGTTTGGTGTGTGATCATTTAACGACTGCATTCAGATTGAGATTTTTCACCTTCCGTCAATCGTAAATAATAAAAATTAGAGATAAAAAGTGGAGAGCTGCCATATCATTAGAGGAAATGTAACCTGCGCAATTAAAAGAGTGAAAAATGACCATGCGAGTGGTAAGCAGAAAGCGGCAAGTGTAACACCACTAATTATTGACTGTCCGCTCACGGCCGGCAAAAGCCTTCATTAGGACGCCTGAGCCTCTAATTTGTTTTGCTGTGACATTCATCATATACTGTCGGTAACCTTTAATTCATCTATTGTTAGCACTTCTGTGTGCTGAAGTAAGGGCTTGTAGTGTTTGTGAGCTGAGCGAGGATCACTGTAAATTGGCATAAAAGTTGTTTTTTTGTGCAAAGATCTAAGATTTGGACTGATGAGGCTCTTTCTTAATTTTTTCACAGAGGTGATGAAAAAGAACAGACAAAACAAAGACAAAGAACTGCATGAATATGAGAGCTTACTGTCACTGTAACAGGTGAGAACAAGCAGGATCTGCTTCTGGATATAGATGTTGATAGATCTTGAGGGGGAATAGAGAAACACAGAGCTCAGATGATGAATCCAGCAAACTGTTTATCTGATAATAGAACAAATCATCATTTATTTGGGTGTTTA
>LR812524.1:1423521-1438521 GCA_903798195.1 Danio kyathit | reverse complement strand
CACGCCAGCAGATGGAGCCCTCGCCCGACTACTGACTCAGCTCCGCTCCCTCTGTGGTTACTTCCTGTTTGTGCTGTTTTTCAGCGAGAGCTCAGGCCATGCTTCCTTGTGAAGTATTGCCAGTTTACCTGCCTTACCAAGCGTCATTCCAAGTGACTCTCATGACTGCTATCCTGTGTATGACCCTGCCTGCCTTGATCACGTACGTTCTCTGTCTTTGCCCTTTTGATCAGTGTTGGACTGATTGTTGTTGTACTAACCTCCTGCCTGCATTATCACTACGCCTTCTGGATTTGCCCCTGTGTTTGTCGATTGGTTTGGACTGCTTTCCTGTTGCCGACTATTTGCCTGATGTCTTTGTCTCATCCCTTTAATAAACTTCCGCATATGGATTCTAATGTTGTCTCAGACAATCCGTTACAGATAAGCACAGTTATTCAGCAAAATTAACGTTGAAGTGAGCGGCGTTCGTCTGACAGGTCCATTTGCGATAGCACCTCCCAATGAATAGTGGATAAGACAAAATGGCCAAGCATCAGCCCCAAATATACAACTATCTCACTGTAACTCCAAGTGATTTCACAAGAGAGAAGTTAAAGGCCTACAAGTCTTTGGATGCCTACAGTTTAGTTCTGTGTGTTCATGTGCAGGAAATAATGTTCATGATTACCAGATTCAAAACTTTGTAGTGCTAAAAACCGAGGATCTGCCGAGCCAAAGACAAGGAAAGAAGACGGAGCTGTACAAGGCCTGAGTCAACATCAACAAGCAGAACAACTGCATTCTGACAGTGAACTGCTCCTGTACTGCAGGGTATGTGAACGCACATGTTTACATTTCATTCTGAGCATTCAGTGTCCGCAGATTAATTCACCATATTTAACTGCTGCAATCAAAAAACAGTAATGTGTATGATTCAGCATAGCGTGAACTATAACATGAGAACTGCAGAGTCCAGCATTTCTAATTAGGTCCTCACTCCATTCAGCTCCCTTTTAGCCAAAGACGTCTGCGGTTGGCATTAAAAGCAGTGTGGCGTACGGTAAAAGTTAAAGTTTAAATTTGGCATCCTACCGCACAACATGTCAAGTTTGCTATTGCAATCTGCCTTTTTTTTGCAACCGGGAACCCGTGTGATGTCATGTGTGACGTAGGTTGGTAATTCTTCTATTGAAAGGGATGGTTCTTTTTTTTTTTTTTTTTAAAGTGGACCTTTTTGTAGTTATTCGAGGTTCAAATACTGCATTTTAGTGGCATTTAAACACTAATTTGTGCTGGATTAGCTTGTCGGATGGTCATCATTACCACACTTTTTGATGCACAAAAATACTTCCTGCATTTTTGTCAAGTGCATATCATACTATATTTTGTTTACAAAAATGTATGTTTATTTAAAAGTTGTTACAGTTGTATATATAATTTAATGACATTAGAGTTTTAGAAATATGAAAAAATACAAATGTATTATCATCCATCATAAAAAAATAAATAAAAAAATAATTAGGAATATGTTAAAACCTGTTTTAAATGGAAAAACTGTAGCCTATAGGTAAATAACAAACTGGCCAGCTTATTTCCTCAATCAGAATTTCATTCATTGATTCATTCATTTTCTTTTCGACTTAGTCCCTTTATTAATCTGGGGTCGCCAAAGCGGAATGAACCGCCAACTTATCCAGCACATGCTTTACGCAGCGGATGCCCTTCCAGCTACAACCCATCTCTGGGAAACATCCATACACACTCATTCACTACGGACAATTTAGCTTACCCAATTCCCCTATAGCGCATGTGTTTGGACTGTGGAGGAAACCGGAGCACCTGGAGAAAACCCTACGCCAACACGGGAGAACATGCAAACTCCACACAGAAATGCCTAAATTTCACTAAATTGGCTGTAGTGTATGAGTATGTGTGTGTGTGTGTGAATGAGTGTGTATGGGTGTTTCCCAGTACTGAGTTGCAGCCGGAAGGGCATCCGCTGTATAAAACATATGCTGGAATAGTTGGCGGTGCATTCTGCTGTGGTGGTCTCTGATAAAGCAAAAACTTTGAGGAAAAATGAATGAATTATCGTTGAAATACTGTCTTGTTAGATCACATTCCCTGCAAGCCTAAATAAATAAATAAATAAATAAATATATATTTTTAAATAATTTAATTCATTAATGAAAAATAAATAAATAAAAAAAATAAAAATAAAAAAAATAATGTAATAATTAATTAAATGGATGAATGAATAAATAAATAAAAAAGTAAATAAATTTTAAAAATTAAAAACAATAATATTAATAATAATAATAATAAATGAAGATATAATTATTTTAGTTCATTCAATAATGAAAAATAAATAAATAAATATTTAAATAAATAAATTATTAATTAAATAATAAACAAATGAATGAATAAATAAATAAAAAAAATAAAAAAGTAAAAAAAATAACAGTAATAATAAAAATAACAGTTATAATAATAATAATAATAATAATAAAAATAATAATAAATTTAATTAATTCATGAATGAAAAATAAATCAATCAATCAATAAAAATAAACCAATAAATCAATAAATCAATATTTAATTACTTCATGAATGAAAAATAAATAAATAAATAAAAATAAACAAACAAATAAACAAATAAATAAATAAATAAATAAATGTTTAATTAATTAATTCATGAATGAAAAATAAATAAATAAATTAATAAATAAATATATAAATTATTTAATTAATTAAAAGCAAGGTCAATTCATCCTTGCGTATCTTAACATAAATAAACACATTTTTGTTTTAAATGCTGTCTTGTTGGATCACACCCCCTGCAAGTTCCTTGTGTCTCAGGAACCACGCTCAAAACATAAAAACATTTAAAATGGCCATTGAAGATTTGTACGAACAACATCCAAAGAACCTTTCCATTTCACAAAAGGTTCTTCAAAGTGTAAAAAAATCCTCTCTAGATCATTAAAACGAAATCTTCACAGCAAGATCAGCCGGTCTCTGAGTCTCATGCAGGACGTGTTTCATGCATCGACGTCATTGTGTGCTTTTAATTGCCTGTGACCCAAAGTGCCTTAAAAACCACAGACGACAGACTCTTAAAGCAGGTTTTGTGATCACGATTAGACAACAAAGCCCAAAGTTTCCGCCTTATTCTTCACAGGCGCCATTTTGGGGCCGGTTTCCTTAATTATTTCTTTGAAGGAGGCTTGTTTTGTTATACAGATCTCCAAACGAGACGCACATCAAACTTTTCTCCGCCGCATTTCATGGTGCTCTCGAATGCAGCGAATCACATCAGCAAATGCTTTCATTAAAGTACCTCTACCTTTCATTTCAGAGTTAAACACACACACACACACACACTGATGTCCTTTCATGTCTCCATTTCATATCACGTCTGCACAAATCTAATCAAACAAACAGCGGCCTCGCGAATTAGCAATTTCTACAAATACATGTGATAGATGATGAATTAAATAATTAAAAATGCAGATTCGAGGCTGTCTAATGAATCTCAGGAGAGGGTTTAAAGGTTTTCTCCCGCTTCATTACGCTTTAAAATCTTCCCGTGATAGAGCGGCCTTTGTGCAGGCGTGTTTACCGACTTCCGACGAACCTCTTTTTGCTTTGATTTTCTTTTTTTTGTTCCTGCTTCATAATCAAATCATTAATCTGTCCTTCTCCGCCTCACAATTCAAACAGTGTTAATTGTTCCAACACATTGGCTAAATTACAGATAACAAGTCGAGGCCGTCCAAACGCAGTCTTGCTGTTTTTTTGGATTGGATCGTAAACTTCAGCAGAGCGTCTTTGGCAGATTTACAAGACAGAATTACACATTCATTTAATAATGAAAAAAATAAGCAACGTTGTATGCCTGCAGCAGAAAAGGCCAGGTATCTGGAGTACTGATTGTAAACAGGGAAATAAATGAGACTCCAGGCCAGAAGGGAGCGCTGATGGATGAAGAACTAAAGCAGTGACAAGTTTACAATAATGAACTTCCCAAAGTCTTCAAGAAAAAAAAAAATAAGTAGGACAAAAAGAAAGTGATATAACAAATAAGTAAGGTATATTCACGTTCTGGGGTGCGTTTCCAAAAAATTGGGGGTTGGGTTACGGTAGTTTTCCAGGAGAAATAACAAAATGGGAGGGTTGTGGGAGATTGGTCTGAAATATGGGAGACTCCCGGGAAAAACGGAAGTGTTGGCAGGTGTGCTTACCAGTTTATGATTTGATCAGCTGTAGTTAGAAATTACGCTGTTTTAATCTTCTAAGGGCTTATTATGCAGTCCTGTCTTTGGTCAGCTCAGTATGGCAGGCTAATGGCCGCCTATGCGCTGTCTGTCTGAAATAACAAATACTGAAAATAGGCACCGTCCTTATAAATAAACTGCATAGTTGCAATCTAAACAACTACATTCTAGATTAAAAAAGGTTCAAAAGTACATTATGTTGCCCAACAGCAGGAATATTTGTCAAACTGTAGTGTGTCATCTGCTTGTTGTGGGGGGAGTAATACACAAGGGTGAAGGGTTAAGAGGCTGGACAAGTGCTGTTACTGGCAGAATATCGCACGGATATCAGCCAATCAGATTCAAGAACCAGACAGAACTGTTGTATAAATAAATAAATAAATAAATAAATAAATAAATAAATAAATAAATATATATATATATATATATATATATATATATAAATATATATATATATATATATATATATATATATATATATATATTCAATTCAATTCAATTCATCTTTATTTGTATAGCGCTTATACAATGTAGATTGTGTCAAAGCAGCTTCACATGGAAGATTATAGTGAATTGAAACAGTGTCTGTTCAGTTTTCAGCGATTAAGTTCAGTTCAGTTTAGCTCAGTTCAGTGTGGGTTAATAATCACTACTGAGAGTCCAAACACTGAAGAGCAAATCCATCGATGCGCAGCTCTACAGATCCCGAACCATGCAAGCCAGTGGCGACAGCGGCGAGTAAAAAACTTCACCAATTGGCGAAAGTGAAGATTTAAAAAACCTCGAGAGAAACCAGGCTCGGTTGGGCACGACCATTTCTCCTGTGGCCAAACGTCTTGTGCAGAGCTGCAGTCTAGGCGCATGAAGCTGGACCTCAGCGAAGACTCGTCTGTCCTTGGAGCGTCACAGGGGACAGTCTCAGGCTCTCACTCCACGATGACCACCACAGCAGCTGCTCAGGATACGGCCTGGTCCAGAAAACCTTAGGATCATCTCGTCACTGGTCTTGGATCACATCAGTGGCACTGCATAGTCTGAGGGCCTCGGGATGAGAACCCCCAGGTGGAAATACAGAATAAGGAGAATAATTAGCGTAGCTGCTGTTCATAGTGTATATAAACAAGAAGCAAAATCATGTGTGGGGCACATCATGCGTCATACCGCTATGTCCTGCACTGAGTGTATGCTTTGCTAAAAAGATAGGTCTTTAATCTAGTTTTGAAGAGCGAGAGTGTGTCTGAGCCTCGGACATTATCAGGAAGGCTATTCCAGAGTTTAGGGGCCATAAATGAGAAGGCTCGACCTCCTTTACTCGACTTTGATATTCTAGGTACTACTAGAAGCCCTGAGTTTTGAGATCTTAAAGAGCGGGTTGGGTTGTAGCGAGACAGGAGGTTGGTTAGATAAACAGGAGCTAGATTATTTAAAGCTTTATAGGTAAGGAGTAATATTTTAAATTCAATACGAAACTTAACAGGCAGCCAGTGTAAGGAGGATAAAATTGGGGTGATATGATCATATTTTCTAGATCTGGTAAGAACTCTGGCAGCTGCATTTTGCACTAGCTGAAGTTTGTTAATAGAGGATGCTGGGCAGCCAGCAAACAGAGCATTACAGTAATCCAGCCTAGAAGTCATGAAAGCATGAACTAGTTTTTCTGCATCTGATATGGATAGCATACTTCGCAATTTAGCGATATTTCTTAGATGAAAGAAGGCAGTTTTTGTGACATGGGATATATGATTTTCGAATGTTAAATTGCTGTCTAATATCACACCTAGATCTTTTATAGTAGAGCTAACGCTAACTTTGTATCCCTCTAATTGCAGGTCGAGTTGTGAGAACTGCTGTGTAGAGGATTTAGGCCCGATAAGTAATAATTCTGTTTTGTCTGAGTTTAAGAGAAGAAAATTGTTGGTCATCCAGTCTTTAACATCTTTAATACACTCAGTTAGCTTAGACAGTTCGGACATCTCATCAGGTTTAGTTGAAATGTATAATTGAGTATCGTCTGCATAGCAGTGAAAGCTGATCCCGTGTTTTCTAATAATGTCTCCCAGGGGAAGCATGTATATTGTAAACAGCAAAGGGCCTAAAACTGATCCTTGAGGGACCCCGTACTTTACTGGCCTGACTTGTGAAAGCTGTCCATTAATATTCACAAACTGGTAACGGTTAGCTAAGTATGACCTAAACCATTGAAGGGCCTGACCTTGGACACCTGTAGAATTTAAGCGGTCTATGAGAATATTGTGGTCAATGGTGTCAAATGCGGCGCTAAGATCGAGTAGAACTAACAGTGAGACGCACCCCTGGTCAGCAGCTAAGAGTAAATCGTTGGTTATTTTTACTAATGCAGTTTCTGTACTGTGATGAGGCCTGAAACCTGACTGAAACACTTCAAAAATATTGTTTGTCTGCAGAAAGGAGCATAATTGGGTAGAAACAACTTTTTCTAGTATTTTAGACATAAACGGAAGATTTGAAATAGGCCTATAATTAGCCAAGTTGCTCGGGTCCAGTTGTGGTTTCTTAATAATAGGTTTAATAACAGCTAGCTTGTAAGGATTTGGAACATGGCCTAAGGATAACGAAGAGTTGATAACATTAAGGAGAGGTTCTCCTATAATAGGTATCAATTCTTTCAGTAATTTTGTTGGAATTGGATCTAACATACATGTAGCTGATTTAGAACTATTTATAACTTTATCTAGCTCTTCCTGTTCTATGGTTTTGAAGCATTGTAGGTTATTTTGATTCAGTGAAAATATTTCTGCATCTGGAGTATGAGGTGGTGCAGAAAGTTTAACATTTTCTATTTTCTGTCTAAAGCCTTCTATTTTATCACTGAAAAAATTCATGAAGTCATCACTACTGATTTGCGGTGGGACATTTTGTTCTAAAGATGATCGATTATTTGTTAGTTTAGCAATGGTGCTAAATAAAAATCTAGGATTGTTCTGATTATTTTCAATCAGTTTGCGGAGGTGCTCGGCCCTGGCAGATTTAAGAGCCCTCCTATAGCTGGACATACTGTCTTTGTACGCAATTCTAAAAACCTCTAAATTAGTTTTTTTCCATTTACGTTCTAGAGCACGGGTTGCTGTTTTGAGAGCGCGAGTATGATTATTGTACCATGGTGTAGTTTTATTCTCTCTAGCCTTTTTTAATTTGATGGGTGCCACAGTATTTAGTGTGTTAGTAAAGATGGCATCCATATTGCTGGTTACTACATCAAGGTCATTTGCGTTTGCGGGTGTATTTCGAAATAAGGAAAGGTCAGGTAAGTTATTTATGAATTCATCCTTGGTGGACGGAACGATAGTCCTACCAGGGCGGTACATTGGTGCAGATCTGCTAATTTCAGGTAGACGCAGCTTATATAGTAAGAGGTAGTGGTCTGTAATATCATCACTTTGTGGTATAATGTCTACATCAAAGACCTCGATTCCGTAAGACAATATTAGATCTAATGTATGCTTTAAGCGATGGGTTGGACCGACAGCATTTTGTTTTATCCCAAGTGAGTTTAATAGATCCATAAAGGCGAGCCCTAGTGTATCATTGGAGTCATCTACGTGGATGTTGAAGTCTCCTACAATTAGTATTTTATCAGTTTTAACTAGCAAGTCAGAAATAAAATCAGAAAACTCTTTTAGAAAATTGACATAGGGTCCTGGGGGTCTATATATGGTGATTATAGCGAGAGATAACATAGATTTTTGCATAATATCCGGAAGCAGAACATTAAGAGCTAATAACTCAAAGGAGTTAAACATAAGTCCCTTTTTCTGATTAACATTAAGAATATCACTAAAGATTGATGCAACTCCACCACCACGGCCAGTATGACGAGCCTTATGCTTGTATGTGAATCCTGGAGGAGTTGCTTCATTTAAGCTAATATAGTCATTTTGTTTCAGCCAGGTTTCAGTAAGACAGAGTGCATTTAGATTGTTATCTGTTATTATTTCATTAATGATAAGTGTTTTAGGTGCTAGTGACCTGATGTTTAGGAGACCAAGCTTAACGAAGTTTGTATTATCACTTTTTATTGGATTTTCAGCTTTTATTCTTAATAGATTTTTTCTAGAGCACACAGTACGTTTAATTGTTGGTCTAACACGAGGAACAGACACAGTCTCTATGGGGTAAGCTAGACATGTCTTACTGTAATTTAAGTGGGTCGAACAAGAGTCTATATGGATAAAATGTGAATTTTGTGAGTTTTTACTTACTAGTCAGACAGAGCGAAGCATCTTAGAGATGTTGTCCGACAGCAGTTCCGCTCCAGTTCGACTAGGGTGCAGGCCGTCCGGACGGAAAAGCCTAGGGCGCTCCCAGAAAAGATTCCAGTTATTGGCAAAGAGCAGTTTCTGTTCATTACACCATGTTAATAGCCATTCATTCAGAGCAAAAAGTCTACTGAACCTTTCGTTTCCTCGGCGGTAGGTAGGAAGCGGTCCAGAAACGATGATCTGCGTGGCGGGCGAGGTGCGTCGAACCGTCTCGATGAGGCTCCTGAAGTCCCTCTTCAGGATCTCCGACTGGCGGAGCCCGGTGTCGTTCGTCCCCACATGGAGGACAACGGCACCGAGGCTCTCGCCAGTGCTCAGGATACTTGGAATCTGTGCAGAAATATTCTTAACGCGAGCACCAGGAAAGCAAAATGTGCGTATTTTATTACCTGAAGTGGAAGCAGGACGGACATGGCGGACGATGGAGTCACCGATGATAGCCACATCGTGACCCGTCTCGCGGAGAGGGGCGAAGCGGTTCTCCGTGGAGATCTCGAACACGGGAGGAGGAGACGCTGTCCCCCGGGGCTTGCTGGGCACCTTACGCGGCTGCACCCAGGGGCCGTGGTAGCCGGGTGCCGGCGTGAACGACACCTGGGCGAGCCGCGTCCTAGGCGCGCTGGGCCTGGACAGAGAAACACACGGGGTTGAGGTGGACGGAGTGTTTCGGCTGTATGTTGCACTTACCTCAGATGGGCGAACTGGAGCGCGGGGCACATCGAGCAATGCTCTCTGCGCCCTGAGTTCAGTTCGCTTCATCTGCAGAAGGCGGATGCGTTCTTCCAGCCGTTCCAGCTCCATGTCCAGCACCTCCATCGATGTCTCTCCTGCACACAAGGACAGAGACACAAGCGACATCATACAGGGTAACGAGCAAAGCCAGTAAGTGAGAAAATTAGGGGATGAAAGCAGTCGGTAGCTTTAGCTGACCAGCGGTGCTAGCTGGCTAAAGCTACAAACACCAGGCGGATGCTCGAGAGACAGAACGTTTTAAAGTAGATTTATATGTATAAAGTGTTAAATGTTGTATAAAATGTATTTAAGGTTTGTTCCCCCAAAGTAGTATTCTTCCCCCAAAGTAGTATTCTATATATATATATATATCTAAATCATCACTTCCTAATAAACTAAATTGTAGTTTATGAGCATTTTATCTCATGGGATAATAAGTTTATTCTACTCAGCTGTGCACATACATTTTTAATTAGAATTTCATGTTCATTATGGGGTAGCGTTTATAAAAATAGGTGTATGGAAACACAGCATTGCTAATATTGATGTTTTTATGTTGTTACTCATTATTATTTTTCTTTATTTTTGTTTATTTATGTATGTATGTATGTATGTATGTATGTATGTATGTATGTATGTATGTATGTATGTATGTATGTATGTATGTAGGCGACGCGGTGGTGCAGTAGGTAGTGCTGTCTCCTCACAGCAAGAAGGTCGCTGGTTCGAGCCTCGGCTGGGCATGTTCTCCCTGCATTCGTGTGGGTTTCCTCCGGGTGCTCCGGCTTCCCCCACAGTCCAAAGACATGCAGTACAGGTGAATTGGGTAGGCTAAATTGTCTGTAGTGCGAGTGTGAATGAGTGTGTATGGATGTTTTCCCAGAGATAAAACAAACTGGATAAGTTGGCGGTTCATTCCGCTGTGGCGACCCCAGATTAAGGGACAAAGCCAAAAAGAAAATGAGTTTATTTATTTATTTATTTATTTATTTAATGTATTTATTAATTAATTATTAATTTATTTATTTATGTATGTATGCATGTATATATGTATGTATTTATTTATGTATTTTTAATTAATTAATTAATTAATTTATTTATTTATTTATTTATTAATTTATTCATTCATTCATTCATTTATTCATTCATTCATTAATTTATTCATTCATTCATTCATTCATTTATTTATTTTTTTATTATTAATTAATTATTTATTTATTTATTTATTTATACATTCATTCATTTATTTTTTTATTGTTAATTAATTAATTAATTAATTTATTTATTTATTTTTTGCTTTTTGTAATTGTATTTTAAAATTTAATTTTAAATCAAGTTTTTAATGTCTTATATTTTGAAAATATATGGTGCACTTTTGAAAATCTAAAATGTTTATATTATTTTGTTAGTGTCCAATTATACTTTAGGTTGGGTCAATTTTTGACACTAAACTGCAAAAAAAAAAAAATCTCTTGTTTCTTTGCTTGTTTTGTTTTTGTCTTGTTTCTAGTCAAAATATCTAAAGACTCTTAAATCAAGAAGCATTTTCTAGACACGCAAAAAATATAGTCTTGTTTTAAGAAATAATATATCATATTTAATTGAGTTTTCCCAAAAACAAGCAAAATAACCTGCCAATGGGGTAAGAGAAGTAATCTTCTTTTCACTTTGACATGACTTTACTCCACTTACCCCATTGCCAGAACTTAATTTTGACATATATTAAGACAACAGTTTTTGCTTGTCTAGAAAATGCTTCTTGATTTAACAATTTATAAAAATAGCCATGTAGATGTGAACATGGCCTAATTTAGCTTTTAGGCTTTATTAAATACAAACACACATTTAGCAAGAAAAAAACAAGTGTATTTCCCCATGATTACTGTGTCCTCAGTGTGCATGCAGCTCCATCACCTGCACCTCAGTGAGAGTGTGTGTCTCTCATGCAGTCTTTCACTCTCCTTATTATAATCTCCACTTAACACGACTGAGACGTGTGAGGATATTATATTTGTGTCCTGGACTGTGTGAGCGCAGAGATGAGAGCGAGTCCTAACAGGCCCAGAGCTGAACCTGCTGTAGTTCTAGACTTCAGTTTGATCAAATCATCTCCACCTGCCCTCAAACACCACACAAACGCAGGATCCAGAAGCAGTCCAAAATAATACACTCGTGTTGTTAATTCTGTCCTCTAGTTTACCAAAATCAAGAACACAAATTACTGCTGTGGCCACCTCTGAAATGGAGACTAAACCGAAGGAAAATGAATGAATGAATGAACAAGCAGCAAAGTAATATATTTTTTGAGTGTATGGATGCCAATGGCTGCCTTTTTGGCCAGCATTCTTCACGATATCTTGTTTTGTGCTCCATAATAATGCGCTCGTCTGCTTTCAGCACTAATCATAAGTTGTGTCAGGTGTGTGTTTCTCCTGCGCTCCTACATGCCGAAACAGGAGTCGCGGCGGCAGGTCTGAGATGACAGTGTGTGAGAGTAATTCCAGCCGCAGAAACGCAGGTCTGCACCTAATCACTTCAGCCCAGCACTTCAGCCCTGAGAGAGAGAGAGAGAGAGAGAAAGAGAGAGAGAGCTCGCCGACAAATAATCACAAATCTCTCCGTCCCTAATGGAGGAGACGTTTGCTCTTTTGGGGAAGTGCAGGGCAGGTTTGAGTGCTGTGGAACATATGTTGAACACTTGGCCTGATCGCACGCTTATTTCCTGTCGCATGCAGGTATTTGAAAGCCATTTTCATCATCAGCGCTGCTTTAGTTGCATAAAGAGACTCGCATAAACTGCAGATTGAAGAAATATGGGGCCTGGAGATGGATTTTTAACTGCAAAATGCTTAAAAATATATAAAAATGGTTAAATCAAGGAGCGTTTCTAGACAAGCATTAAGCTAACGTTGGGTTTTCAGACATAATGTGTCAAAATGAAGTGTGTTTTTTCTTAAAACAAGCAAAATATTCTGCAAATCGGGGAAGCAAAATAATCTTGTTTTTCCTTTTGACATACGATTATTTTTCGTAGCCTATTGACAGATTATTTAGCTTGTTTTAAAGAAAATCTCCTTTCATTTTAAAAAGCCCCTATTATAGGTTTTTGAAAATGATCTTCATGCAGTGTAACACAGCACTAAGTGAATGAAAACATCCAGCTGAGGTTTAAATCTGAAAGTGCACCATGTTTAAAATCAGGGCATTACATTAACACCCACCAACCTGCCAAATGCAGGTAGATTTCAGCTGTGGTGGGTTAGTCAGACACCTCCACTAGCCACTTTGGCTGGTTGGAAATCATTTTTAAATTGTAGTTTTCTTAAAAGCGGGGTTCGACAATAAGCATGACCCAATATTCCTGCAAATGTGATCTTAGAATCGAGAAGCAACGTGGCTGACAAAAATAACCGTGTTCGAGCGAGCAAAAGAAAGCAGGTAAATCCCGAACGAGAGGATGATGACTGTTAAAAAGCGACTGTTAAAAAGCGTGCACGCTCCCGTTTACTTGCGTGAAGCAACCATGCCTAGAGTGCGATCGGTTCCTTTTGAGATCGACTGGTTGAGATCGACTGGTGCGATCGGTTCCTTTTGAGATCGACTGGTTGAGATCGACTGGTGCGATCGGTTCCTTTTGAGATCGACTGGTTGAGATCGACTGATGCGATCGGTTCCTTTTGAGATCGACTGGTTGAGATCGACTGGTGCGATCGGTTCCTTTTGAGATCGACTGGTTGAGATCGACTGGTGCGATCGGTTCCTTTTGAGATCGACTGGTTGAGATCGACTGGTGTGATTGGTTCCTTTTGAGATCGACTGGTGCGATCAGTTCCTTTTGAGATCGACTGGTGCGATCGGTTCCTTTTGAGATCGACTGGTTGAGATAAACTGGTGCGATCAGTTCCTTTTGAGATCGACTGGTGCGATCGGTTCCTTTTGAGATCGACTGGTTGAGATCGACTGGTGCGATCGGTTCCTTTTGAGATCGACTGGTTGAGATCGACTGGTGCGATCGGTTCCTTTTGAGATCGACTGGTTGAGATCGACTGGTGCGATCGGTTCCTTTTGAGATCGACTGGTTGAGATCGACTGGTGCGATCGGTTCCTTTTGAGATCGACTGGTTGAGATCGACTGGTGCGATCGGTTCCTTTTGAGATCGACTGGTTGAGATCGACTGGTGTGATTGGTTCCTTTTGAGATCGACTGGTGCGATCAGTTCCTTTTGAGATCGACTGGTGCGATCGGTTCCTTTTGAGATCGACTGGTTGAGATAAACTGGTGCGATCAGTTCCTTTTGAGATCGACTGGTGCGATCGGTTCCTTTTGAGATCGACTGGTTGAGATCAACTGGTGCGATCGGTTCCTTTTGAGATCGACTGGTTGAGATCGACTGGTGCAATCGGTTCCTTTTGAGATCGACTGGTTGAGATCGACTGATGGAATCGGTTCCTTTTGAGATCGACTGGGTGAGATCGACTGGTGCGATCAGTTCCTTTTGAGATCGACTGGTGAGATCGGTTCCTTTTGAGATCGACTGGTTGAGATCGACTGGTGCGATCAGTTCCTTTTGAGATCGACTGGGTGAGATCGACTGGTGCGATCAGTTCCTTTTGAGATCGACTGGTGCGATCGGTTCCTTTTGAGATCGACTGGTTGAGATCGACTGGTGCGATCAGTTCCTTTTGAGATCGACTGGTGCGATCGGTTCTTTTTGAGATCGACTGGTGCGATCGGTTCTTTTTGAGATCGACTGGTTGAGATCGACTGGTGCAATCGGTTCCTTTTGAGATCGACTGGTTGAGATCGACTGGTGCGATCAGTTCCTTTTGAGATCGACTGGTGAGATCGGTTCCTTTTGAGATCGACTGGTTGAGATCAACTGGTGCGATCAGTTCCTTTTGAGATCGACTGGTGCGATCGGTTCCTTTTGAGATCGACTGGTTGAGATCAACTGGTGCAATCAGTTCCTTTTGAGATCGACTGGTGCGATCGGTTCTTTTTGAGATCGACTGGTTGAGATCGACTGGTGCAATCGGTTCCTTTTGAGATCGACTGGTTGAGATCGACTGGTGCGATCGGTTCTTTTTGAGATCGACTGGTTGAGATCAACTGGTGCGATCGGTTCCTTTTGAGATCGACTGGTTGAGATCGACTGGTGCGATCGGTTCCTTTTGAGATCGACTGGTTGAGATCGACTGGTGTGATCTGTTCCTTTTGAGATCGACTGGTTGAGATCGACTGGTGCGATCGGTTCCTTTTGAGATCGACTGGTTGAGATCGACTGGTGCGATCGGTTCCTTTTGAGATCGACTGGTTGAGATCGACTGATGCGATCGGTTCCTTTTGAGATCGACTGGTTGAGATCGACTGGTGCGATCGGTTCCTTTTGAGATCGACTGGTTGAGATCGACTGGTGCGATCGGTTCCTTTTGAGATCGACTGGTTGAGATCGACTGGTGTGATTGGTTCCTTTTGAGATCGACTGGTGCGATCAGTTCCTTTTGAGATCGACTGGTGCGATCGGTTCCTTTTGAGATCGACTGGTTGAGATAAACTGGTGCGATCAGTTCCTTTTGAGATCGACTGGTGCGATCGGTTCCTTTTGAGATCGACTGGTTGAGATCGACTGGTGCGATCGGTTCCTTTTGAGATCGACTGGTTGAGATCGACTGGTGCGATCGGTTCCTTTTGAGATCGACTGGTTGAGATC
>LR812524.1:1413521-1418521 GCA_903798195.1 Danio kyathit | reverse complement strand
TGGAGAGTGGAGTTTTAATGGAGTGTTTGATACCGCACGGCGAATGGGAGAAAAAATCCTCTGTATTTCTCTGTAATTTAGATGCACTCGGTAGGTAGCGTCAGAAAGCCATGTGTGTATAGACTATCCTGTCACAAAATGCGGAGAAAATCCTACACGACGGTGATAGTTTGATTGTGGTGTTTACATGTTTACACTCAGAGGGCAGCATTTACAGCAGATCTGTCAGTCTATAATATTGTACTATAATATTGCAGTGATATTAACATGCTGTAAACTCAGTAACTCAATCATTTTGACTGAGGTCTGTCTTTAAAAACTGAAAGAGCTCTGCTGACCATGAACTAACTTTACCATCTGAATGAACAAACAAAGAACACTGATCACACACACACTTACCAAATATGTAGCGACAGGACGATCAACACAAACTGGAGCCGCGTCTTTATTAAAGGAGACGAGCGGCAAATCCGGATTTCATCATTTCCAGATGCGAAAAGCTCTCGAGTAAACAATGTTCCTTACAAACGCATTCTGTGGCGTGCACTGTGATCCACATATGAGTCCAGCTGCGCTCTCATAGCGGGAAATGAAAACAAAACCTTCATTGCAGCACATTAATAAACACAACACTGACGACTCGTGTCTCCAAATTCTCGTTCTTTCACTTGTTTTGCCAACACAACATGGCGTCTCTCTGTCGTCTGAACACTGTAACAGGTAAACAGTCTTGAAGCTCTATCATGCATATTAATGAAGTTGCACCGCATACACAATAGAGCACGCTGATTGGTTTGAACCAAGTCTTCCTCATGAGTTACTGCCGCACACTCAGAGACGTCACGATGCACTCGCAGGTACAGACAGCCAGTCTCCACGCTGGAATACACACAAGTATCTAATCGCCGTGACGCAGCTTCAAACATTAGTTTCAAACCGGAAGAACGAATTTGCTCAAAATAACGCACACATTTTCACTTTTTAGTGCTATATATGTGTCCTGATAGTGTTTATAGCAGCGTGGGACACAGGGGGTGGCGGGAAGATGTCCCCTCAAGCCACTGCCCCCCCACCGGGAGGTGTACTGGGTAGGGGGCGAAACATCAGTGAACGGTGAACGGTGTATTATTTATGCGCCAATTAATTAGTGCATTTTCGCATCAACTAATTATTTCTGATTGTTATATTAACATTTAATTTATGCATTAAAACCTTTAAAATATTTTACAGAAATCTTCTGTTTCAATGCAAAAACTTTCAATAAAATGCAACGAAACAAGTCGATTTTTAATATCTGCTTGTCAAAATGTGTATTATTTATGTGCCAATTAATTAGTGCGTTTATGCAGCAAATAAATAATTATAATTGTTAAATTAACACATGATTAATAAATTAAGACCTTTAAAATATTTTGCAGAAATCATCTGTTGCAATGCAAAACCTTTCAATAATATGCAACGAAGTGTGCATTAAGATATTTTGCAAAAATCTGTTGCAATTTTCATTAAAACAAGTCACTTTTTTTGTCTGTTTGTGAAAATTCTAATTATTTATGCAACAATTAATTAGTGCTTTTATGCATCAACTAATTATTTCTTATGATTAAATGAACACTTAATTTATGCATTAGGACCTTTAAAATATTTTGCAGAAATATTCTGTTGCAATGCAAAAACTTTCAAAAGTATAGAATGAAAACAAGTAGATGTTCTTGTGTGTTTGTGAAAATGTGTATTATTTGTGTTAATTAATTAGTTATCCAGCACATGCTTTACGCAGCGGATACCCTTTCATCTGCAACCCATCTCTGGGAAACATCCATACACACTCATTCACACTCATACACTATGGACAATTTGGCTTATTCACCTGTACCGCATGTGTTTGGACTGTGGGGGAAACCGGAGCACCCGGAGGAAATCCACGCGAACGGGGGGAGAACATGCAAACTCCACACAGAAACGCCAACTGACCCAGCCGGGGCTCGAACCAGCGACCTTCTTGCTGTGAGGTGACAGCACTACCTACACAAATATGCAGAAACATTTTGTTGCAATGCAAAAACTTTCAAAAAAAAAAAAAGTCTTTTTATGTCTGTTTGTGAAAATTCAAATTATTCATGCAACAATTAATTAGTGCATTTATGCATCAAACATTATTCTTAATTATTAGATTAACACTTAATTTATGCATTAAGATATTTTGCAGAAATCTGTTGCAATTTTCATTAAAATACATTTGAAACAAATAGATTTTTATATCTGTTTGTGAAAATGTGTATTACATCTATGCACCAATTAATTAGTGAATTTTTTAAATTAAATATGCATTTTCTGTTTGTTAAATTAACACTTCATTTATCCATCAAGACTTTCAGAATATTTTGCAGAAATCATCTGTTGCAATGCAAAAACTTTCAATAATATGCAACGAAGACAAGTACGTTTTATGTCTGTTTGTGAAAATTCTAACTATTCCTGCAACAATTGATTAGTGCATTTATGCATTAAATAATTATTCCTTGTTATTAGATTAACACTTAATTTATGCATTAAGACCTTTGAAATATTTTGCATAAATATTCTGTTGCAATGCAAAAACTTTCAAAAATATAGTATGAAAACAAGTAGATTTTTTTTAATATCTGTTTGCGAAAATGTGTATTATTTATGCATCAATTAATTATTGTTTATGCAGCAAATAAGTATTTCTATTTTTTAAATTAACACTTAATTTATCCATCAAAACCTTTAAAGTATTTTGTAGAAATCTTTTGCAATGCAAAAACTTTCAATAATATGCAACGAAGACAAGTACATTTTATGTCTGTTTGTGAAAATTCTAATTACTCATGCAACAATTAATTAGTGCATTTATGCATCAACTAATTATTTCTAAGAGGTAAATTAACACTCAAATTCTGCCTAAACCATCAGACATATCTGTGCTTAATCATCAGTAAATTATGATTACAATCGTCTAACGAGCGTGATGTCACTGAATGACAAAAGATTAAGAAAACAAAAAGCCTAAATAAAAACAATTATGCGTGCAACATTCGACCCCGCCTGTAAACAGGGTGAAAGAGTTTTACCCCGCCCACTCTCAGAGCGCCAGTAATTAACACGCTAATTAACGTGACGAGGCTGCGTTTTCAGCAGCGAGGAGGAGCGGTTTTATGACATCGCTCTTTATTATTCATGCATAATGACGACATCTTGCAGATAAACGAGTGTAAAGCTCATTAAAAACACGAATAAATGACAGCAAGACATCCTGCTTCCACACCTGCAGAGGACACGCACACACACACACTCCACTGCTTAAAGATAACTGCATAATGAAAGATATTTGAAGCAACTTTTATGTGCTATTTTTACAATTTTCAATATTTTTTTTCTTAGGTTTCTGTTTTGAATTGGTATTTTTTTTAATCCTGGAGTATTTAAACTATTTAACACATTAGTAATGTATTTGTCATTTGCACAAGTTGTGTTTTCTCAAAAACATGACAAAACAATTACAAAAAAATCTGTATTATTTATTAGCTTTTTAAATTAGTGTCAGATTTTTTAAATATATATCGCGAAAGTAAAAAAAATGAGAATTCAGATTTATTTCTCTTTATGATTTTTTTTAAAGTACATTTTTGTCATATTTTGAGTCCTGCAATATTTAAACAATTTAAATTAAATGAAAAATCAGTATAATCAAAGTTTGACATTTGTTCATTGTACAAGTTATTGCAGTAATCAAATTTATTTATTTATTTACTCATTCATTAACTTTTTAATATATTCATTAACTTTTTATTTATTTATTATTTATTTGTTTATTTATTCATTTAGTCATTCATTTATTAACTTTTATATATTCATTAGCTGTTTATTTATTCATTCATTTATTTATCTATTTATTTATTTACTTATTCATTCATTAACTTTTTATATTCATTAACATTAATTTATTAATTAATGTATTAATGTATTTAATCATTCATTCATTCATTTATTCATTCATTAACTTTTTATATATTCATTCATTTTTGTTTATTTATTTATTTGTTTATTTACTTATTTTGTTTATTCATTTATTAACTTTTTATATATTCATTAACTTTTATTTATTTAATTAGTTATTTTCATTCATTTATTCACTAACTGTTTATGTATTCATTAACTTTTTATTTATTTATTTATTTATTTCTTTATTAATTTATTCATTCATTCATTTATTAAGTTTTATATATTCATTAGCGGTTTATTTATTCATTTATTTATTTATTTATCTATTTATTTATTTATTTACTTATTTATTCATTAACTTTTTATATATTCATTAACTTTTTGTTTATTTATTCATTTATTTATTTTGTTTATTTATTCATTCATTAATTCATTAACTTTTTATATATTCATTTACTTCTTATTTATTTAATTAGTTATTTTCATTTATTCATTCACTAACTATTTATGTATTCATTAACGTTTTATTTATTTATTTATTTATTTCACTAACTTTTTTATGTATTCATTAGCTGTTTATTTATTTATTTAATTCATTCATTCACTAACTTTATGTATTCATTAGTTGTTTTTTTTTATTTATTTCATCCATTCATTAACTTTTATATATTCATTGGCTGTTTGTTTTTTAATTTATTTGTTTGTTTGTTTATTTATTCGTTTGTTTAATAATTTTTTATTCATTCATTCATTAACTTTTTTATATATTCATTAGCTGTTCATTCATTCATTCATTCATTCATTCATTTATTTTACATTTTCATTAACTATTTGTTTATTTATTTATTTTCAAAACTATATTTTCTTTTTAAATAAATTAATTTATTTAAGTTGTAGTTAATAAAGTAAAACTATTTGCATTTGACTACTTGCACATACACGTTTAGAGCATATTAAAGGTATACACTATAGGTAGAAAATGGAAAAAAATACATTATTATTGGTAGAAGTCTGAATATTGCTCTCATCCAGAC
>LR812524.1:1404018-1413021 GCA_903798195.1 Danio kyathit | reverse complement strand
GATAAAGCATGACATTATTACCAACGGCCTAATATTGTGTTGGTCCCCCTTTTAGTGTTTGCTGATTTTTTTGTAATTTCTTAAAATTAAATTAATTTTTTCAGCTTTTTTCAACACAGAATCTAGCAACACACATATTTAACTGTTTGAAATGAATATTGGGCAATATCAGGCACCTTTGTTTTATTTTCTACAAGGTTTAAAAGTTGGGGAAGGATCCATTTTTCTCAGTCCTGTTACCAAAAATCAAGTTACTTTTAAAAAGGGTGTTTTAAAAAATGTCAACTAATTATTTTGTCTTCCACTCACAAAACTGTTTATCTTTAAGAAATAGTTTGTAAAATGTTTGAATAATTTTTATTTGTTACTAAAAATTCACTAAATATGTACACAAGGTGTATTTTTAAAAAAATGCAAAGCCATTTTTAATTTGTACAGGTGCAAGATTAAACAAATTGAACAAATCTTTCACAAAGAGCAAGATTACATTTTTTTAAGTCATGTAATTAAGTCAACTATTGGATAAATGATGAGCATAACACAGACTAAAAAAAGTCATTTAACCTAATTTTTTAGAACAAAAATATTTAATAACAGGAATGAACACCCAGTAACAGGAATGAATATCCAGACACTGTGGATGTTCAGCTTGCTCTGGTGATAACTGTGGGTTGTGTGGAGGGATGTTTGAGGGCTTTTCTGTCTTTGATGCTATGGTGCATCTCTCTCCACTTTTGCGGCATCTGCACTTTTCTCTCTGAGGTCATTGATCAGTTTCTTCCTGCCTGACTCTAGGTCCTTCCTGTATCTTTCCAATTCATTCATTCATTCATTCATTTTCTTTTCGACTAAGTCCCTTTATTAATCAGGGGTCGCCACAGCAGAATGAACCGCCAAATTATCCAGCATATGCACTTCCAGCCGCAACCCAGCACTGGGAAACATCTATACACATTTCATTCACACTCATACAACTACGGCCAATTTAGCTTATTCAATTCACCTGTATCGTGTGTCTTTGAACTGTGGGAGAAACAAGAGCGCCCGGAGGAAACCCACGCCAACACGGGGAGAACATGCAAACTCCACACACAAACACCAACTGACCCAGCCGAGGCTCGAACCAGTGACCTTCTTGCTGTGAGGTGATCATGCTACCCACTGCATATAATACATGTGATACATTGACCGGCCACTTTATTAGGTACACCTTACTAGTACCAGGTTCAACCCCCTTTTGCCCTCAGAACTGCCTTAATCCTTCATGGCAGAGATTCACCAAGCTACTGGAAATATCCCTTAGAGATTTTGCTCCATATTGACATGATAGCATCACACAGTTGCTGCAGATTCCATGATGCCAATCTCCCGTTCCACCACATCCCAAAGGTGCTCTATTGGATTGAGCTCTGGTGACTGTGGAGGCCATTTGAGTACAGTGAACTCATTGTCATGTTCAAGAAACCAGTCTGAGATGATTCACGCTTTATGACATGGTTCGTTATTCTGCTGAAAGTAGTTGACACTGTGGTCATAAAGGGATGGACATGGTCAGCAACAATACTCAGGTAGGCTGTGGCGTTGACATGATGCTCAATTGGTACTAAAGGACCCAAAGTGTGCTAAGAAAATCTCCCCCACACCATTACACCACCACCACCAGCCTGAACCTCTGACACAAGGCAGGATGATCCATGTTTTTATGTTGTTGAGGCCAAATTTGACCCGACCATCTGAATGTGGCAGCAGAAATGGAGACTCATCAGACCAGGCAACGTTCTCCAATCTTCTCTTGTCCAGTTTTGGTGAGCCTGTGTGAATTGTAGCCTCAGTTTCCTGTTCTTAGCTGACAGGAGTGGCACCCGGTGTGGTCTTCTGCTGCTGTAGCCCATCCGCCTCAAGGTTGGACGTGTTGTGTGTTCAGAGATGCTCTTCTGCAGACCTCGGTTGTAGCGAGTGCTTATTTGAGTTACTGTTGCCTTTCTATCAGCTGGAACCAGTCTGGCCATTCTCCTCTGACCTCTGGCATCAACAAGGCATTTGCGCCCACAGAACTGCCGCTCACTGGATATTTCCTCTTTGTCGGACCATTCTCTGTAAACCCTAGAGATGGTTGTGCGTGAAAATCCCAGTAGATCAGCAGTTTCTGAAATACTCAGACCAGCCCGTCTGGCACCAACAACCATGCCACGTTCAAAGTCTCTTAAATCCTCTTTCTTCCCCATTCAGATGCTCGCTTTGAACTGCAGCAGATCGTCTTGACCATGTCTACATGCCTAAATGCAGTGAGCTGCTGCCATGTGATTGACTGATTAGAAATTTGTGTTAACGAGCAGTTGGACAGGTGTACCTAATAAAGTGGCCGGTGAGTGTACATTTTCTAATATAAGTAATGGTAACTGAAACCTAAAAGATTAAAGTAAATCATCTTACATTAACAATTTTCTACATTATTATATATGCAGCAGAGTATGCAACTCCTGTTACTATTACTCAGTCCTGTTATGGCTTATATGAGTAACAGGACTGAGGGTAACAGGACTGAGTTTTCAGCATATAATTATCACATTCATGCTAAATAGCCACATGGCAAACATGCTAATGGCATGAGGATATGGAGCACGTTTTAGTGGTTTATCAAAGATATGTATTTTTAAAATTAATAAATAACATCTAAAAATAATTTCAGTAACAGGACAGTATGTCGAGACTGACCATCTCTCACACAGTTGAAATATCATCAAATATATTGAAAATAAATGAGAAGACTTCCCCCTTTGGTCTCCCCATTGCTTTTAAAAGATCTGGATGATGCAACTTCCTGTTAAAAATATGCCTTATGGAATGTTCCAAGTTAATCAGAGGAGTAAATGTGTTAGGGTAACAGTAATGAGTGAAAACCTGGGGACACGACTAAAATGTGTATTTTGACAAAAAATTTATGACTTTTTTTTTTATTTTAAAAATAGGAAATCATTGATTTTATATAAAACTGCATGTAAATGCAAAAAAATAATTTTTGGAAGGATTTTAAACTCAATATATTCTAGCAAATTATAGAAGCAGGGAGTGGGGACATGCAACAGCTGCTATTTTTTAGTGTTCTACATAGTTTTTAAAAATGATTTTAATTATTTATTCTAAATTTTGCAGTTTGTTAAACTTGAAGACACTTTGATTATTGCTAAAATGCATTTTAGAGTTCATTTTCATGAATTTTTATACATTTAATATTCTGGGGACATAAATGTTATCCATTCGGTGGAATGTCCCGTATATTCAGTCACCTTTCTATCAGAACCACATTAACTTCTTCAGCAGTCATGTGTGGGTCAGACGGCACGGGCCAGCTTTCACTCCCATGAGCATCAGTGAGCCTTGGCTGCCTGTGACAAGCTCTGCATCACTACTGTTCCCTCCTTGAACAGATTTCAAGATGAGTTCACTGACCACTGCAGAAACACCTCACAAGAGCTGTAACTTTGGAGATGCACTGACACAGTCATCTTGCCATCACACTATGGCCCTTATTAAACTCACTCAAATCCTTACACTAGTCCATTTTTAATTCCAACACATCAACTTTAAGGACAAAATGTTCCCTTGCTGCCTAATACATGCCACCTGCTAAAAGGTGCCTTGAGGAAGAGACGATCGGTGTTATTCACTTCACCTGTCTGTGGTCATAATGTTGTGCTTGATCAGTGTGTACACGGTATATCACAGCCAGTCTGCTTCTACAGAACTAGCAGCCTAAACTAAGGCTCATGACCAGAGGTGGTTAGGCCTTTGCTGTAGCTGACCGTCACCTGTAAAGCAGCTCATCATTCATTTTAGAATTGCCTGAACTCTCAAGGCCTTTAAATAGTCTCTTTTTCTTTCAAGTTGAGGACAGGGTTACCAACCTTGTTGCTATGAAATATGGGACAAAATTTAACTAGTGTAGCCATGCAAATTAGCATATGCATTCTGTCATTGCATCATATTTACATTTACTGTTTAAAGAGTACATTCTGTACTGTACATTATTTAAAAAATGTTAAACTAAAAGCTAAATCAATAAAGCCTTCTCAACACCACTGCTGCTTCAATCTGTGGAGCAACCAATAAACAAGACATGGGAAATCACGTACAGGGTAAATCAGGCAAGCTCAACATATGGGATGTCCCGGCTAATATGGGGCAGTTGGCAACCTTAGTTGAGGACACGACAACTCTACCAGTGTTTTCTAATATATATATATATATATATATATATATATATATATATATATATATATATATATATATATATATATATATATATATATATATATATATAGATATATATATATATATATACAATTGTGATTTACTATGTATTATATTTCTGTTTTAGTGTTGTACTTTTACTTTGTGAAATACTTTGATCAACCTTGGTTGTTTTTAAATAAGGTTGACATTGAGAGCTGACATCAAGCCTGACTGGAAGAGTGTTTGAATGCTTCAATTTAGCTTGCATTACTCTTTTCATTTATCTCACTGGGCACACTTCACTCTCAACCTGCAGTTTTATACATCTTTCCTCCACACCACTTCTCTAGTGAACGGCTGTTCAACACTGATGGTGTGCATGTACTCTATAAATCAATCTACTTTTTGTAATGTTAACCTGTAAAAATATAGACAGTCTTTTTTGAGTAAACACTAGGAATGCCCAGCGCTTCAGAGCAGCTGACACAGAAGCAGCTCTTCCCCCAAGCTCCATCTCCCTCTTAAACAGATAACGGCTCCTTAAAAGCAATATTCTACTTTCACTACTCCTATAGTGCCTCTTGTACTTTATTATATGTTTATTATATGTACTTTTATGTATTTTATTTCAACATTTATAACACTCCCTCTACTTACAGCATTATGCATTTGCACAAGAGTAAATACCATCTGTTAATATGTAAATTTAACTATAAAATATGGTTATGCACTAAGGCTGCTGGTGACTGATGGGCTAGGGTGAAAAAACATTTGATAAGTTGTAGATATTATGTATTTTCAGACGTTCAATGAGGCTCAGGTAGAATGAGTGCAATTACATTTGTAGATTCATGTTAAGATTAATGTTAATTAAGATAGTATTTAATTAATGAATAATATAAATTGATATATATGAAACATGAAATTATACAGTGAAAATCGAAACTAAACGGCCAGTGAAGTAAATCGAGTCATTTCATCACAGAATCATTAGTTGAGTTGAATTGAATTGTTCGAACAACTGATGCTTTCTAGAATGAACTCATAGATATATATGGAATGAACTGACGTCTTTACGAGCGCTTAATTGATTCACTAATTCACTCGCGAGAATCATTGTTTCAGAGTCCTTTTAAACGAACATTTGTTCATATGGACACGGCTTTGTAAAGAGAAATTAGAGATTATCTTTGACTTTACGGGAAACTACAGTGACGAAACAGCAAAGTCAGCCTTTGGAGTTATAACATCAGACAAGGTAAGACGCTAAACATTTCATTATTGCTCATTGAATGTCGAGAGGTGCAGTTTTGTCAAGCGATTTCATGGCGATCATATAGGAGTTCTTTCACTACATGCGGCTGATGCTCGTATGTGAAACAAAAGGCTTTTCAGATAGGAATTACATTCACTTTAACATTTTAAGGGTGTTATTATGGAGTCTTAATGAACAATTTTAATGATGCATAATTTCAAATGTAATTACATTAAATCTAACTGTGAATTAACCAAGGTTTTAATGTAGTAAACGTGTAGTAACATGTTTATTGGCAAATTGACTTCAGTTGATTAAATTTCGTGAGGTAGTATTACAAACATGACATTTCAGTTTGCCAACCGGTCTCATATAGTATAGTTTAATCATGTTTTCAGGCATCCGTCTCCCCTTTCCCCTCCATACACTGTAGCAGTGACTGAAATGGCCAATCACAAAAATCCTCTGCGAGGAAGCTGCGCCGTCCAATAGAAAAAATCCGCTGTCGCTCTCGCTCCTCCTCCCGAGATGCAGGATGCAGTACACGTGTGTGTCCGATAGTAGGAGCTCGCGAACACAAGGCAAAACACCAATTTTCAAGGTTACTATTGTTGTGAGGACTTTTTCTGAAATTTGCACAGCATCATGTATAGACCATTTGGAGGCCATTAAAGCATTAATATTGTGAGGACCACCTAAAATGTCCTCACAAAGAAAAATGTCCTCACAACATTGGTTGTTTCTCAATAGTCGGCCCTCACAAGTATAGCAAAACCAACACACACACACACACACAACAATATACTGTATATTTACAGCACGAGAGACAAACCCGTCTCTCAGCACTGTCATACAACACAGGGCAGATGAGGATTTATTTTTATTTATGTCTGGATTCCTCTCGGCCACACAAACACAACGAGGAAACACAGCAGAGAAGAGTCCGGTCATTGCAGAATTCATCAATCATGTTCATCAACATCTACATCTGAGCATAAAAGCTACATCTAGCTATTTATATATATTTTTAATATACACCTATATATATATGAGCAACATCACACGAGTAGCAGTGCGATATGGCTGTATATGGGCACTGGTGGGAGGAATTTGTGGCCTTAGTGCCCCAGCAGTGCTGATATACAGCCATATCGCACTGCTACTCGTGTGAAACTGTGTTTATAAAACAGTTCGACAGCATAATCGTGTGTATAAAAAAGAAATTCAAACATGGAGAGTCTAAAAACCCTTTTGTGTGAGGAACTACTTTCTTCCGCCATTCATTCATTTAGCTCAAACACCCATCAGATTAATTATTAGAGCTTTCAGAATGTTGGAATTTCCTGCTCTGAACACACTGTGACTGTTTTGTGGCCTGTGCCTTTAATGCTGGTTCTCCCCATCCACCATTCCCACATGCCTGTCAGAGTGTGCCTCAATCTCCGCCTCGGCTGCATCAGATAAACAGCACAGTGACAGACATGAAGGAAGCAGATCTCACATAACGTCTGTGAGAAATACTACAGTAAGAACTTTCCCAATGATTATTTGTTGTATTTGTTGTGGAGTTAATTCAAGCCTTTTGATGAGTCACACGCAATATCATTACAAAGCTCACGCACACACACAGACACACACATATCAGACACACACACATTGAGCGCGTTTAACTTTGAACTGTTTTTGCACTGTAAATGTGACAGGATACAGGTTAATATCCACTGCTGTATGGATGTCTGTTATGTTTATGTACAAAGTAAACCTGCTTTAACGTCCGCAAACCGGGATTGAAGCGGCTTCTTTATAACTGTACTGACACGCGGCTGTGTTGATGAATTACTGAGATTTTACTGTCTTTATGACAAACTAGCACTTTTTAAAGTCATTCTTGATCACATTTGATGATGATGACTGATGATCACAGAGAGCTGAACAGATCTTTTTTCCCAGTTGCTTTGCGCACGTCCTGTCTTGTTGATATGATTATACGCATTACTACAGAGTCCAGCGCCTAGACTGCAGCTCCACACAGAAAGTTTGGCCAGAGGAGAAATGGTGGTGCCCAACTGAGCCTTAAGGTTTTTTCTTTCACTTTCATCAATCGGTAAAGTTTGTTCCTCCACTGTCGGCACTGGCTTGCTTGGTTTGGGACTTGTGGAGCTGCGCATGGATGGATTTGCTCTTCAGTGTTTGGACTTTCAGCAGTGAAATTTAAACCACACTGAACTAAACTTCAACTCTGAAAACTGGACTGACACAGTTTCAATCTACTAGAAGTTCTGTGTTCAGCTGCTGCGACACAATCTACATTGTAAAAGCACCAGAGAAATAAGCATGAATTGAATTGAGTACGGAGACATGTTAATATGTGGCTGTCAATCAACTCGGTGGGCGGGGAAACTGCACTCGTACATCACGTAGGGGTCGGCCTCAAAATGGGAGGGATTTGGATCCTATTTTAACGTCAGGAAAATAAAGAAAAATAGACTTATTGTGTTTATATCACTGCAACATGACTGTTGACACACTATATCTACATACAGCTCTGTCTAAACAGCTTACAGAAGATGATTTTCATTACAGCTGCCCCTTTAAGGAACTTTGATAATACACATGTGTGAAGAGCCTGTATGAGTACTGTTATTGCAGAATATTACATGGCTATGAGCCAATCAGATTCGAGAAGAGCACAATCTCATTTGAATTTAAAGCGACAGTCACCAAAATGCCTCGATTTGGCTCAAAGCCTAAAAGGGATCAGTTTCAGAGAGCTAGAAAACATTATTTGAGTGCTATTCTGAGCTGAAACTTCACATATACACACTCTAGAGACGTCAGAGACACATTTTGCATCTTGTAAAAGTGGCATCAAAGTTAAACCAAGCTCTATAGATCAGCATCTGGCAGTCTTCACTTCTACACCAAACCCCGAAGAGGAATTTCAGCTGCTTTATCATTAATCTGACCCTGTAACCCCACAACATAAACTCAGCAGATTACTGTTTAACCCTATGCTGACACATTAGACATGCATGTACAATCTATCATGTCACGGATGCATGAGGTCAGTGTGTGTGTGTGTGTGTGTGTGTGTGTGTTGTTCCGCGTCTCCTGAGAACAGTAAAACCCATAATCTCTCTCATCATTTGAACACGAGCCCCGAGAGCCAGTGCCAGGAGAGCGAAGGAAAACAACATTTCACATTCACAGATGAACCCAATTTGGTGCGGTTTGGAGTGTAATTTAGATCAAACATCTCCATGTAAATGAGTCAGGCTTTCTTAATTAGGAGGCTGTGCGGGGAGGGAGAGAGAGAGAGAGAGAGAGAGAGAGAGAGAGAGAGAGAGAGAGAGAGAGAGAGATTTTGCATTGTATTTTTTATTGTTATTAATATTATTCTCTTTAATTATCTTTGTAATGATCATATTAGCCTTTTTTTTCATTTGTGAATGTATTGATCACATTTTTATTTATGTTCTGTGTGTGTGTGTGTGTGTGTGTGTATTATATAATCA
>LR812524.1:1381518-1399018 GCA_903798195.1 Danio kyathit | reverse complement strand
TGCTTCTCAAGAAAAAGTGTCTTGATTTAACTATTTTTAGACTATTAAACTATAAACAAGACAGAAACTCTAAGTAAGGCAAGCATTTTTGCAGTAATATTACACATAAAACAGCAATATTACACATTAAAGGAAGATGGCTAAAGCATAATAGAAGTCCTTTAATTCGGTCAGTGTTGAACAGAAGTGACGCTTCTTCAGATTGACATCACTGCTGTGGTTTGATCAAATTAAAGAGAGTTTCTCAGTTCAGATAATGAGCTGAAGAGTTTGAGTCCTGCTCTCTAATGATATGTCACATACATCTCCAATGCACGTCTGAATGTGGATATATCACACACTTCTGCTGCTCTTAAACACTTATAATGAATACAGACTGAGAGAAAACTTACTGTTGTTAAATGAACACTACACTTTTTATGCTCATTTTACAGCTCTTCTAAAGTTAAACTGTGGAGTTTTAGTATTTATGAATTCATTCTGATTTCTGAGTCTGGAAAATTGAGCTTAGCTTAGCATAGATCACTGAATTGGATTAGTGCATTAGCATATTACTTAAAAATACACAAAGAGTTTAGATCATATTGATATTTAAAGCTTGACTCTTCTGTAGTTACGTCGTGTACTACGACCAACGTAAAACGCAAGTTGGTATTTTCGAGACTGTAATGTCTATGAACTAAACTCTCATTCCAGCCTGATCTCACGAGGAAACGCAAGTATTTTACGTTTTGTCAGTTTAGTGGCTAATTCGTACGAATTTGTACGAGTTCAGTCGTACAAAAATGTACGATTTTAAAAAGGAGGCGTGGCACCCAACCCCACCCCTAACCCCAACCGTCACTGGGTGATGAGCAAATCGTACTAAATTGTACAAATTAGTTCATACAAATTCATACGAATTAGCCACAAAATCAAAGTTACGAATTGCAGTGAGATTGCGTTGCTCATTCAGGCGTAATAATCAAGAAACTTTGCTGCAACACCATTGTTACCCAGTGTTAATTTGTTAGACTAGATACAAGACCCACACAAAAACAGAAATAAAATATGAATTTGCAGTGTATATAAATATAGGTTATATAAATGCAGTGTATATAAATACAGGTTTAGATAACAGTGAAGCAGTAATAGTGTGTTGTGGACGACAGCGGTTAAACTGGTGAGAGTGTAGAGTTGCAGTGAAATGGTGTGATATTTCTCTGCTTCTGCGGAGTGAAACGCTTCCCTGTGAATCTCGGCAGGTCAGTTTTCACAGCCAGACTGAAGCTCCAGCAAATCTCACACAAACCAACTCATTACACTGTTTCCAGACTCAAAGAAGCACACAGGACACATATAAATATTTCATTTCTACACAACAATCACCAGCGTCATTGGCTCATTACAGCATCCTCAAAATGATATTAAAAATAATAAAAATACTAATAATAACTGAGCTCAGAACATTCATATTACACAGAGCATGAATTGTAAAAATACGTTACTTAGGGTGTGTTTTGTTGTACGCTTCAGATAGCAACTCCACTAGAGGGCACCATCTTTACTATTGTGGCGGAAACACGTTATTTAGGGTGCGTTTTGTTGTACGTTTAAGATTGCAATTTTTACTAGAGGGCACCATCTTTACTATTGTGAGGGAAATACGTTACTTAGGGTGCGTTTTGTTGTACGTTTCAGATTGCAATTCCACTAGAGGCCACCATCTTTACAATTGAGAGGGAAATACGTTACTTAGGGTGCGTTTTGTTGTATGTTTCAGATTGCAATTTCACTAGAGTGCACTATCTTTACTATTGTGAGGGAAATACGCTACTTAGGGGGCGTTTTGTTGTACGTTTCAGATTGCAATTCCACTAGAGGGCACCATCTTTACAATTGAGAGGGAAATACGTTACTTAGGGTGAGTTTTGTTGTACGTTTCAGATTGCAATTCCACTAGAGGGCACCATCTTAACAATTGAGAGGGAAATACGCTACTTAGGGTGAGTTTTGTTGTACGTTTCAGATTGCAATTCCACTAGAGGGCACCATCTTAACAATTGAGAGGGAAATACGCTACTTAGGGTGAGTTTTGTTGTACGTTTCAGATTGCAATTTCACTAGAGTCCACTATCTTTACTATTGTGAGGGAAATACGCTACTTAGGGTGCGTTTTGATGTACGTTTCAGATTGCAATTCCACTAGAGGGCACCATCTTTACAATTGAGAGGGAAATACGTTACTTAGGGTGCATTTTGTTGTATGTTACAGATCGCAATTCCCCTAGGTGGCGCCATCTTTACTATTGTGAGGGAAATACGTTACTTAGGGTGCGTTTTGTTGTATGTTTTAGATCACAATTTCCCTAGGTAACGCCATCTTTACTATTGAGAGTGAAATATGCAATAGAGGGCACCATCTTTACAATTGAGAAGGAAGTACGTTACTTAGGAGGTGTTATGTTGTACGTTTCAGATTGCAATTTCACTAGAGGGCACTACCTTTACAATTGTGAGGGAAATACGTTACTTAGGGTGCATTTTGTTGTATGTTACAGATCGTAATTCCCCAAGGTAGCACCATCTTTACTATTGTGAGGGAAATACGTTACTTAGGGTGTGTTTTGTTGTATGTTACAGATCGCAATTCCCTAGGTGGCGCCGTCTTTACTATTGTGAAGGAAATACGTTACTTAGGGTGCGTTTTGTTGTATGTTTTATATCACAATTCCACTAGGTGGCGCCATCTTTACTATTGGGAGTGAAATAAGTTACTTAGGGTGCTTTTGTTGTACATTTAAGATGACACATTCACTAGAGGGTGCTGTCTATATTTTTGCAAAACAAACTATATTATTTAGGGATTGTTTTATTGTATGTTTGAGATTGTAAATCCACTGGAGGGTGCTGTTTAGACTATTGCAAATTGGAAATACATTACTTGGGGTGACATTTTTGAACATTTGAGATCACAAATGCACTAGAGGATCATGTCTACATTTTTGCAAAATGTAAAATACGTTACTTAGGGTGAATTTTGTTGTATGTTTCAGATCACAAATCCAGTAGAGGGCGCCATCTTTACTATTGTGAGTGAAATACATTACATGTCAGATGACAAATACACTAGAGGGTGCTGTCACATTACAAAATGTAAAATATGTTATTTAGAGTGTGTTTTGTTTTAAATTTCAGATGACAAATCTACAAGTGGGTGCCGGTTACAGTATTGCAAATCTGAAATACAGTACTTGTGGTGATTTTTTTTGTACATTTGTGAACACAAATCCACTAGAGGGCGGTGTTTACATTTTTGCAAAACCTAAAATACATTACTTAAGTTGTGTTTTGTTGTACATTTCAGATCACAAATCCACTAAAGGGCGTTGTCTAAATTTTTTCGAAACTTAAAATACGTTACATAGGGAACATTTTGTTGTACGTTTCAGATGACAAATCCACTAGAGGGCGCCATCTTTACTATTGCCAGTGAAAAACGTTACTAAGGGTGCATTTTGTTGTGTTTCAGGTCACAAATCCACTAGAGGGCGCCATCTTAACTATTGCGAGTGAAATACATTACTAAGGGTGCGTTTTGTTGTACGTTTCAGATGATAAATACACTAGAGGGTGCTGTCACATTTTTGGAAAATGTAAAATATGCTATTTAGAGTGCAGTTTGTTTTAAATTTCTGATGACAAATCCACTGGTGGGTGCCGGTTACAGTATTGCAAACCTGAAATACAGTACTTGTGGTGATTTTTTTGTACATTTGTGATCACAGTCCACTAAAGGGCGCTGTATACATTTTTGCAAAACCTTAAATAAGTTACATAGGGAACATTTTGTTGTACTTTTCAGATGACAAATCAACTAGTGGATGCCATAATTACTATTGCAAATCTAAAATACATTTTTTAGGGTGCGTTTTGTTGCACATTTCAGATCACAAATCCACTAGAGGGCGCTGTCTGTACTATTGCAAATCTGGAACACATTACTTAGGGTGCCTTTTGTTGTACATTTCAGACGACAACTCCACAAGAGGATGCTGTCTAAATTTTTCTAAAACCTAAAATACGTTACATAGGGTACATTTTGTTGTACGTTTCAGATGACAAATCCACTAGAGGGCGCTATTACATTTTCGCGAATGTGAAAAATGTCACATAGGGTGCTTGTTACACATTTCCTCCCATCATGCCTTCCAAAGTTGTTAAGAAATAAATATTATTAATTATTTAACTTTAAAATGTTACGTTTAATTAAACAAAACTTGCCATTAATTTATAAATCTTTGTAAAAAAATTAAATAAAAGTAATATCGAAGTGAAATTTGCTCCTGCACTATTTGTTCAATGCATTTCTGCTAAACAGAGTTTATTTATTTATTTATTTAATTTTATGTGTGTGTGTGTGTGTGTGTGTGTGCGTGTGTGTGTGTGTGTGTGTGTGTGTGTGTGTGTGTGAGATTCTACATGAGTTCTCAATAGTCTCAAACTCCAGGTCTGCATTCAAAACACTTCTCCACGGCAGGTCAACACACCCGCCTGTGTTTCTGATAGATGTAAAGTGACGCTCGATGTCTCCGCGGAGCGACACACACACAAACACACAAGGGACCAGGAAAGCTGGATTTACAAACTCCCAGTTCAAAGGCTTTGGGTTAATTAGTTTCCTCATAATCTGAGAATACACTGATACAGAGCGTGTACAAACACATACACACAATATCAGGCACAAACACACATTTACACACGCACACGCACAATAACATGCATGCACAGCAACACACAAGCATTTGCGCGCACACACACACACACATGTGCACAAGTACAATAACATGCACACATTCACACACATAAACACACAGTATAAGTATTCTGAGACTTACTAAATAAAGCGTCATATACTGCTAGGAATTACAGACATTTATAATAATTTGATCAAAAATACAGTGAAAATACGGCTATAGATTTAGCTTTTCATTGTATATAAATAATAAATCATATCATTTATATGTGAGGCAGCATGGCGGCTCAGAGGTTAGCACTGTGGCCTCACAGCAAGAAGGTCGCTGGTTCGAATCCTGGCTGGATCAGTTGGTGTTTCTGTTTGGAGTTTGCATGTTCTCCCCATGTTAGCGTGGGTTTCCTCCGGGTGCTCCGGTTTCCCCCACAGTCCAAACACATGCGCTATAGGGGAATTGATGAACTGGCCATAGTGTATAAGTGTGTGTGTAAATGAATGTGCATGGGTGTTTCCCAGTACTGGGTTGCAGCTGCAAGGGCATCTGCTTTATAAAACATATGCTGGAATAGTTGATGGTTCATTCTGCTGTGGCGACCCCTGATGAATAAGGAGAATGAATGGTTGAATGAAATGATATATTAGCATCTTTCAGAACAGCAGATATATTTATCAAAATTAAAAACAATCATTCTGAATTGCAGATATATAATTAATAATAATTTATCACACGACGTTTATGTACGGATTCTGTTTGAAATGATGAAAACCTTGTTGTCAAATGTGTAAAATGTAGTGTTCTGAAGGATATCGGCAAAGATTAAAGATTTCAGACGACAATTAATGAGTATTTTGAGTTCAAACTATGTCTGTCATGGTATCTATTTTTTGCTGTACAATAAATTGCACCAAAATACGTTGTGATAAATGCAACCCAGGCTCATTCTGAAAACATAGTCCCGTGGACGTTTCTGAAGACCGCAAATTATGTAGCCGGAGGTACGTATGGCTGCATTTCATTTTTTAGCGAACACTGCGGGGCGGTATGACGCCGTTCCTTTTGGCGCTTACCGGCTGACTGCTCACCTCCTTGTGGAGGCCTTTCCCGCCTCAACCAGTTTGTCCCATTAACTCGTCATGTACGTCAGCGAACTTGAGACGCACAGAGGAGTTGACCGCAACGACGGCGACCAGGGAAGAGCGGTTCCAGAAATCAGGTAAGACAAAACAGAATCCAAAAAAATAAAATGAACGAGTGAATAACAGGGTAAAGAGAACGTGGTAAAATCTGAATACGTGGTAAAAATCAGACGAGGGCTTTTCTTTTTCTGGACGGCTTTCGTAAACCGTTGGTTGGGATTTAGGGAAGTGTGTGGGTGGGCGGGTCAATCGGTAAAATTGGTTGGGTTTAGGGAAGGAGGAGGGTGGGTCAGTCGATTGGCCGGTCGCCCAGTCAATCATTCAGTCATTCAGTACAGACAGACAGATAGTTGGTCGACAGCGGTCTCTGGTGGGTTTACGCGAGAACAGCGCGGGTGCAAACGGCACTCGCGACAGACGTTTGAGATACAAAAAAGCACACACAGCAGCCTCTCGCGGATTCGCGAAAACAAAACTGCAAAAATACGTACCTCCCGGGACGTATGTCATGGTCTCCAGAAACGTCCACGGGACTACGGTTTCAGAATGAGCCTGGGTTGGATAAACGACATTATTGACATTTTTAAAGCATGTTTGCCACTCATTATAATGTTTCTTTGATTAAATACAGATTTGCAAAGTATTCTTTCTGAATCCCCCTGTATAATGCCAGAATGATGATTTGATCATAAAGCACATTTCCAAAGAACACCTAATTGTAATAAAGCTTACGGCCACCTGGCCGCCAGGAAGAAGGAGGCGGAGAACCGACGAAGTTTTAAAATATTTATTAATAAAAGGGACGGCAGCTCCTCACGGAGACTGCCGTCTAAACCAAAACAAACTGACGGCAGCTCCTCACGGAGACTGCCGTCAAACTGAAAGCAAAACAATATGTCCGGGCCCGGTCCTCTCTCTCTCTCCTCTGCCATCGTTCCTCCTCTTATAGTCCAGAGCTCCTTCCGTGGGATTGGAGGCAGGTGCGCGCCACAGGTGTTTCTCATCTGTGGCGGGCCTCGTTTCGCTCCCACGGCTCTCGGCCACGCCCCCTCGCCACACTAATATTTTATTTATAAGAATATTCCATTAATAGTCATTTTAACGATTTAATAATGAGGAATTGGAGAATGTGAAAATGCATATCCTAAACAAATAATAATACATGTTGTAAGGTAAAGGTGCAAGGTAACAGAGATTGTGATATCTGCTACCAGATCTATTTTCAGTTGTCAGACACCCACATGAATATATACTACAGTAATTTATAGTTAATACCAGGGGCGTTGCTAGACATAAAGCTCTACTAGGGCACCCCCCACCCCTAAAAAAAAAAAAAAAAAATATATATATATATATATATATATATATATATATATATATATATATAATACACGACAAATGATTAATAAATAAAAGTATTATTGTTATTGTACAATTATTATTATAAATTACAGAAATTAATCCTAAATGTAACTGGAAAACAACGTAAAGACACTTTGTCTTAGACATAGCCGAAAATTAGGTTTATTAAGTCTTTACCTCCCTGACTCGTCATCCATCCGTTTTACTTCATAAAAAAATCTATCAGGAGACATGCTTAGTAATCATATTATTTAAACTTTAGTTTTGTCGACCTATAAAACTCACTGCGTGCCGTCACCTCCGCATAAAAGGATCTTACGGCGGTTTCACAATGCATAAGCGGGCCGTGAGCAGCAAGTACTTTTTTTGGCATGCATGTTAACAACCGGGACTCGCACCGGGAGAAGAGCAGCGCGTCAAGCAGGATCCAGCAGAAGCGGTGTGTGAGGCACGCAGGTGTGGTTTTCTGCGCACATGCAGAGATGCGCCAGTTTGCTTTTTGATTAAACTACATTGCTTTCACCAGCGTTCGGTTGCACATAGAGAATAACGTCTTTATTCCGGTAGTGCCCCTCTTTATAAATACACTTTGCATATGAAGTAAATCATAACTCAACACGTTTACTGGGGCACTGGCGATTTTTCCTGGGGCACGTGCCCCAGTAAATTGGGTCTAGCGATGCCCCTGGTTAATACTAGTGTTTTTAACCATACTGACACCTCCAACAGAGATAGAGATGTTGCACAATCAGCTGAAATGTTGGTTTTTATGTATGGGTGATTCATGTATGGGAGAGTTTAGATGCAAAACCCTCTAAATCCATCAGACCTCTTTTTTCTTGTAAATGAGCATTTTCTACAAGGCCCCTCTGAATAGGTTCAGGAGTTTCATTTTATATGTAATGAAAAGGTTATTAGCCAGTAAATAAAATACCTTTTTTTCCAAAAATGTCACTTTTTGTTTTAACAAAGTAGATTTTCTTTTGTGTCAAAACCAGCTAAATCCACTTCTGCTTTTTATGCAAAAACCTCTAAATCCACCTATTGAGACAAGACAGTATAATCAGCTGAAAATCACTAAAGATGCAATTAGAAATTATTTTACCAAACATAAAACAGCTCAAATTAAAAATATATAAATCTGTCAAGTACAGTTGAAGTCAGAATTATTCGCCCGCCTGTTTATTTTTTCCCCAATTTCTGTTTAGCGGAGAGCAGATTTCTTCAACACATTTCTAATCATAATAGTTTTAATAACTCATCTCTAATAACTGATTTATTTTCTCTTTGACATGATGACAGTAAATAATATTAGACTAGATATTCTTCAAGACACTTCTATACAGCTTAAAGTGACATTTAAAGGCTTAACTAGGTTAATTAGGGTAACTAGGCAGGTTAGGGGAATTAGGCAAGTTATTGTATAATGATGGTTTGTTCTGTAGACTATCGAGAAAAAATATAGCTTAAAGGGGCTAATAATATTGACCTTAAAATTGTTAATAAAAATATAAAAAACTGCTTTTATTCTAGCCGAAATAAAACAAATAAGACTTTCTCCAGAAGAAAAAAATATTATCAGACATACTGTGAACATTTCCTTGCTCTGTTAAACATAATTTGGGAAATATTTAAAAAAGAAAAATAAATTCAAAGGGGGCGAATAATGCTGACTTCAACTGTAAGTGGCGGTTTATTCCACTGTGGTAACCCCTGACAAACCAGAGACTAAGCAGAAAGAAAAAGATTGAATGAAATCTGTAAGTGCATCAATCAATAACATTAAAATTGACAACAATTAAATCTGAACAATCGGTTGTCATTTCTGATATTTGGGATTTAGATTTAATGTAAGTAGAGTAATGTAAACACTGTAAACACTGTAAACTAAGCTTGGTAGATTCAAATAATGTAGTGTAAATGCATTGTGAAACATCAACATCAAGTTCAACCTGCCACAGGAGCTGCTCGTACAGTTCTACTCAGCTGTCGTCCAATCCATCCTCTGCACTCCAATCACCGTCTGGTTCAGCTCAGCTGCCAAAACTGACCTCCGTAGACTACAGCGAATAGTCCGGACTGCTGAACCAATCACTGGCACTACCCTTCCTACACTTCAAGAACTGTACTCTTCCAGAGTGAGTAAAAGGGCTCGCAAAATCACTCTGGACGCCTCGCACCCAGCACACTACCTGTTCCAACTGTTGCCGTCTGGTCGGCGCTACAGAGCACCAAGCACAAAAACAGCCAGACACAGGAAAAGTTTCTTTCCTCAGGCCATCTACCTCATGAACAGTTAAATATTCCCCTGGGCAATAAACGAGCAATACTTTCTCATACGCACTTGTACACAGCACCTTATAACAATATACAATGCAATACTTTCTCCATTCGCACTGGTACACAGCACCTTATAACCTGTATATTTATAACACATCTGTACATACAACTCAACATCCAGATCTTTTTTACTTACTGCATCTCTGTTTAATGTTTATGGCCTTTTCTCATATTTAATTTTGTGTTGTCACTTGTCACTTTATGTACACTGGAAGCTTCTGTTGCCAAAACAAATTCCTTGTGTGTGTGAAGCAGACTTGGCAATAAAACTGATTCTGATTCTAATCAATATCAGTGCATTGTCCATTAATATAAAAGCTGATCAGACGTACAAATAATGAATAGTTTTATAGATTATATTTATCTTTAAAAAAAAGCTTAAATTAGCAAATAAAATACAAGGCAGGCCTACTGGGCTAAAAGGGGACGCCTCTCAGACACTTTAGAAGCGGTCATTCATTCCTTCATTCACAACACACTTAAGGTCTTGGTCTCTTGTGTATCCTCAGAGCATCCATGTGGGATAAAATAACAGCATCTTAACTTTGTCTTTCGTGAAGCGCAGTTGCTGTTTAATGTATAGTAAATCAGACTCATTTAAAGTGGCATCGCTGCGCAAAAAAACATTATGAATGCATGTACACTTCCGACTGTACAGTGTGTTTTCTTCTTCTTATAATGCACAGAGTTTTGAGGTGCGGGACGTTTTCATTTGCCATTCACTGACAGTCAGACAGGCTCATCCAGTTCATCAAACTCCGTATTCATTCATTCCTTCATTTTCTGTTCGGCTTAGTCTCGTTATAATCTGGGGTCGCCACAGCGGAATGAACCGCCAACTTATCCAGCACATGTTTTATAAAGCGGATGCCATTCCAGCTGCAACCCATCTCTGGAAAACATCCGTACACTCTTTCACACTCATACACTACGGACAATTTTAGCCAACCCAATTCCCCTATAGCGCATGTGTTTGGGGAAACCGGAGCACCCGGAGGAAACCCACGCGGACGTGGGAAGAACATGCAAACTCCACATAGAAATGCCAGCTGACCAGTCGAGGCTCGAACCAGCAACCTATAGCGGCTTTTGCAGTCAAAGGCACATGGCGTTTATCGGCTTTTGCCAACAAACTGTTATTTCTGAATGCGCTGACGCTGGGATTTGGAGGATTATAAGCACATCTACAGTATTTGTTGATGGTGTACTGCGTGCCTAAAGCATTCACTCAATGCCATTAGCTCATTTTTGGCGGAAGTGGCGTCTAGCGGCTTTTGCGTCTGAACTCTTCATATATTGCATCACCAAAAATGATTGAGGTCATGTCCATGTGTTATGCGATAAGTCCATATATCGATTATTGTGACCAGCCTAGGTCAAACTGAGATCCTTCAACAAATGATTCTTGATCGAAACACGACAGACACACAATCTCCTGTAGATCGAGATAAAAACAATAGTGAGAAAGGAGTGAATTACGACCTGGATGTGTTTTCTGGAGACTCAGAGAGAGAGAGAGAGAGACACACTCGGCCTGCAAGTGACAAAACAAAACAACAAGAACATTTATTTGTTGAGTGAAAACTCTGTTAGTTTTTACGGCTGATCCGTGATTCATAACAAACAGAGCAACACGTTAATCTGAGATGTTCTTATTAGAAACTGAAGGTGTGCGACACACACACCCACACACACACACACACACACACACACAGAGAGAGAGAGAGACGAGCTGTCAGTAATCTCTTTATCACTGAATCATGTGTGTGTGTGTGTAATATGTTGAGCTCAGTGGGAGCAGACGAGTGTTAAAGCGGTTACCTGCGCTGATCACACATTTATCAAGATCATTTTAGCAGCAGAGAGCTGCTCCGCTAACAGCTTCCTATCGCGCGCGGGCCATCCTAATGAATTATTGTTTTGCAGCTGCCTGGAAAATTGTACTTTCTTGTGAGCGGAGAGAGCCATAAATCACAGCAGCACATCAGCTAGAGGAGGACTGCTGACTGCTGGAGTTTCACACACACACACACACACACACACACACACACACACACACACACACACACACACACACACACACACACACACACACACACACACATATATAAATATATATATATATACTGACACACATACTGACATATGTGCGCATACACATATATACTTACAAACATACTGACACATGCACACACACATATACTGACATTCACTCACACACACACACACACACATATATACTGACACATATACTGACATATGCGCACACACCCATACGCACACATACTGACAAAGGTGCACACAAATATACTGACACACAAACTATCATATGCGCGCACACACACACACACACACACACACAGGCTCGCTTGCTCCATCATGCTCCCTCACATGCATGCACACACACACATTAAAACACACAAGCATACACTCACATTAGCACATTCATTCCATCACACACACACCACACAAACTTGCATGCACTCACTCACTCATCCTCAATCACACACACACACACACACACATACACACTAACTCATCACTCACTCATTATAACACATAACATATACTGACACACAAACTGACAAATGCTTGCACATACGTGCACACACACACACACACACACACACACACACACACACACACACACACACACACACACACACACACACACACACACACACTCATTCCATCACACAAAGACACACACAGACTCACACAAACTCGCACGCACTCATTCACTCATCCTCAGACAAACACATACATGCACACACACACACACACACGCACACTTTCACTCTTTCTCTCACACACAAACTCATAACTCACTCACTCATTCTAACAAAACATACACACTCTCTCTCACACACACACACACATGCTGACCAGATCAGACACACACACACATGCACGCACACACACAAACTCCGTCCCGCACGATCACACTGCAACCATAAATCTGTAAACTTGACATTTACAAATGACAGATTCCCTTTCTCTGGACCGACACACACTTTAACCTTTAAACTCTCCATCAAATCAACATCCACTGATCTGAGATCTGCAGCACACACTGATTCACCGTCAGCAGTACAGTACACGCAGCTGAAGGCAGAATTATTCACCCTCCTGTGAATTTAGTTTTCTTCTTCAGATATTTCCCAAATGATGTTGAACAGATTCAGGAAATTTTCACAGTATTTCCTATAATATTTTTTCTTCTGGAGAAAGTCTTATTTGTTTTATTTCGGCTAGAATAAAAGCAGTTTTTAATTGTTTTAAACTCATTTTAAGGTCAATATTATTAGCCCCTTCAGCAATATTAGTTTTGGATTGTCTCCAGAACAAACCACTGTTATACAATGACTTGCCTGATTACCCTAACCTGCAACACAGACTCATCTGAAAATGCAGCCCTGTATACATTTCTGGAGATGGTGAATTATGTAGCCAGAGATATGTATGGCTGTATTTCATCTTTAAAACAAACACTATGAGGCGGTTTGACGCCGTTCCTTTTCACACTACCGACTGGCCGCTTACCTCCGTATGGACGGCTTCCTACTGTTACCAGTTTGTCCAGTGGCTCACAGTGTACGTTGGCGGACTTGAGACGCAGAGAGGAGTTGACTATGATAGAGTTCGAGTCCAACAAAGCACGGTTCCAGAAAGCTGGTAAGACAAAAATAAAAGGCAAAAAATAAATAAACAAGTAAATAACAGAGTGAGAATGTGGTCAAATCTGAAAACGGGGTAAAAATCGGTCAAGGGCTTTTCTTTATTTAGCTTTTGTAAGCACTGTCGGTTGGGTTTAGGGAAGGGGGTTGGAGGGGGGATCTGTCAGTCAGTCGACAGCGGCCTCTGGTGGATTTAGGTAAGAACAGCAGGCGTGAATGCCACTCGCGAGAGAAGTTTGAGATCTGAAAAAGCGTACACAGCGCCCTCTGGTGGATTCGCTAAAACAAAAACTGCAAAGAAAAAAACGTAGCTCCTGGGATGTATTGGGCACTGTCCAGAAATACATACAGGGGTACATATCCATAATGAGTCTGGGTTGCTAACTTACCTAATTAACATAACTAACCAGCACTGTAAAACAAAAAATCCGTTATAACAGCTGTTAAATTACAAAATATGCCTTAAATTTATATTTCCGGTTAATTTCGGTAATTTGAAGTCTTTTATTTTGCGATAAATTTCTGCAATTTAACAGCTGATATTTTACTTTTTTTTCAGCTTCCCAGCTGCCAAAAACCCCCGTAAAAAACAGATTTTAATTAAGCCTCTAATATAATATTTCACCAATAATACTTTAAAATGTAACTTTAAGCTGAACACTAGTATATAACAATATTTAGTCTAATAGTATGTGCTGTCATCATGGCAAAGAGAAAAGAAATCAGTTATTAAAAATGAGTTATCAGTAGGGCCAGACGGAATCTGTGGACGTTTTTTGCAATTTCTGTGGAGAATTTTGTTAAAAATCTGCGGATTTCTGCCGAATTATTTTGGGAGTCTCATTATTAAAACCTTAATATGTGAAATATGTATAATTTAAAAACTGAATAAATTCAGATTACACACATTTACTCAAGTAAATAAACAGAATTAATCATGGGCTAAAAATCTGCGGAAAATCTGCGGAATTCTGCGGAATTCTGTGGAAAATCTGTATAATTCTGCGGAAAATCTGCGGAATTCTGTGAAAAATCTGTGGAATTCTGCGGAAAATCTGCGGAATTCTCTGGAAATCTGTGGAATTCTGCAGAAAATCTGCGGAATTCTGCGGAAATCTGCGGAAAATCTGCGGAATTCTGCACAAAATCTGCGGAATTCTGCGGAAAATCTGCGGAATTCTGTGGAAAATCTGCGGAATTCTGTGGAAAATCTGTGTAATTCTGCGGAAAATCTGCGGAATTCTGTGGAAAATCTGCGGAATTTTGCGGAAAATCTGCGGAAAACCTGCGGAATTCTGCGGAAATCTGTGGAATTCTGCGGAAAATCTGCAGAATTCTGCGGAAAATCTGCGGATTTCTGTGGAAAATCTGTGGAATTCTGCGGAAAATCTGCGGAAAACCTGCGGAATTCTGTGGAAATCTGTGGAATTCTGCGGAAAATCTGCGGAATTCTGCGGAAAATCTGCGGATTTCTGTGGAAAATCTGTGGAATTCTGCGGAAAATCTGCGGAATTATGTGAAAAATCTGTAAAATTCTGCGGAAAATCTGTGGAAAATCTGCGGAATTCTGCGGAATTCTGCGCAAAATCTGCGGAATTCTGCGGAAAATCTGCGGAATTCTGTGAAAAATCTGTGGAATTCTGCGGAAAATCTGCGGAATTCTGTGAAAAATCTGTGGAATTCTGCGGAAAATCTGCGGAATTCTGCGGAATTCTGCGGAAAATCTGTGGAATTATGTGAAAAATCTGTGGAATTCTGCGGAAAATCTGCGGAATTCTGCGGAAATCTGCGGAAAATCTGCGGAATTCTGCGCAAAATCTGCGGAATTCTGCGGAAAATCTGCGGAATTCTGTGGAAAATCTGCGGAATTCTGTGGAAAATCTGTGTAATTCTGCGGAAAATCTGCGGAATTCTGTGGAAAATCTGCGGAATTTTGCGGAAAATCTGCGGAATTTTGCGGAAAATCTGCGGAAAACCTGCGGAATTCTGCGGAAATCTGTGGAATTCTGCGGAAAATCTGCGGAATTCTGCGGAAAATCTGCGGATTTCTGTGGAAAATCTGAGGAATTCTGCGGAAAATCTGCGGAAAATCTGTGGAAAACCTGCGGAATTCTGTGGAAATCTGTGGAATTCTGCGGAAAATCTGTGGAATTCTGCGGAAAATCTGCGGAATTCTGTGAAAAATCTGTAAAATTCTGCGGAAAATCTGCGGAAAATCTGCGGAATTCTGCGGAAAATCTGCGGAAAATCTGCGGAATTCTGTGGAAAATCTGCGGAATTCTGTGGAAAATCTGTGGAATTCTGCGGAAAATCTGCGGAATTCTGTGAAAAATCTGTGGAATTCTGCGGAAAATCTGCGGAATTCTGTGAAAAATCTGTGGAATTCTGCGGAAAATCTGCGGAATTCTGCGGAAATCTGTGGAAAATCTGCGGAATTCTGTGGAAAATCTGCGGAATTCTGTGGAAAATCTGTGTAATTCTGCGGAAAATCTGCGGAATTCTGTGGAAAATCTGCGGAATTTTGGGGAAAATCTGCAGAATTTTGCGGAAAATCTGCGGAATTTTGCGGAAAGTCTGCGGAAAATCTGCGGAATTCTGCGGATTTCTGTGGAAAATCTGTGGAATTCTGCGGAAAATCTGCGGAATTATGTGAAAAATCTGTAAAATTCTGCGGAAAATCTGCGGAAAATCTGCGGAATTCTGCGGAAATCTGCGGAAAATCTGCGGAATTCTGCGCAAAATCTGCGGAATTCTGCGCAAAATCTGCGGAATTCTGTGGAATTCTGCGCTTGCAGATTCCGTGTGGGCGTGGTTATCAGTTACTAAAAAGTAGTCACTTTGGAACCAATTGAGCATCGTGTCAATGAGTTCACTGTACTCAAATGGCCTCAACAGTCACCAGAGCTCAATCCAATAGAGCACCTTTGGGATGTGGTGGAACAGGAGATTGGCATCACGGATGTGCAGCCGACAAATCTGCAGCAACTGTGTGATGCTATCATGACAATATGGAGCAAAATCTCTGAGGAATATTTCCAGTATCTTGTTGAATCTCTGCCATGAAGGATTAAGGCAGTTCTGAAGGCAAAAGGGGTCCAACCCGGTACTAGTAAGGTGTACCTAATAAAGTGGCCAGTAAGTGTATACAGTGGGGCTAATAATTCTGACTTCAACAGTATATAAACTTGTAACCTTTCACAAACACAAGCTCATCATTTTGCCCACATTTCCAACATCCAACAAAGCACCACTAAAGCCTCCCGCGAGCGCATTTGTCTGCGGAGAATCTGCTCTGTTTTCTATCTGACGTGTAACACAATCCACGCTGAGTTCTGCAGCAGTCGGATTACGGCTTATAATTTATTGAAGGCCTGCGTGTGTTTTATTAATGCGCAGTGAAGGCCTGATCTGATCTGACAGCAGTCTGGAGGACGGCCAGACGTTAAACAGGTAATGAGTGTAGTTATCAGACACACACACACACACACACACACACGCACACACACACGCACACACAGGAGGTGGAGAAGCGTTTGATCAGAGGCAGAAATCAAAGTGCTTCACCTTCAGAAACACACACAGCATCCGTCTGTCGTATCTGATCAACATTACAGCATTATTTCTGCTATCTGTAGGTGAGCAGCTCATCTCTGCTGCTGCAATAACACACACACACACACACACACACTGCAGATAACAGGACGGGTGGACACTCAGTTTCTGACGGGGGAAGTATCAACCTGTGCTGCTTTTATTTTTCTCTGAGCTTGTTGAATTACAGTAGAAAGTCTTTGTGCTGGTTTCAGAATTCATTTATTTTTATTGCTCGTCAATCGATGCACAAATAATTTGCAACTAATGCTGAATGGAATATCTGAATTATTCATTTTTAGTAAAGCGAATGGTTTGCTCAGATCGCTCATTGTTTAGGTTCTCAGAATTTTCACACATTAATTTCCAGTCAATTTATTAACAAACAATTCACAACTAATGATGAATTAAATATCAGAAATAATAAACATTAAATATCAATCTTAATTTATTTTAACAGTGTAAGGATCATGTTAAGGAGTTTCACAAACCCACGGTAAATGAGATAGGTAGGTAGGAAGAAAAAAAGGAAGGATGGAAAAAGAGGAAAAGAATGAAGTAAGCAGAAGAGAAAGTAACTAAAAAATGAATTAAAAGAGAAAAAGACAGCAAAAAGGATGGAAGGAAGGAAAAGAAGGAAAGAAAAACAAAAATAGAA
>LR812524.1:1369538-1379538 GCA_903798195.1 Danio kyathit | reverse complement strand
CACACAAACATACTCTCACACACTATATTAAATGTAAATTATGGGCGGCACTATGGCTCAGTGGTTAGCACTGTGGCCTCAGAGCAAGAAGGTCGCTGTTTTGAGTCCCGGCTGGGTCAGTTGGTGTTTCTGTGTGGAGTTTGCATGTTCTCCCCGTGTTGGTGTGGGTTTCCTCCCGGTGGTCCGGTTTCCCCCACAGTCCAAACACAAGGGCTATAGGGGAATTGATCAACTAAATTGTCCGTAGTGTATTAGTGTGTTTAAAAAAATGTGTATGGATGTTTCCCAGTACTGGGTTGCAGCTGCTGTGTAAAACATATGCTGGAATAGTTGGCGGTTCATTCTGCAGTGGCAATCTCTGACAAATAAGGGTCTAAGCCGAAGGAAAATGAATGTAATGAATGAATAAATGCAAATTCATTTAATAACCAACCTATTAATTAACTTGCTTATTTGTGCATTTTAATAAGTTAGAAATATTGCATATATTAGCATATTTTATGCATACTAATACAAAAGTATGCAGCTATGATTCATTTATTAATTTTTCTTCGGCTTAGCCCCTTTATTTATCAGAGGTCACCACAGTGAAATGACCCGCCAACTATTCCAGCATAAGTTATACACAGTCGATGCCCTTCTAAAAGCAACCCAGTACTGGGAAACACCCATACACATTCATTCCGTCTTTCGGATGAGACGTTAAACCGAGGTCCTGACTCTCTGTGGTCATTAAAAATCCCATGGCACTTCTCGTAAAGAGTAGGGGTGTAACCCCGGTGTCCTGGCCAAAGTCCCTCAATCGGCCCTTACCCATCATGGCCTCCTAATCATCCCCATCCACTGAATTGGCTCTATCACTGTCTCTTCACTCCACCAATAGCTGGTGTGTGGTGAGCGCACTGGCGCCGTTGTCCTGTGGCTGCCGTCGCATCATCCAAGTGGATGCTACACACTGGTGGTGGTGTGGAGAGACTCCCCTCATGATTGTGAAGCACTTTGGGTGTATGGCCATACACAATAAATGCGCTATATTAAATTTACATTCACACACACACACATACACTACGGTCAATTTAGTTAATCAGTTCCTCTATAGCGCATGTGTTTGGACTGTGGGGGAAACCGGAGCACCCGGAGAAAACCCACGCCAACACGGGGAGAACAGCCGGGACTCGAACCAGCGACCTTCTTGACAAATCAATTCTGCTTTCCGACACAATGAATTGTAACAACATCTGTAACTGATTAGAATCCTCTTAACCGCGGTAAAATTGCAGTAACGCACAATAAAGACACTAACGACAAATTGCACTGTTGGTCAAAACTCCTCAAACTCCTCCTACATATTTAGATCAACGTGTCATTTGCATAATAAATGCGTGCGCCTCTGATTGGCTGTGGCAGCTGATGACATCACCGGACCTCTGTGAAGGTAGATGATGTGTTTACATTCTCTCCAGCTTTCGCTGATGACTCCCCTGTTGTAGTTTAGCAAGACTTTGCCTAGCAGAAGGTAATTAATTCTTCAATTAAAATGTTGTTAAACATTTTTAATGAGCAGAAGACACGCGGGAGAGAGAGACGTGGAAGCATGTTGAAGCGGGGAAAGAAAACACGGCCGTCTGAAAGTTAGTTTCTGCGAAATGTGACCCACTTTACCCAAACAACAGACAGAGGGAGAGAAAAAAAATAGAAATCTATGAATGAGGAATCCTGCAAGATGCGTGTTAGGGCTCAAAGGAAGCGTCCTTTATATCAGGTGATTACGGTTTCATTTTTCCACCGCTTTTATCATCAGACGGCAAATTAGGCCAGCGTTACTCTCCAAACATCCCCGTCTGCACCCCTGAAAATCAACCTATTCCCCATGTAACAGATTTAATTAATAGTGTAGCAAAATAATCTGTTGCTAAGGATGAGGAGGAAAAAAGGGGGAAGCTGGTAATTGGGATGCTATCTATCCTCTATAATTAAAGTCAAGCGAGCGGATTTCTCAGGGAAATAAACAATTGTTTGTTCTGGTCGGAGACTCGGACTCAAGGTCACGCATAGTATATGGTATAGTTGGTGATGTAGTTTCCTCGTGTAGTTTCCTGGCCTCAATTAGAGACGTGTAAATGTGTTGTTTGCTTAATCACTCCAAAACTGGCCCTCAGGACTCGCCTAATGCAACTCCATTACGAGCCCCCATCAAAACAAAGATTCTGCCGCTAATGACCCTAATCTCTTTCCTTCGTCAAGCAAACGCCACATCTCGGGCCTAAATCAGTGTGTGATGAATGCACACAGATAAACATCAGACAAACATCATCCTTTACGCAATTACTGAGCACTTCCTGTCAATCAGAGATCAGCGCTGTTCTCAAGAAACGGCTTCAAAGCTGAAAGACAATGTGGAATGAGGCAACCTGTAACTATGAGCATCACATTGTAACCAATGCACAGAGATACACTCACTTTATTAGGTACACCTGTCCAACTGCTCCTTAACACAAATTTCTAATCAGCCAATCACCTGGCAGCAGCTCAATGCATTTAGGCATGTAGACATGATCAAGACGATCTGCCAGACTGGTTCCAGCTGATAGAAAGGCAACAGTAACTCAAATAAGCACTCGTTACAACCGAGGTCTGCAGAAGAGCATCTCTGAACACACAACACGTCCAACCTTGAGGCGGATGGGCTACAGCAGCAGAAGACCACACCGGGTGCCACTCCTGTCAGCTAAGAACAGGAAACTGAGGCTACAATTCACACAGGCTCACCAAAACTGGACAAGAGAAGATTGGAGAAACGTTGCCTGGTCTGATGAGTCTCCATTTCTGCTGCCACATTCGGATGCTCGGCTCAGAATTTGGCCTCAACAACATGAAAGCATGGATCATCCTGCCTTGTATCAGCGGTTCAGGCTGGTGGTGGTGGTGTAATGGTGTGGGGGAGATTTTCTTGGCACACTTTGTGTCCATTAGTACCAATTGAGCATGGTGTCAACACCACAGCCTACCTGAGTATTGTTGCTGACCATGTCCATCCCTTTATGACCACAGTGTCTCCATCTTCTGATGGCTACTTCCAGCAGGATAACGCACCATGTCATAAAGCACCAATCATCTCAGACTGGTTTCTCGAACATGATGATGAGTTCACTGTACTCAAATGGCCTCCACAGTCACCAGAGCTCAATCCAATAGAGCACCTTTGGGATGTGGTGGAACAGGAGATTGGCATCATGGATGTGCAGCCGACAAATCTGCAGCAACTGTGTGATGCTATCATGTCAATATGGAGCAAAATCTCTGAGGAATATTTCCAGCAGCTTGTTGAATCTCTGCTTTGAAGGATTAAAGTAGTTCTGATGACAAAAGGGGGTCCAACCCGGTACTAGTAACGTGTACCTAATAAAGTGGCCCATGAATGTATATTCACATTTAAAACGATGCAATAATGGCACTTCAGCAAACATTCAGTAACAATTATTTGGTAGGATTAAGTTACATAGAATGTTTTGTATGTGGTATACACATACAAAATAAAACATGTGGTATATGTGAATTGGGTAAGCTAAATTGTCCGTAGTGTACAGTATGTGTGTGAATGAGTGTGTATGGATGTTTCCCAGTGAAAGGCATCCGCTGCGTAAAACATATGCTGGATAAGTTGGCGGTTCATTCCGTTGTAGCAACCCCTGATTAATAAACAGACTAAGCCGAAAATAAAATGAATGAATGAATGAATCTTCTTTAATGTTATAAAAGTGGAGGTCGATGAAATAGTTAACATTTATAGGTTAAAAATGAATGTTTTTACTTCACACAGATGAGACAAATAGAGATTAAACAATCAATAATCAATGAAAAACTGAAGGTAAAGAAACCAGATCAGTAAATATGGGAATAATAAATAATTTCAGCAGCTACGGTTGATAATTAATAATCTAATGTAAAATATGCTGTGTTTTTTTCATTCTGTGAACATATAAGTCACATGTGAAGGAGCTTCTCGCGTTAATTACGAGCGGATCATGTTTTCCCAAGGTATTATCCTATTTTTTAATATTGATAAAGACAAGCCGAGGCCTGCTTCTGTGAATTGTTAGGATTTTATTCAGTTTTTTTTTCTCCTTCTTGCACGTTTGCGGCAGATAAACAGATCCTGGGACAGGTAATAAACAGGCTTTTAATTGCGGCAGTGCGACGAACGCGCAGCCCATTTCATTAGGCATAAATAATTTGGCCGCTTGGGTATGTGCATTCTCAATTACCCATTCTTTTTGTATTCCAAATTACAGATTCTTTCTGATGTTTCTTTAACAATATTAACGAGCTATGTAAACTAGCCATTGGCTTTTTTTAGCTCCCCGTATTTTTAGGTTCTTCAAGATCTGAATGCATTTTTATTTTTGCTGAAGAACTGAAGAAAAGTGTCTTTTATTTACACTGAAGGTGATCAAACTTCTGCTCGTTTACTGTAGTTTCCACTGACTATAAAATAATAAAGCTTTATGAGACACCATAGCATGCCGTTAATGCAATCAAATTGAATATTTAATTAAAATCAGATGCATCTATTTCAGTATTATGTGCATCTTTTGTTTAATTCCAGTCATATTTTTTTATTCTGGGATTAAGTTTATTATAGTTTAGTATTTTTAAATGAGTTTTTATATTGATGAGTATTAACTGTGTTAATAATTAAACTTATTAACTTACTCCCAGGGCCATTTACATTGACGTTGATATTTAGCTGCTGGTGTTTCGTAACATTTAGTTTTTATGAGGTGAGCTGTTAGCCCAACGCTCAACCTGCAACCTGGAGAACCAAGACATGCACACATACGAGCAATTTAGCTTACCCCATTCCCCTATAGGTCATGTGTTTGGGCTGTGGGGGAAACCGGAGCACCCGGAGGAAACCTACACCAACACGGGGAGAACATGCAAACTCCACACAGAAATGCCAACTGAACCAGCCGGGACTTGAACCAGCAACTTGTATTAATTATGAATATACTATTTGTTTTTATTTGCTGTGCATTTCAGGCAGTTTTAGTTTGTTTTATTAATAATTTTGTTAGTTTTTGTTTACTTTTTATGGTTTTGTGAATACATTTATAGTTAGTTTTAGTTTATCAGAGTTTGCAGGACACATTGAGTGAAGTTTAGTGTTTGCGCAGCTTACATTAACTCTTGAGCAAAACTCTTAGTAATAAACACACGTTTGAACAAACACTGAATACAAAACTATACAAATCCAACATTCATTCATTTTCCTTCAGCTTAGTGCCTTTATTTATCAGGGCTCACCACAGCGGAATGAACCACCAACTTATCCAGCATATGTTTTACACAGTGGATGCCCTTCCAGTACTGGGAAACACCCATACACACTCATTCACACACACACACTCATACACTACGGCCAATTTAGTTAATCAATTCCCCTATAGCGCATGCATTTGGACTGTGGGGGAAACTGGAGCACCCGGAGGAAACCCACGCCAACACGGGGAGAACATGCAAACTCCACACAGAAACACCAACTGACCCAGCCGGGACTCAAACCAGAGACCTTCTTGCTGTGAGGGGACAGCTTCATATTAAAGCTCATTCTGTATATGCAATTAAATATGCCTAATTACATTTTTTGCCAAATTAAAAAAAAAAGGTAATAACATGTTTTGTGTTTATAAACTTATGATTTGTTATGTTATAATATATGTTATGTATAAAATATGTTTTAACATATAATAATCATGCATTTAACTGATGTGTTTGGCAGTTAAAGCGCCATCTACTGGTGCTTCTCTAAACAGCTGCACATTTCCAATACAGAATGAGTGTCTATGAATTTAGAAAATTATTATTTATTTTTTTGCTAATTATTATGTTATTATAGTTAGGTATTCAGCGACTGTTGTTAATACACTATCTGACAGATGTCATGTGGTGGATCTCAGTTGTAAGAGCAACACAATAATGACTTGACTTCTAGTTGATCATTTGTTAAAAGTGTCAGAAGGTGGATTTTTCTGATGAATCATCTGTTGATCTGCATCCCAATCATCACCAATACTGTAGAAGATCTACTGGAACCAGCATGAAGCCAAGATTCTGACAGAAATCAGTCAAGTTTGGTGAAGGAGAAATCATGGTTTGGGGTTCATTCAGTATGGGGGCGTGCGAGAGATCTGCAGAGTGGATGATCAACATCAACAGCCTGAGGAATCAAGACATTTGTGCTGCCCATTACATTACAAACCACAGGAGAGGGACAATTCTCCAGCAGGATAGCGCTCCTTCTCATACTTCAGCCTCCACATCAAAGCTCCTGAAAGCAAAGAAGGTCAAGCTGCTCCAGGATTGGCCAGCCCAGTCACCAGACATCAACATTATTGAGCATGGACCAACACAAAGAGTCTTGATGAGCTCTGGGAGTCCTGCAAGAACGTTTTCTTTGCCATTCCAGATGACTTTATTAATGCGTGATTTGAGTCATTCAGAGATGTATGATGCAGTCCTCCAAGCTCATGATGGAGTCAGACACAATATTCATTCTGTTTCCACTGCAGCATGACTTTATATTCTATACTGGACATTATTGAAGGTTCAGTGATGAGACTTCAGTCTAAGCAGAGTCAGACCTTACTGTCCTAATGAAATCATTCAACATCAAGACATGATCATATTTTATTGTGCTCAAATAAGCGTCATCTAGAGGCCTTTGCCTTTCATAGAGACACTTCTGACACCAAATCATCAACTAGAAGTCAACTTATTATTTGCTGTTTCTAAATCTTGTGGAGGCCACAAGACTCTTGTCAGGGAGTGTATCTCTTCTCATTAAATGTGATTGTTTAATTATTATTTTATTACAGTTAAAGTCCCTGTGAAATGTAAATTGCTGAGACTTATTTTAGTATGTTAATTTACTGAAACTGAATATTGAGTAGGGGGCGGGGCTTTCGTTTGCACATCATTCCCTCATAGCAGGTTATTAATATGCAGTAGCTATGGAAGTCCTCAGGGGCCTCATGTACAAAGACTTGCATTGAAATAATACTAAAACATTGCGTACGGACAAAGCTGTAAATGTGTGTATGCAGTAAAAAATTCAGGCGTATGAAACACTGCGCACGCAGAATGCCACGCATATTCTCTTTGTACATCTGGATTAACGTGAAACTGAGCGCACGTGCACGAGCGCAAAACCCCTCCCTGCCTCCTCCCCCGTATGAATATGGTAATGACTCCACTTTGGCAAAACCAAACGAAAAAGCAATGGCAAAAGCAAGCAAGAAGAGAAACTTCACAGAATGTGAATTGGAGGTGCTCCTATTAGAGGTAGACCGGAGAAGCAAGTTTGTCCTCCGAAATTAATAACAAAAGAAAAATTAGAGTGGGAGAGTATAGCTGAAGCGGTTAACACAGTGGGGTCTGAACATCGCACTGTGAGTGAATTAAAAAAGAAATGGTCCGATGTAAAGGTGCAGGTTAAGAGGAGAACAGCGGCGCACCGTCAAAGTGTGGACCGAACAGGCGGGGAACAGGGGATGCTGAACTACCACCCTTTGAGGAGAGAGTTGCCTTAATTGTGTGCGACACTTTACTGTCTGGAGTAGTATCCGTGTCTGTGGGAGACACAGATGTATTAGAGGAACACTTTGTTAGGGCGGTATAGCAGCACCCCTCTGCTCTTATCAAGGCAGCGCCACCGGCATTTCAGCTGCCCAATCGCCCGCTCTACAACTGACCGAGTGCCTACCACCTTGAAGCATCATCCCAACCATGCTGTGTGTGAGGTTGAATTAATCATGGGTTGACCAAGGCCACCTTGCTACAATATTTGTTAAGCGCATTTGAGCATCACATATTATTTGCACATTTATTGAATGGAAATGTTTCCGATTCACGTATGCAAATTCGTCTTCAGATGGCGCTCCACCATCATCCCAATCCCGAAGAAGCCAAAGATCACTGGACTCAATGACTACAGACCTGTTGCCTTAACATCTGTGACCATGAAGTCATTCGAAAGAGTGCTAGCTTATCTGAAGGACATCACTGGACCTTTGCTGGACCCCCTGCAGTTTGCCTATAGAGCAAACCGGTCTGTGGAGGATGCAGTCAGCATGGGACTGCATTATACCCTACAACATCTGGAGAAACCAGGGAACTACGCAAGGATCCTGTTTGTGGACTTCAGTTTTGCCTTTAACACCATCGTTCCATCACTGCTCAAGTACAAACTGACCCAGCTCTCTGTTCCTAGCTCTGTCTGTCAATGGATCACCAGCTTTCTGACAGATCGACAACAGCAAGTCAGAATGGGCAAAATCACATCCGACAGCCGCACCATCAGCACTGGTGCCCCCCAGGGGTGTGTTCTCTCCCCACTGCTTTTCTCCCTGTACACCAACGACTGCACCGCAAAAGACCCCTCCATTAAGCTCTTGAAGTTTGCGGATGACACTACTGTTATCAGCCTCATCCGGAATGGTGACAAGTCTGCATACAGACAGGAGGTAGAGCGGCTGGCTTTATGGTGCAGATACAACAACCTGGAGCTGAATACGCTCAAAACAGTGGAGATGATAGTGGACTTTAGGAGAAACCCCCCTGCGCTCCCCCCACTCACCATCATGAACAGCACTGTGGCTGCAGTAGAGTCACTCAGGTTCCTGGGCACCACCATCTCTCAGGATCTGAAGTGGGACATTCACATAGACTCTATTGTGAAGAAAGCCCAGCAGAGGCTGTACTTTCTTCATCAGCTGAGGAAGTTCAACCTGCCACAGGAGCTGCTCGTACAGTTCTACTCAGCTGTCATCCAGTCCATCCTCTGCACTTCAATCACCGTCTGGTTCAGCTCAGCTGCCAAAACTGACCTCCGTAGACTACAGCGGATAGTCCGGACTGCTGAACCAATCACTGGCACTGCCCTTCCTACACTTCAAGAACTGTACTCTTCCAGAGTGAGTAAAAGGGCTCGCAAAATCACTCTGGATGCCCACACCCAGCACACTATCTGTTCAAACTGTTACCGTCTGGTCGGCGCTACAGAGCACCAAGCACAAAAACAGCCAGACACAGGAAAAGTTTCTTTCCTCAGGCCATCTACCTCATGAACAGTTAAATATCCTCCTACTGGGCAATAAACGTGCAATACTTTCTCACACGCACTTGTACACAGCACCTTAACAATATACAATGCAATACTTTCTCACACGCACTTGTACACAGCACCTTATAACCTGTATATTTATAACAGATCTGTACATACAACTCAACATTCAGATCCTTTGACTTCAGATCCTTTGACCTTTGACTTAACTGCATCTCTGTTTAATGTTTATCGTCTTCTTTCATATTTAATTTTGTGTTGTCACTTGTCACTTTATGTACACTGGAAGCTTCTGTAGCCAAAACAAATTCCTTGTGTGTGTGAAGCACACTTGGAAAAAAACTGATTCTGATTTATAGCAATGTGCGTGCAGTCGATCGATTCGATTACATTGGGAAAACCGGCGATCGCTGCAAATTGCGCTGCAATGTTTGGCTGGTCAACTGCATGGTATGGCTCAAAGATACTTTGTAGTGTGCAGTTTAACATAATTGCCTCTAGGAGTCACCAATGGAAATAAAACAAACACACACAAGAAATGCACATATGCCAGACATGAAGTTGGCGTGGACCAACGCACATTCTCACGTTAATTTCATCGTTAGTAAATCCAAACGTGAGCGTGAAATCTGGCGTACGCAGCGTTGATACACGAGGCCCCTGCTTGATGTCAACAGAAGGAGCCAATCCAAACACAGAAGCAAATGGTCTGACTTTCCTTGAAGATGACCACAAAAAACACATGCTTTCAGTGGATTAACATGCGCATATTAATTATTCACCTTAATCATAACAATGTGAGCTAGCAAAATAAACACTGCAGATTTAAAGCAAACCATAACAAACATGTTTTTACTAAAGTAACCTCATCTGGGA
>LR812524.1:1357038-1367038 GCA_903798195.1 Danio kyathit | reverse complement strand
GTTGAGGTGAATTAGATGCGGTTTATGTGTTTATAAGATATGCCTCGTGTCCTCATAATTCAAAATCCTTAAAAATCATAATTAATGAATAATTTTGACATTCACAAATTTGCTTCAGGTTTCCTGTGAGGGTTAGATTTAGGGTTAGGGTCATATAAGTGTTTTTGTTTTACTGTATAAAATACACTACACCTATGGAGAGTCCTCATAAATCACTACAACCAAACATTTGAGTGTTTGTGTGTGTACTGGTTTTAGTGTTTTACAAAGACACACATGTGTATAACATACCTGCCAACACTCCCGTTTTTCCCGGGAGTCTCCCTTATTTCAGACCCGTCTCCCGTAATTTTCTGTCTCCCGGTAAACTCCCGGAATTCCCCTGCCCCCCGCTCCTCAGCATTTTGGTACAGTCCGGGCTGAAACTTGGTGCTTGTGCTCTTCCGGTCGCGCGTTACAGTGCACGCGCCCCCATCTCCCCAAACCACTCACCCCTCCCGCTCCCCGCTCTTCAGTTTGCGCCAGTGTTGCCAACTTAGCGACAAATTTTCAAAAAAGCGACTAGCGACAAATCTAGCGACTTTTTTGTGTGTAACTGGCAATTTTTATAGACTGTCGTTTGTCCATTACTGTACCGTCCCTACTCTTCTCAGCGAGCTGCGGGTGATGATGCCGCCGGCCCCTCCCCTGCAGCCTGAGAGCAGAGCACCTCTCTATTTCCCTTGTACAGTCAACCCGATCTGCTTCTCCTTTATTTTAACAGTTTAATTTGACCGTTTATTCTTGTTGCACAATCAGAGATGTTTTAAGTGAGAGTTTCAGAACTTGTCTGAGTATATTACGTCTGAGAGATTACTGCAAATTCCCTACTCATCTACAATGATATACTGTATTTAAACAGCAATACATTTAGTTAAATTGACAAGCTTACATAAAGAGTAGTGCAAATATAAAATACCCCATTTATTTACCATAGGCTGTTAAACAAACAGAAATGGTAGAACGCGAAGACGTCAGTAATATGCAAATTGGCGTATGACGTAAATCATAATTAATGAGTAATTTGATTATTCAAAATTTGCTAGAGGTGTCATATGAGAGTTGGATTTAGGGATACATTTTTTTTTTTACCGTATAAAGTACATTACGGCTATGGAGAGTTTTCATAAATCACTAAAACCAACATGTGTGTGTGTGTGTGTGTGTGTGCGTGTGCGTGTGCGTGTGCGTGTGCGTGTGCGTGCGCGTGCGTGTTTTGAGGATGGTAATTAATGGTGCTTTTCAAAACCCAAATGAAATGGATGGAAAGACGTCACAGAAAACAAGATTGGCAAGACAGACTCTGAGAGAGCGAGAGAAGGTGTGAAGTGAGAAATTTGGACAGTTGGGATCCTTTTTCTCTGACTAGCAGTCAAATTTCTCTTTCTGACACACACACACACACACACACACACACACACACACACACACACACACACACACACACACACACACAAGCCAGTTAGCAAATTCCCTGATAAAACACATCAATAGCCAAATGTGTTTTGATTGGTTGCCAAGGTGTTGCTATGCAGTTCTGCATTGTTAATATTGTGTTCTTGATTGTTGCTCGAGTGTTGTTGAGGATTTGGTGGTAATCTCCAAGTATTTGTGGCCCTTTTAAGACATTTTGCAGGAAAACATCGAAGATCCAGAGTTAAATGAATGTTGTACATTTCATGAAGTCAATCAAGATTCAAGGCAATTATAAAATGTGTGAGTGTGTGTGTGTGTGTGTGTGAGAGAGTGAAAGAGAGAGAGAGAGAGAGAGAGAGAGAGAGAGAGAGAGAGAGAGCAGGTACTGACAAGCTGCAGAGCAGACCTCATTAATATTCATGACCATTCCAAATATGGTCAAAATGGAGCTTATCATTCTAGGGGTCTTTATAAATGAGCATATAAAAGCATTTACTGACTTTTTTAACTATTTATTTAAGCCACAGACCAGACCTACTGTATTGGCCTAGTAGTTGATATTATACGTTATATAGTGTGCATTGAGTTAGTATGTAAAGTTGTTAACATACTGACTCAATGCACACTATATAACCTATAATATCAACTACTAGGCCAATAATTAACCTGCAGCTCTAAACAATCAATATATATCTGAAATGAGTTCCTTCCACCACACAAATGAGCTTAATCTCCAAGGATTTGCAGTCTTTTTAAGAACTTTTAAAGGGCACCTATGGTGAAAAATCTACTTTTCAAGCTGTTTGGACAGACATATGTGTAGGTATAGTGTATAGAGCGTCATATTGGGGTGATATAAACACACTCAGTCCTTTTTTTTTCAATTTAACAACATAAAAACGGTGGACCAATTGGAGTGGTTTTGAGATCGACCGCAATTTGACATCCCCCCGCCCACCAATATTGATTGACAGGTGCGCATTACCATATCCTCAGTTTGTTTCACTCCCGCCATTTTCAGCGTGTGAGTCAAAGCGACGTCACCAAAGAAACCCCCTTGCTCTATTTTTAGATCATGTAAGGCTCATTGGGCTCAACACAAGATCAACATTCACCACATGATCGCTCTCCTCGGCGCCAGTGTTTGTAACTAGGTGTGTTTGCATACATGTGCACTTTTCATGGCGTCTTCCTTAAACTTCAGCTGTTTGCATTTCCCAGCCCAGCCATGACTCAGGACACTGTTCATATTTCTGCCGCGCCACAGAGCGTTATCTGAATAGTTTCATTTTAAATAACATGCGAATGTGTGCGTCTGATGTGCCGTGTCGTGGCTCTGAGCGGCGCATCCGGTGTATGACGCCCTTTAGTTATAGCCTCAAGCAGGTCGTGCACCAGAAGCGCCACTCGGCGTTGCGCCACGCAGCGGCATGCATTTCTGGATTGAACTGCCATGTATGAACTGTCATGTGTGCGCCGTGTCGTGGTGCTAAGCGGTGCATCCGGTGTGTGATGCCCTCCAGTCAAAGTTAATTCAGTGTTTTTGGTTATTAGTCTCGGTGTACAAGCTCGGAGCTTTAAACTAGCACACAGTTGGCTGTAAAACTACACAAAGACACAAATGATTTTGTAGTCGTCTCTGCTTGGTCTGTGTCCGAGTCGTACATCTACGGCAGAATGCTGGTCCTCTCACTCATGTTGCTTCTCTCTGTCTGCCTGTCTGTTGCCATACACAGCGGGAGAACTCTTGGCTCCACCCCCTTGTTAAATTGGGCGGGAATTCGAAACTAATTTTCATGTGAAGCAACACGAATAACGAACTGTGTACACGCCCCCAAAATGGCACATTTGAAGACATTATAATAAAAAATCTGAATTGTGTTTTGAACTGAACCTAAACTGGCACACTCAGAGGAACCATAATATTAATATGAAATGTTAAAAAAAGGGGTAAAATAGGTGCCCTTTAAAGAAAACACTGAAGATCCTGAATTAAATGAATGTCATACAGTACATTTCATGAAGTCAATCGGAATTCATGGCAATCATGGAGTATATATATATATCTTGGAACGCAAAATTACCCATTATGCTTTGCATGTATGCGCAAGGAGAATGCTAAGAAATTCCAGTCGGCATTCCGGTCACATTTGGACAGCTTTGAAACGATAGTTTTAATCTATTTTACCTGCTTTTATCATCTTTGAACTAATACTGTTGTCGATCAGCGCCACCTCCTGGACTGATCATTTAAATAATGTGATCTAATAGAATGGAAAACAGCCGCTGTGAGGCACTTTCCCCTCGTTGTCAGATGACATCTTGTGCCGTTTAAATGAAGCCTCGTCATCGCTAAAGTCAACAGTCTTTCTTTCTTTTAAATATATATCCAACCCAAACAAATGTTGTGACTCTGAGCGGTCACCAAAATGTCTGACACACACACGTAGCCTGCTGTACTGTCCCACTAACACACTGATTTAATAACTGTGACAAAGTGAAAATAAAGTGACGTTTTGAAATGACAGAAAAACACAAACCGTGGTAAATACATCACACTAAATAAAACACAAACGGCTCGCGATTAGAATGAACAGCAAATCAGCCAGCAGAGTATCAGTAACAGACTTTTATTGGTCATTTTTGTAAATAGCATGACTTACTGTTAAGTTGCATGCCAGTAATCTGGTTTGCTCTAAGATGCAGTGAAGTATTGAATGCGTGTGTGTGTGCTGAGCTAACAGCTCACAGGCCGGGGAAACACACACACACACACACACACACACACTGTATTTCTGACGGCGGACACAAGAATAGGAGAACGTTTTTCTCTCGCGCTTGAACCACACCTAACAGATTATAATGGCTTTAACACACACCTTTTAAAATTGTGTGTCACAAAAACACTCCGTAATCCGCTCAAAACGCTATTGAAACCCATTTTCGGAGCGCAAATTACCAGTTGTAAACACTGTAAACGGAAGTTCTACCAGAAGACGCTGGTCGCTATGGCGCCCTCCATGCAGCAGTCAAGAAAAAGGTCTTTATGTGTATATATATATATATATATATATATATATATATATATGGTTGCGTGCGTGTATGCGCGAGAGAGAGCAGGTGTTGAAAAGCTGCAGAGCAGACCTCATAAATATTCATGACCATTCCAAATATGGTCAAAATGCAGCTTGTCATTCTAGGGGTCATTTGTGAGTTTACACAAACAATGTCATCTTTGCATTTAAAATGGCATAACTGAGCCAATGACACTTAATAACAGCTGTCATAAAATCTTGAAAGTCTTATGAACAGCCCTTCAAATAAAGTGCTACCAAAGAATGTCATACATTTCATGAAGTCAAGCAGGATTCATGGTTTCTGTGTGTGTGTGTGATAGGTGTCAGATCTGAGCTCCCCCTGAATCCAGCGTGTGCAATAATCCCGTTCTCCAGCCGTGCCTGCGGACCCCGCAACCTGGGGCAACAGCGCAACCGGACCTGATAGTTCTGCCGTATTTAAATGCTCCTCTCAGACACACTTTACATATTAAAAGAGCATTTAGTGTGTGTGATTCTCTGTCATGTCCGGGGTCAGCGCGCTCGATTGAAGTTCTGCTATTCTGCGAGGTGCAATAACACAGAGAGAGCAAACATAAACAGGATTAGTATTATCGCAGGCGTATGTCGAGAACTAACTCGCATATTCAGAGAAATGCAGATAGCGGCATGAATATGCAAAGCAGGCCAGTTCTTTTGAAGATGTTTGCAGCTCTGCTCTTCAACAGACAATAACGGCCTTACAAACTCGCTTATCAGAGAGGATAACTATTAAAAATGTAGTAGAAGCACTGCTTTTCATCCCTCCTCATGCTCAAATGCATACGCTTGCATCTGCACGAAGATTATAATCTGGAATTTACCGCCGGATTGATCTGACTGTGAAAGAGCAAGTGTTCTGTTCCCCAAATGTTTGGGGGTTTATTCTCCAGCACAATGAAGGGGAAATAGAGTCTATCTGTCAGCAGAGATTTCAGATATCATGTTTTTATGTTGTGCATTGCAGAGTTCAGCTACAAAGACATACAAAACATGATTTATCTAAAATTAGTACAATTGGAGATCTATCATTAATGTTAGAAAACACACATTTATATTGAGCATTGAAGAGTGGTTAAAAAGATCCATTACTGCAAATAATCATCAATACATGCATGTCATCTAGGGTGTCACACAGACACATAGCGGACACACACAGCGAGCGTGTTTAACTTTACAATGTTTGTGCATGCAAATGTGACAGGATACAGGTTAATATCCACTGCTGTGTGGATATCTGTTATATTAATGCACAAAATAAATCTGATTTAACATCCACAAACCAGGATTGAAGCGTCTTCTGCTGATTAAGACGGTAAAATTGCAATAATTCATTACACACATGCACTGATTTAAACACGTGTTAAACTTGTAAAACTCATTCTTGATCACATCTGATGATGACTGATGATCACAGAGAGCTGAACAGATCTTTTAATCCCGGCTGCTTTGCACACGTCCTGTCTTGTTGATATGATTATATGTTACCATAGACATTTACATTAGATGTCGCCTGCCCTTTTGTTGTCTATTGGAAGGAATGCGTCAATAGAGCCGCCATTTTAGTACAGGGTAGCGCTCCTTTAAAATGAATGCGAGACCAAGCTGCAGTGGAGGACTGTGGCCATCCAGAGCCAGAGATATACACATAAATCTATGATCGGGAGTTTTCCCGGTGGTCAGTACGCAAATGTTTTTTTTCATTACGAGAATTTTACATCACGTTTCTATATTGACGGATCAGTGACCGCACGGGCATTGCTGATAAAGAGTGTGTGTTTGTGTGCATGTAAATGTATTATCCTCCCTCCTGTTAGATTTGATCTAATCCGTGTCCTGAAACACACCCCCTCTCTTGCTTTCACTTCTCATTCTGACGGAGGGAGCGATTCGTTTGTGAATGAATCTCCGTTATGAACGACTCGTTCACTTATTATCATCAATAACGCATTGCACAAAAGTTAATAACATAAAAACGAAATCTTACCTATGAAATGTTCTGCCTTTGTGCTTTGTTTTCTTTGTTTGCTTGTTACTACACCCGTACATAGCGCTTAAGTCCAGCATCTTCACGTTGGCACATGGTTTTGACTAGTGCGGTTGAATGACATTTGTGTTTGGAGCACTGTACAAATGTGGCGGCGCTATTGACGCATGCTCAGGGTCCCTATGCGATATCTAGTGTATATATCTATGATATGTTACTACAGAGACATGTTAATATGAGGCTGTCAATCAATTCGATGGGTGGAAAAACCGCACTCCTATGTCACATTACGGTCGGCCTCAAAATGGAGGGATTTGGATCCTATATTAACGTCAGGAAATTAAAAAAAAGAGACTTAGGGAGTACTCACACTATGTACAGTTGCCTTGAACCGGGACAAAGCACGCTTGTCCCCCCTCTCATCTCCCCCGACGGCCCGCACTCACATTACAAGCCTGGGCACGCTTACGTCATCGATGACGCGCTGTTCAGTAAGAACGTCTCACTTTCAGGCTCAGGCGTGTTTTGCAATCACACAAGCGTACCATGCCAAAGCCCAAGTGAACCGCGCTCTGGCCCACCTCTTCCAATCGGGCCAGGGCCTGCCACGTGAACCTGGCCTGAGCCCAATTCAGAGCACTCACACTTCTCAAACGATCCAGGAAACGGGCCTGGGCACGGTTCGAAGAGCATAGTGTGAGTACGCCCTTACTGTGTTTATATCACCGTAATATAACTGTGGACACACTATACTACATACAGCTCTGTCCAAACAGCCTACAAAAGATGATTTTCATCATAGGTGCCCTTTTAAAGAGTGGTTTAAAAATCTGAAAAATTCTAAAGATGAAGACTATTACTTTAAAAAAACACATGTACAGTTGAAGTCAATATTATTAGCCCCCCTGTTTATTTTTCCCCCCAACTTGTTTAACTGAGGGCAGATTTCTTCAACACATTTCCAGGCCCGGATTAAGAATTCAGAGGCCCCTGGGCACAATGTCTTGTAGGGCCCTCTACAAGGCCGCACCCCTGTTGTATTAAAAAATAAGATTAATATAATATCTTTAAATAAAGTTAATCTATAATATTTTGCCCATATTTTAAAAATAAACAACATAGTACATATATTTATAGTCAACAAAGATTTACCTGATTTTAAAAGCATTTAAAGCACACTTTGATAAAAATACTAATACAAAATTAATGATTTTTAATATACTTGTTCAAGTTCACTGAAGCAGTACTAAAAATATATATTTAAGGGTATTTTTAATGTATAACTTCTACAAACTTATAATGCATATGATTTGGATATAACACCTCTCCAATCCAGTTCTATGTATCTGAATCTTCCATAACACACACACTGATTATTGATTCCTACTGTCTCCCTTGTGATGAAGAAGAGTAGGCAAAAAGCACTTGATTTTAAGGCTGAAAGTATCCGAAATCACACACACTGTACCAGCTCTCTCCTGTCTCTCTCCTCTTCAGGGGCTTTTTCTGTCTCTCTCTCTGTCTCTCTCTCCATGAGGTCGGAGAATATGGGTGAAGCAGGGCGACTAACATTGTAAATACAGATTAATTATATTAAGATGTCGCTTACATTTAACACCAGGTGGAAAATAACTGTTTATAGAATATTTATTATTATTATTATCCTTAGTAAATACCCTGTGACTCATTTTATATATTTTATATACTTTATTTACATTTTTAAACAAAAACATTTCCTTTATATTGAAAATAAATGTATTTCCAATCTGATATGTAATGGGGGGAAAAAGAAGAACATGTTCATCAGACGCTGGATTCGAACCGGGTTCATGATCGATCGCCTCAAAACATGTTGCCATAGGCTTTACGAGCTACGCCACCCCTCCTTGCTATCTACCGCACTCTTTAGTGATGTTGTCTCTGTCGATCAAACGGCGCTGGCGGTAATCAATCAACTAGCATATTCCAATGAGGTGCGCTATTTGCACTTAGCCTAAATAGACACTCCGAAATCAGCATTTTTCCCCCCTTGCAGGGGCCCCGAGTGCGCACGGGCCCCTGAGCCTGTGCCCATAATGCCCATTGGTTAATCCGGCCCTGCACATTTCTAATCATAATAGTTTTAATAACTCATCTCTAATAACTGATTTATTTTATCTTTGTCATGATGACAGTAAATAATATTAGACTAGATATTCTTCAAGACATTTAAAGGCTTAACTAGGTTAATTAGGGTAACTAGGCAGGTTAATTAGGCAAGTTATTGTATAATGATGGTTTGTTCTGTAGACTAACGCAAACTAAAATTTGCTTAAAGGGGCTAATAATATTGACCTTAAAATGGTTCTTAAAAAATTTAAAACTGCTTTTGTTCTAGCCGAAATAAAACTAATAAGAGTTTTTCAGAAAGAAAAAATATTATCAGACATACTGTGAAAATTTCCTTGCTCTGTTAAACATTATTTGGGAAATATTTAAAAATTTGAAAAATCAAAATGAAAGGGGGCTAATAATTCTGACTTCAACTGTATATGCTCGTACAAACTTATAACTATTCAAAATGTAGTAGATTCACTGCTTTTCATCACTTCTAATGCACTTGCATTTCCACAAAGATTATAATCTGGAATTTACCGCCGGATTGATCTGACAGTGAAAGAGCAAACGTTCTGTTCTCCAAATGTTTGCATTTTTTTCCCTCCAACACAATGAAGAGAAAATTGAGTCTATTAGTCAGCAGAGTCTGTCAGTCTGTCAGTAGAGTTTTTAGGTATCATGTTTTTACGTTGTGTATTACAAAAAAAAACATTAAAAATAAAAATAAATAATTGATTGCTGAAAAATTCTAAAAATGAAGATCATTACTTCAAGTAAACACATATATAAGCTCTTACAAACTTACCAGCAGTGTTGCCAGACGTACGATAATTATCGTATTTGTACGATAATTTCGACCTCTGTACGATGTACGATCAATAAATGAAAAAAATCCTATAATGTACGATAATTTCAGAAATGCATGGCATTTAAAATGAGTTTCGTTGTAATCTTGGGGCTTCTTTACTTATTGATAGCTGCATCTTGTGTCTGCTGTCTGTGACAGGAGAAGGTGGAGTTAGACACGTTTTCTCTCTCATCTTACGTTACATCTTCTCAGCCAATCAACGTGGAGAATGGCCCTCTCTCACGAGTTAACGTTCCTGCTGGGCGCAGTGTTGCCAGATATTTTGATTTCGGCGGGTTTTGGATAGTTTTTGGGCTGGAATCAGTCAGCTACATCTGGCAACACTGGCTGCGCGCGGCCGTGCTTCAGTTGTTTGTAAAGTTTTAAAAAGTAGTGCTGAAAAGGAAGGTGAGAAGGACAGGGGAGTTTGCCCTTGATGTTCTCGTTTTTCCCCATTCAAATGCATCATGTGAACGTGTTTTTCCAAAGTTAATCTCATCAAAACAAAGTCACGAGATT
>LR812524.1:1279538-1352038 GCA_903798195.1 Danio kyathit | reverse complement strand
TTCAATACGAGACACGTGTGTGTGTGTATGTGTGTGTGTGTGTGTGTGTGTGTCTGGGAAAACACACTGAATGTGTCCGAGCACTGGATGTTTCTGGCAGGTAAAAAGACCCAAAGGTCAAGAGCATCTGCATTAATACATAAAACAATATCCATCAAAGAAACAAAGGCAGACGGCACTGCCAAACATTCACGTAGTTCTTTCAGTATCTTATTTTGTCTCGTTTTCCTCTTCAAATGTCTGCATTAGGTCTCTTTTTTTAAATATTGGAACTTTTGTGAATGAACGAACGAACAAATAAAACAAAAGGTAAACAAAATAAATAATTGAATGCGAACAAATGAGTAATTAAGGCAATAAAATAATTAAATTTTTTTGAACAAAATCAACAAACAAACGAGTATTTAAGGCAAGAAAATAAACAATTACTTCCAACTCAAACTGAATATTAAATAGGGGGCGGGGCATTGTATTGTGTATTATACCCGCATAGCAAACTTGAGAGGGGGTCTTAATCATAGACTGTAAAAGATATGGACGTAGTATCCGTGACGTCACCCATAGGTTTCTGAACACTGCAAAAGAAGCTACAAGTAGGCGCGGCCAACTGTCGCAATTTTGTTAGCGCGTCATCGCACCAAACGCGGGATACCAAATAAGGGCAAAGAGGCGGAGAGTGAGCGGAGCTACAGACGCATGCTGGATTCTCAGCATTGTGCTTAGACCTGGCTTAGACAGACTTTTTACCTTGGGAGAACGTTTAATGCTTCATTACCTGTGACTCGTTTGTGTTCTGACCACACGTGCTTGGTTGTACACTATATTAGTGTACAAGTGTTTAGACTTTTAAAAACACTATTGTAATGCATTGAGCTACTAAACATTGTTCTTATGATGTTTTTCGACAGGAGGAAAATGCGAATGACTATCAAACACTTCAGATATAGTCTGTGTTAGTAAATGCAAGACTGTTTATAAAAATCCAGCACTAACACTGTATGATTAGCCTACAGCTAATCAATCTGTCAGATTCTGGAGTGCATTACAGCTCTGAAGAACATTATACATGATAAATGATCCTAAATAAAACAAATACATTTATAGAGATGGTATATAAGGATATAATTTCACTCACCTGGGAAATGGAGGCAACTTGAACGGTTTGTAAGCACAATTAAGTCCACACAGCATGCCATATCAACTGATTATTGCAGGAAATAATTACAAAAAGCAAATGACTGTGTAAAGAAACATTAAACAAAACAAAAATACCATGTTTATGCCGAGATCAGCGACTAATTAGCCAGAATCAGCTGAGGTGACGAGACAGCCACCAGCAAGGGCTAGCTGTCACTCAAGTGGCCACGCCCTTAATTATGCAAACTAAATATAACTTAATAAAAACGAAACGGATGAGTTATTAAAAACTTCACCCCCTCACAGTTGTCTTGAAGGGTAATATTAGCTATTTGCACCAAAGCCATCGTTTGTACCAGGCTGTAAACATGTTTTAAACAGCTGTATAAATGGCCAATTTACCAATGCAGAAAGAGAGCACTTGGACTTCCTGGAGCCAGCCCCACAAGGCGAGTCGACGAATTGCAGTTTTAGTTGCTTCTGTATTGGCTTCCCGAGGGAGAGCGGGAGGTTGCCGCTTGGTCTTAATATGCAGTTGCAATGGAAACCCTCAGGTTGATGTCAATAGAAGGAGCCACTCCAAACAAAAAGTAAATAAGCTTTTATTGACGATTACCAAAACGAATGGTGCGTCCCAAATCGCGAACGTATGCACTATTCTACGACATTTTGTAGTGTGAATAGTGTATGTTACATTTGTTTTATTCTGAAAAGATTTAAAGTGCACTTTAAATACCTAGATGATGCACTTATTCAACCATTAAAAAGAAGTGTGTTATGTTGGACACTTCACGCACTCAACGGCCCATGTAGTAGAAAGGGCGGAGCTTTTGGGCGCTCGTGTTGGATTATTTATTTATTTTGGATTGAGAAAGCAAAATTCTCCTATGAGAGCGATTATAGCGCCTCCCGATGGTCAATGCGGTTATAGTCATGACAGGTGTTATTTGGTAGTTTGGTCATTTATTTAGCTGATTTGGCAACCGTCAAACATCATCAGGGAAACGGCTTCAATTTCTGCTAAAAACGTTCCATTTGAGACGACACTACATACAAAGTACATAGTGGATAACAGCATAGTGTATAGTGTGTCATTTGGGACGTAGTGGTTTAAATAATCACTTTAAAAATAGCAATGTGAGCTAGCAAAATAAACATTGTACATTTTGATTTCAAGCGGACTTTAAGTTAATATTTTTAAAAACAAAATGTCCATAAATGCACACACACACCAACATTATTTTTAGAGCTAACGATAAATTTGAAGTTTAATTGAAGTTTTTGCCAAGTATTAGGTTTATTTTTGGTTGATCACTCATGTGAACAAACCCTCAATAACCTGGTAAAGTCTAGAAGGGATACAGCTGAGGACACTCGCATCAATACTATCAATATAAGATCATTTTTGAGACACTGCACAACAATAATGAATATTTTTACATTAATGTGAAGGTTGGGCTTAGGGTATAATGCAAAAATACAATTAAATAAATACAATTTAATGGGTAATTTAGCAGCACGGTGGCTCAGTGGTCAGCACTGTAGCCTCACAGCAAGAAGGTCACTGGTTTGAGTTTCGGCTGTGTCAGTGGGCATTTCTTTGTGCATGTTCTCCTCGTGTTGGTGTGGGTTTCCTCCGGGTGCTCCGGTTCCCCCCACAGTCCAAACACATGCGCTATAGGGCAATTGATGAACTAAATTGGCCATAGTGTATGAGTGTGTGTGTGTGTGTGTTTCTCAGTACTAGGTTGCAGCTGGAACAGCATCCGCTGTAAAACATATATTGTATAAGTTGGCGGTTCATTCTGCTGTGGCGATATGAATAATACTCCGTTTGATTTCTGTTTTTACATTAATGTGATGGTTGGGTTTAGGGTTTGGTGTGGACGTAAAAATTTTTACAATTAATGGGAAATTTAATAAATAATATAAATAATTCTCATTAACTTCCGTCCGCTGCTGTATCCCTTCTAGCAACAATCCAATAACATGTAGTGTCACAATCCGGTATGAAACATGAGTTGTTTGTTGACTACTTTTAAACAATCATCTTTTTCAAAAAGAGCAGCATGAACATTCTTCAAAAAATTATGCACATTTTAAACAACATGAGGCTGAGAAAAAAAAATGTTGACAGATTTTTTCTCCCTCTTTTGCTTCTTTACAACAGTGCGAATAAACCAGCGATTCCCACGAGAGACTGAATCAAATCTGTCTAAAGGTCACTTTCTGCTTTGTTATATTTTTTCTTAAATATTTTGGTCGGCGACCAGAAGCTGTCAGACGATTGTCTTGTGAAATACATTCACCAGTTATGATTAATAAGCTAAATATGGCAGCAGCACTTCTCCATTTCCCTTGCTCTCCGCAAAAAAAACTGAAGCATTTCCAGCCAGGCGGACAGAATCCAATGCTTAATTTCATTACATGGTATTAACACACACTGGCTTCCCCCGAATGGGCATCTTTTGAGCTCTCAGACTGCAACAATGACCCTGATCAGCCAGGGGCCGCCGGCACAAACACCACGCGGGAGAGCGTTTCATAATTCTGAAGTCTGTCAGATATTTTGATATGTCCCGGGCGCTTTCCGAACAATCAGACGGGCAGCGCCAGCGGTTCTGACAGAGAAAACTCAAACTCAGGCCGGCCGGCAGCTGCTGATCTTCCCATGAGCAGGCGGGACGTCGCTTCTAGGAAACGCCTCCTGACCCGGGCCCAGAGACACACAGGTTACCCATAGTGCAATGCAGCCTGTGGGGTCACGCTCCAAACAGGCCCAAGTCCACACTAGTCAGATCAGTAGTTCACTGCACGTTTATCAGAATTAATGTGAGACCTTGCTAGTCAGACGTGAGGATTACTGCTCTATATACAGCAGGGGAAATACGTGTTGAACACGTCATGTTGTTTTTCTGGGAATAATATCTCTAAAGGAGCTGTAGACATGGAATTGGAGCAGATTTTGAAACTGAAAAACTTAAACAATGCAAATGAGTTCTGTAAAAGCAGTGGAATGACAGAAGGAGAAAGTCCTGAACTACTGAAACGTGTTTAATACTTTATATAAAGGCTTTTATTAGTGCTTCAGCTTAAAGACGCCTCTCATGTGGAGAATGAAGCCTCATGCATTGCTCAGGTGTGAGTTTCTCACAGACTTCAACAGAGAGTCAGAATCGTGATGCTTCTGTGGGTCTCGTCTATCAAATCTGAGCTTTATTCTGTATTTTCTATTGGATTCGGATCAGGTGATTGGCTGGGCCATTCTACAGCTTGATTTTCTTTCTCTGAAAGCATCTGAGAGTGTGTTTTGGATCATTATAGAATGATCCAAATATAGAAACTAACAGAGTCGTCATCATTGGAGAAGAAGGGTCAACTCAATGAATCAAACCAACAACTGAAGGACAGAGGCAAACATCATCACTGACACTTTCAGAGTCATCATCATTGGTGAAAATGAGTCGACTCATTAAATCAAGTCAACACCTGAAAGAAAGACTTGAGAATCATCACATGCACTTACAGAGTCATCACTGAGGAAGGAGAGTTGATTCAGTGAATCAAAACAAGAACTGAACGAAAGAGTCAAGTATAATCAGAGAGTCATCACTAGATCTATAATTTGTATTTTCTATTGGATTCGAGTCAGGTGATTGGCTGGGCCATTCTACAGCTTGGTTTTATTTCTCTGAAAGCATCTGAGAGTCTCCTTGACTGTGTTTTGGATCATTGTCCTGCTGAAATGGTTTGATCTTCATCCTCCTGCTAATGTAGATGTTGGACTGAAGCAGCTGATGTTCATATACACTGAGGAAGAGCAGAGGGTTGCTGAAGAACTACTGAGAGATTTCAGCTGCTGTCTGGGCTTTCACTGCTGAACTACTCCTCCCTTTCTTCATGTGTTCAATACTTTTCCTGCATCATTTCATTCTATTATGCATAACTTCATTTGTAAACTAATTTGATTTGTTTTCCTTGCATAAATGAATTTCATTGGTTGTTATCAACATCCGGGGGAAATTGCAAGTCAACAGCACCTTTAGAAATATGTTTTCTGAGAAAGATAGTGACATGTTCAATACTTTGTGTATAGACACTTACAGAGTCAAACCAACAATTAAATGAGAAAATCAAAATAATAAATAATTTCTTTTCTTTTCTCTGCATATATGGGTTTCTTTGGTTGTTATCAACATTTGGTGAAAATTGCAAGTCAACGGCATCTTCAGAAATGTGTTTTCTGGGGAAATGGTGACGTGTTCAGTACTTGTAAAGGGTCTTAAACTAGAATCATACTCAGTCCTGCTCTTCCTTAACCCTGAAGGTTATTGCACACTGAATCCGAATTTTTCACCCATCATTTTTGCACGTTAAAAAAAAAATAATTCGACCTGACATTGTGTGAATCGTATTGATGAAGACAGAATGTGGTGGACACTTGAGAACATCTATATGCTGGATCAGTGACTGGCACACTTCTGCTCTGCTGCTGTTTGGTGTGTGTGTGTGTGTGTGTCCATACATTTGACGTACTGCCCATCAGGGGCGCCTCCAAGGGCCACGGCCACCCCTGGGTAAACTCTGGCCACCCCTGTGCCCACCCCAATATGATTTTGCTGTTGACATTATTAATTTAAATGTACTTATGTAAATTCCCAATATTTCAATAAATAAAATGCAGCCACTAAATTATTGTTGGTGCCACTGACGTAGCTGATTCACTGCTCTCCCCCCTCAGCGCTGGTTCAACGCTGGTGAAAGCAAACTGACGCATGCGCGCAGAAAACCATTCCCGTGCGCCTCACGCACTCCGGTGAGAATCCCGGTTGTTTGCATGCATTCCGATAAAATACGCGCCGCTCATGCGCCGTGAAACAGGAGTAACAGCCTTTGTGCAGAGGTGTCGGCACGCATCGAGTTTTGCAAGTCGACTAAACTAAAGTTTCTATAATATGATGATGTAGTAACTTTCACTAAGCATGGCTTTAAAGCAGAAAGGAGGGATAAAGAGTCAGGGAGGTAAGACTTCATTACATTATGTTGTGTATGGGATGGTTCGCCCATGGTGTCATTTAAACTAGAACCACCACTGCCCTCCCCGATCGTCGTTGACAGCACACACACACCTTCAATAGACAGCAATGGCAATATAATATTTACCTTAAGATGCATCAATAGAAGAAGCTGCATTAATAATATTGTGGCTCAAAAAGGAACATGGATAAATTATATTATTAGGGTCTGTATAGTGAATGTGTGTGTAGTAATGCCTTTTGTTCAGTTTGTTCATTTGTTTGTTTTATTAATTAATTCATGAATCTTCATGAATTTTAGACTTGGCATATACCATATTCTGTGCAATAAAAGTATGTAAAAAATAACTAAAAAGTTATATATATACATGAAAAGTGTTTTTAAACTAAATATTGATTTTTATTTGGTTTGCACATGTACTTGCTGAATTATTTCAAGGAATAAATTGCAATAATTTAAGAGTAATTAATTAAACGAATTAAAACCACATTATTTCATTTACCAGAAACAAAAATATAACATTACACTGAATTCATAATTTTTTTTTTGTGTGCCACCCCAAGATTTGCTGCGGCCTCTTCTGGCCACCCCTAAGAAAATTTTCTGGGGGCGCCACTGCTGCCCATAGACATTATAACGCCCCATTCACACAGGGCATCAGCGCTTCCCATTCACTTTGAATGGGTGATGTCAGGCATTGCTGAATTGCATTCTGGATCCATCAGTGCTGATTCAGTGGCGTTGTTCGCTGCAGAATTTGGGAATTTCTCAACTTTTCAAGCCCCAACGGACAAATCAGCCATTTATATCGCTTTATGCAAATACACCAGCTCAGACAGTAGCTGATTGCAGACTAATTTCATTGGCTGACGCTGCTATGACAATTGCGTCAGCCCCAACTTCAGACACGCCCTCTCTGTCAATCGTTAACGCTGAAGCTTTGTGTTAATCAGGCGTAATAGAAAGCATGGTCCGCTTTTTGTCCGTTACTTTGACACAACAACGCGGCTGCCATCTATTATAATGTCTACAGGTACTGCCAGTCTCTGTTCAGGATTTGTTTACGTACTGTATGTGAATGTGTGACGCATCACAAGCAATGCATCAAAATTCCACTGATTTCCTGAAATAAACTTTGCATTTTGGGATAATTGTAGCACAGCTCTTTGATAATGAGCTGAACACTCCTTCTTCTTTATGCAGTGTTAGATGAATGCAATATGTAATCTATTCCTTTGTCTACTTTGGAGAAGAGAGAACAATTCACTGCTTGAATTGACTCCGAAATGTTTTGCGTTTTTTCGTAATGGATTAATACGCATCGGACTTCATGTGCAAGGTTTGTTTACGTGACAAATTTTTTGCATTTGAATACAATAGAAACGTGTACAAAACTTTCAGGCATCAGTGTGCAAAGGCCTTAAAGGGCCACGAGCAGGGGCGTAGCAAACATTTTAAAAGTGGGGGGGGTCAGCTGTATGAGATCCAATAGGTTACGTTCATATAATTATTAATTACCTGTTTCTAAATGGTCTGTCTCTAAAAGTGAGGGGGACGTATCCCCCCCGTCCCCCCCGGTTGCTACGACCCTGGCCACGAGACCTCCCTGTCTCAGCAGGGTGTTTTCACACCTCTAGTTTGGAAAAAGTCAGGAAAGTGGGCGTGTCCAGCTCGGTTTAGGTGGGAGTGTCGGGGAAGGGAAAGAGGGAAGGATTTGCATAAAATGAGAGTTTCCGTTTGGGCACGCGCTGATTTTCCCAGAGGCAAAACAAACACACAGACGCAGAGGAGAGAGACAGTGACTGTGTTTACATGGACATCAGTAATCAAATAACTTGCCAAATTATTAATTTGTCAACTTTAACTGCAGTTTGGCACTTTCACTTTCATTCAGGAACATTTCCTGCATGTCCCCCGTGAAAAACAACATATTGAAAGCGAGGAACTGCTGGAGAGTGGAGTTTTAATGGAGTGTTTGATATCGCACGGCGAATGAGAGAAAAAAAACACTCTGCATTTCTAGGTAACTGAGATGCACTCGGTAGGTAGCGTCAGAAAGCCATGTGTGTATAGACTATCCTGTCACAAAATGCGGCAAAAATCCTACACGACGGTGATAGTTTGATTGTGGTGTTTACATGTTTAACATTTAGAGAGCAGCATTTACAGCAGATCTTTCAGTCTATAATATTGTACTGTAATATTGCAGTGATATTAACATACTGTAAACTGAGTAACTCAATAATTTTGACTGAGGTCTGTCTTTAAACACTGAAAGAGCACTGCTGACCATGCCAACTAAGGCCCCGTTTACACTAATGCGTTTTCGTTTTAAAACGCACAAGTTTTGCTACGGTTGCACCATCCGTCCACACTACGCCGGAGTTTTCGAGCCCCGAAAACGGAGCGTTTTGGAAACGCTGAAGAGCGCGTTTTAATACTGAAACGCTGCTGCTCCGTCTCAGTGTGGATGGGGAAAAACGGAGACATCTGAAAACGGAGGCGTGGCTGCTGAGATTCACTACCTGATTGGGGCTTTTGGGTCATTGCGTATCCTCCCCTTATTCATCAAGCCCCTATCACATGACTATAACGCTACAGGAAGACGGCAGACCAGCCTTCACTGTAAACAACAACACGGACACAGAAATGGGAGCGTTGTTTGCACTATTGTCCGTTTTAGGCGCCATTTTGCAGTTAAACTCTGCCTTTTTTACTACAGCAGCTGCATATATTCGCAAGAGGCAAGCTATTGTTCGAGCACTCGCTAATCGCTCGCGTTCATCGTTCAACCAGCGTTTGTTGACTAACAATAACCAAATGCCGAGCGAGACACATGCTTCCTGTTTATACTTGAACGCGCATGCCCAGAGTGCGCGAATGGTCACGTGATATACGTTTTTGGTGGAGTGGTGTGGACGGAGATAAGTTTAGAAACGCTAGATGAAACGCTAGTGTGGACGCGGATCATTTTTGATAAAAAAAGCCGTTTTAAAACGAAAACGCATTAGTGTAAACGGGGCCTAACTTTGCCATTTGAATGAACAAACAAAGAACACTGATCACACACACTTATCAAATCTGTAGTGACAGGACAATCAACACAAACTGGAGCCGCGTCTTTATTAAAGGAGTCGAGCGGCAAATCTGGATTTCGTCATATGCAGATGTGAAAAGCTCTCGAGTAAACAATGTTCCTTACAAACACATTCTGTGGCGTGCACTGTGATCCACATATGAGTCCAGCTGCGCTCTCATAGCGGGGAAATGAAAACAAAACCTTTGTTGCAGCACATTAATAAATGCAACACTGACGACTCGTGTCTCCAAATTCTCGTTCTTCCACTTGTTTTGGCAACACAACGTGGCGTCTCTCTGTCATCTGAACACTGTAACAGGTAAAACAGTCTTCGAAGCTCTATCATGCATATTAATGAAGTTGCACCGCATACACAATAGAGCGCGCTGATTGGTTTGAACCAAGTATTTCTCATGAATTAATGCTGCACACTCATGCAGAGACGTCACGATGCACTCGCAGGTACAGACAGCCACTCTCCACGCTGGAATACACACAAGTATCTAATCGCCGTGACGCAGCTTCAAACATTAGTTTCAAACCGGAAGAACGAATTTGCTGAAAATTCCACAAAAACAACCAATTTTCATTTTTTAGTGAGATATATGTGTCCTGATAGTGTTTATAGCAGCGTGGGACACAGATATGACATGTGTTCTGGTGTTTCGTGACCCTTTACCCTATTCAAAGCCAGTTTAGAAATCACATTGCTGAGAATCTCCAGTCTGGACGAGCGCTTAAGGAAAAGTTTGCTTTAAGTTTGCAGTGAGGTAGAATCCACCATGAAGGTAACTGTGCAAACTTACATCTAGGAGACTATGAATATTCATAGCAAACTCCCAGTGGTTTATATAGTGATACCCGGTCGTGCTGTAAGTCCTGAACACCAGATGAAAAGAAAAGCATCCGTCGTTTACTCCTGATCTGGGTTTCTCTTGCGCTCTGGGGACACAATAGCCGAGCGGCTCTTCAAATTAGTTTGCCATCTCAAGACTGACGGACTTGACAGGTCCGGCTAATTGTTAATCCAGCCAGAAATGTTGCTCGGTGTAATTAATCACATTACAAAGCAGGAGTTTCCAACAATGGGATGTGTGTCTGAGCAAACCCGCCGGCCCTGAATGAAGGTGCGACCCCATTACAATAAACATCTCAAAGAGCCCAACGCCAGGTCCGGCCAGTATTTAATCTTCATTTAGCCGCCGATATGTTGGCGCTGACTGCAGATCAGTGTGTAAATACCAGCGTGCGGCGCGGCGGGTGAATGTTAATCTGGAGTTTTGCTCGGGGTCAAGCACCATTCATCATTATAGCGGGAGCCACCGGGGCCGATTCACATGGCAGCTGCTGCGCTCGCTGAAAAGGCCGGAGGACGGTTTTGTAAGAAACACAAGGGCTGTTTCTCAACATGTGCTCTGTTGCATCCTTGTGTAACGTCATCGTCAGTCCCCAAAGTTCAATTTCAATGCTGTAGCCTATCTGAAAATGACCCCTATACACTCTTTCACTGTTATTAGACCTTACAGAGATTTATTAAACTTCCTAGAAGATGAGTCGACTCAATGAATCAAACCAACAACTGAATAAGGGAGTTGAATATCATCATAGACACTAACAGAGTCATCATCATTGAAGAAAATGAGTCGACTCAATGAATCAAACCAACAACTGAACAAAAGAGTTGAGAATCATCACTGAGGGAGAAGAGTCGACTCAATGAATCAAACCAACAACTGAACAAAAGAGTTCAGAATCATCACTGACACAGTAATCATCAATGGAGAAAATGAGTTGACTCATTGAATCAAACCAACAACTGAAAGAGAAACTTGAGTTATCCCATGCACTTACAGAGTCACCACTGAGGAACAAGAGTCGACTCAATGAATCAAACCAACAACTGAACAAGAGAGTCAAGTAGCACACACAGTCATCATTGGAGAAAATGAGTTGACTCTTTGAATCAAACCAACAACTGAAGAAAAAAAAAGAGTTGAGAATCATCACTGTGGAAGAAGAGTCGACTCAATGAATCAAACCAACAACTGAATGAGGGAGTTGAGAATCATCACTGAGGAAGATGAGTCGACTCAAACCAACAACTGAACTAAAGATTCAAATATCATCAGACAATAACAGAGTCATCATCATTGGAGAAAATGAGTTGACTCATTGAATCAAGTCCACAACTAAACGAAAGAGTTGAGAATCTTCACTGAGGAAGAAGAGTCGACTCAATGAATCAAACCAACAACTGAACAAAAGAGTTGAGAATCATCACTGAGGGAGAAGAGTCGACTCAATGAATCAAACCAACAACTGAACAAAAGAGTTCAGAATCATCACTGACACAGTAATCATCAATGGAGAAAATTAGTTGACTCATTGAATCAAACCAACAACTGAAAGAGAAACTTGAGTTATCCCATGCACTTACAGAGTCATCACTAAGGAAGAGGAGTTGATTCAGTGAATCAAAACAGCAACTGAACAAGAGAGTTCAGATTCATCACTGAGGAACAAGAGTCGACTCAATGAATTAAATCAACAACTGAAGAAAAAAAAGAGTTGAGAATCATTACTGAGGAAGAAGAGTCGACTCAATGAATCAAAGCAACAACTGAAGAAGAGTCAAATATCATCGTAGACACTTACAGTCATCATCATTGAAGAAAATAAGTTGACTCAATGAATCAAACCAACAACTGAATGAGGGAGTTGAGAATCAGGAAGATGAGTCAAAATGTTAAAATTTGTATTTATTTATTATTTGCTTTATTTTGCATTTATAAATGAAATTATAAATAAAAAAGGCATTAAAAACTAAACTTCCAAAGAAAATTCTGAAAATTAAAAATAAAAAACAGAATAATCACAAGACGTCAAATACAGCGCTGACAATACAGTATATAGTGTGTATATGTATATAGCTTTACATTTTCATTAGTTCATTAAGTTCATTACCAAACCTCTTATATAAGGGGGAGATTTAAAACTCTCTGCATTCTTGGTATTCAGCTGCGATGATGTCATTTCTCCGTGACCTCTTCGGTCACAAGATCCTGGCGTTCCTGGGAAGAGCTGAACACACACAAAGGAGACGCTCAGCACACACTAATGCACTTCACCGCCGTGACCCATAAATGCATTTTTGTGTGAGCTCAAATTATGATTAATATGTGTTTTGTATCTGGAAGTTGAGCTTCAACAAGAGCGTCCCTTGTTCAGATGAAGAGATCCCGAGGCCATGAACGCTCAACGGGATAAATGAGATGATTCGGGAAAACGCGCACACAGGCATGGCATTTTAGGTTGTTTTTCGTCTTTCTTTTTTTTCTTCAGGGGGGAAAGTATGAGCGCTTTGAGTTTATGAGCTATTAAACGTATTTCAAATTGCAGTGAAACCTTGTTAACACGTTTAAAAGTTGTTTTATTAAATGAATGAATGTTGGCGACGTGGTGGCGCATTGGGTAGCACATTCGCCTCACAGCAAGAAGATCTCTGGTTTGAGCCTCGGCTGGGTCAGTTGGCGTTTCTGTGTGGAGTTTGCATGTTCTCCCCATGTTGGCGTGGGTTTCCTCCAGGTGCTCCGGTTTCCCCCACAGTCCAAACACATGCGCTATAGGGGAATTGATCAACTAAATTGGCCATAGTGTGTGTGTGAATGAGTGTGTATGGGTGTTTCCCAGTGACGGGTTGCAGCTGGAACAGCATATAGGTGAATTGGGTAAGCTAAAATTGTCTGTAGTGTATGTGTGTGAATGAGCGTGTATGGGTGTTTCCTAGTGATGGGTTGCAGCTGAAAGGGCATCCGCTGCGTAAAACATATCCTCATGTTGGTGGTTTCCCCCACAGTCCAAACACATGCGCTATAGGGGAATTGATGAACTAACAATTGGCCGTAGTGTATGAGTGTGTGTGAATGAGTGTGAGTGGGTGTTTCCCAGTACTGGGTTGCAGCTGGAACAGCATATAGGTGAATTGGGTAAGCTAAAATTGTCCGTAGTCTATGAGTGTGAATGAGTGTGTATGGGTGCTTCCCAGTGATGGGCTGCGTAAAACATATGCTGGATAAGTTGGCGGTTCATTCCACTGTGGCGACCCCAGATTAATAAAGAGACTAAGCCGAAAAGAAAATGAATGAATGAACAAGTAGCTCTAATTTGATTTGCGTTGTAAACTTAAAATAAAAGTTAAGACTTTACATTTTTATTTAAATGTTAATTTTCAGTCCCTATTCTTATCATCATTCCACATAAATAAGCATGTTTTTTTTTTATATATGTGCAGAAATAACAAAAAAAAGGTCATAATAAATGGGCTAAACGTGCCGGTAAAGACATTTATAATATGAAACATCATCAGATCATCATTTGCTTTCTGTAGGATCGTTACATTATAATAATTTGTACATACACTGAATGTCCATTTCACTATAGACTCATGTTGAAAAAGTAGTTTTGTACTATTTTACAATATTGCACTACTTTTGATCAAATAAATACAGTTTAAATACTAAATATATTACAAACTCTTCCTGACACAAACTTTTTGGGTGCTCCGGTTTCCCCCACAGGAGGAGAATTGATGAACTACATTGGCTGTAGTGTATGAGTGTGTGTGAATGAGCGTGCATGGGTGTTTCCCAGTACTGGGTTGCAGCTGGAAGGGCATCCGCTGTGTAAAACATATGCTGGAATAATTGGCGGTTCATTCCACTGTGGTGACCTCTGATGTATAAAGGGACTAAGCCAAAGGAAAGTGAATGAATGAATGAATCTGTAAAATTATCCAGAGGGCGATGCAGTGGCGCAGTAGGTAGTGCTGTCGCCTCACAGCAAGAACGTCGCTGGGTCGCAGGTTCGAACCTCGGCTGGGCTGGGTCAGTTGGCGTTTCTGTGTGGAGTTTGCATGTTCTCCCTGCATTCGCGTGGGTTTCCCCCACAGTCCAAAGACATGCGGTACAGGTGAATTGGGTACGCTAAATTGACCGTAGTGTATGAGTGTGAATGAGTGTGTGTGGATGTTTCCCAGAGATGGGTTGCGGCTGGAAGGGCATAAGTTGGCGGTTCATTCCACTGTGGCGACCCCGGATTAATAAAGGGACTAAGCCGACAAGAAAATGAATGAATGAATGTAAAATTATCCTGGCTTCCTCTCATCCTCTTCATGACTTTTCTTACCTTTACTGTATGACAGACAATTCTGATTTCATGATGTGACGTAAGAGGAATACAATGAATGTGATGACATGAGCACCTTATATACGCAGGGAAAGAATATTTATTTGTGTAGTAAACTAATTACAGCAGCACTGACTGTTCCACACACACACACACACACACACACTGTTGGTTCTGTAAGTTCATGTCTTTCTGGCAGGCCGTGAGCTATCAGAGACCAAAACAAAGCCTTTCTGTCTGAAATCTTTAAAGGGTCACGAAACACCAAAACACATGTATTGAGCTGTTGACAGTCATATCTGTGTCCCACGCTGCTATAAACACTATTAGGACACATATATTGCACTAAAAAGTGAAAATTGATTGTTTTTGCGTTATTTTGAGCAAATTCGTTCTTCCTGTTTGAAAGAATTTTTGAAGCTGCGTCACGGCCATGAGATAATTAGGTGTAAATTCAGCCTGGAGAGTGGCTGTCTGTCTTTTCGAGGACATTCTGATGTATCTGAGTGTGTAGTATTAATTCATGAGAAAGACGTGCTTCAAACCAATCAGCGCGCTCTATTGTGTATGACGCGAAACTTCATTAATATGCATGATAGCTCCGGAGACGGCAGAGAGACGCCACGTTGTGTTGCCAAAACAAGTGAAAGTACAAGAATTTGGAGACAAGAGTCATCGGTTTTGCGTTTATTAGTGTGCTGCAACAAGGTTTTGTTTTCATTTTCCCTCTATGAGAGAGCTGCTGGACTCACGTGTGGATTACAGTGCACGCGACAGAAACGCGTTTGTAAGGAACATTTTTACCCGAGAGCTTTTTCTCATCTGGAAATGGTGAAATCCGGATTTGCCGCTCTTCTCCTTTTAATAAAAAGACACAGCTCCAGTTTGATTTTCTGTCTACAGATTTGGTAAGTGTTTGCAGTGGACTGCCCTTTGTTTAAATGCTGCTCTCCGAGTGTAAACATGTAAACACAAACTATTCCCATCGTGCAGGATTTTCGCTGCAATTTGTGACAGGATAGTCTATACAGACACGGCTTTCTGACGCTACCTACCGAGTACATAAGTTACAGAGAAATGCGGAGGATTTTTTTCTTTTATTCGCCATGCGGTATCAAATCAGCCTCTCTGTGTTTGTTTTTCCTGTCAAACTTAGCGCGTGCCCAAATGGAAACTCCCTTCTATGCAAAATCTTACCCTCTTTCCCTCCCCCGACACTCCCACACTCCCAGAGCTGGACACGCCCAACTTTCCTGACTTTTTTCAAAACAGAGGTGTGAAAACACCCTGCTGAGACAGGGGGTTTCGTGGCCCTTTAAGACAAAAGCAATGAAACCCCCCTCATCACACACACTGGACAGAGATTGAACTCAGTGTCTTTATTGACTGAGGTTTTCTCTGATTCAGGCCCTAGGCACAGAGCGCTGTCTGTATCTCTGTCATGAGCACTAAATAACCCATTCATAAAGCCCAGCTGATATAAAACTGCCATTATATTTAGTGATCTAGACTTCCAAAAAATACACGCTCATAATGTGCTGCTTTATAAAGTCCCAAATCAGCCAAGACACGCTTTTATAACTCTAAATATACAGCGTCAGACGACAGAGCGGGGAAATGAAAATGATGAAGCGAATCTGGAGCGTAAATCATCATCAGCGACTGAACCTACAGACTCGATATCATTCATTCTCCTTTGGCTTAGTCCCTTTATTCATCAGGGGTCAACACAGCGTAATGAACCGCCAACTATTCCAGCATATGTTTTACACAGCGGATGGATTTAGAATTAGAATTGTGTTGTTTTAAATACGTAATAAGCAAAACAAGCAGCAAAAATCATTTTTTGAGCATATTCACTTCCTGACAGAAGTCTTATCGTGAATCTCAGTTGTAAGAGCAACACATAATGACGTGACTTCTAGCTGATGATTTGGAAAAGAGTCAGAAGGAGGATTTCTCTGCTGAATCATCTGTTGATCTGCATCCCAATCATCACACATACTGCAGAAGACCTACTGGAACCAGCATGGACTCAAGATTCTCACAGAAATCAGTCAAGTTTGGTGAAGGAGAAATCATGGTTTGGGGTTCATTCAGTATGGGGGCGTGTGAGAGATCTGCAGAGTGGATGATCAACATCAACAGCCTGAGGTATCAAGACATTTGTGCTGCCCATTACATTACACACCACAGGAGAGGGACAATTCTTCAGCAGGATAGCGCTCCTTCTCAGACTTCAGCCTCCACAACAAAGCTCCTGAAAGCAAAGAAGGTCAAGCTGCTCCAGGATTGGCCAGCCCAGTCACCAGACATCAACATTATTGAGCATGTCTGGGGTAAGATGAAGGAGGAGGCGTTGAAGATGATGACAGACTCTTGATGAGCTCTGGGAGTCCTGCAGGAACGCTTTCTTCTCCATTCCAGATGACTTTATTAATGCGTGATTTGAGTCATTCAGAGATGTATGATGCAGTCCTCCAAGCTCATGATGGAGTCAGACACAATATTCATTCTGTTTCCACTGCAGCATCACTTTATATTCTATACTGGACATTATTGAAGGTTCAGTGATGAGACTTTAGTCTAAGCAGAGTCAGACCTTACTGTCCTAATGAAATCATTCAACATCAAGACATGATCAGATTTTATTGAGCTCAAATAAGTTAAATCTAGAGGCCTTTGCCTTTCATAGAAGACACTTCTGACACCACATCATCAACTAGAAGTCAACTTATTATTTGCTGATCCTAAAACTTGAACAGGCCACAAAACTAGGTAGTGTATAACAATACACACACATAAAACTGCTAATATGAGGGTTCATAATTAAAGTATAGTATACATTATATTTAGTGTTAATTGTTATTCATATGCTCCAAATATGTGTATATGTAAATTTGAATATATGCATAATGCATAAACTCCTCCCAGATAAGCCCCTCCCACTTTGGGTAAGCCGCTCTCTTAATATAAAACTCAGATAGAATATTCTCACAGTGCATAGGCTCCTCCCACTGTGGAAAAATCCCCTGTGATTGGCTCCATCCAGACTACATAACTGTCCAGTAGTGCACAACACAATGGAAATAAAAAGCAAACAACACAACAGCACAAGCTCACACCACAATAACCGAAAGACTGAAATAACAAGAGAAACACAGGAATATATTTAAACGGATGACAGCAGGGTATGATGGTGAAATTACAGAGAAACAATCCTGTTAAAAAATCCTGGGAAAAAAGGAGTATATGGCATGTAAACCCCTCTAAAATCCTCATGTAGGCTCTTTCCATACAGACTCCTCCCACTGTATGCAAGACCCCGCCCGCTGTAAGTAAACTCCTCCCACTACAGGGAGTATGATCTGTGCATACGCTTCTCCCAGATAGACTCCACCCACTATGTGCAAACTCCTCCCACTGAATACAGATTTCTCTTGTAAAACACAGACTCCTTGGAGGTTGGCCCCTCCCACAGTGAGTAGACTCCACCTATGTAAACTCCTCCCACTACAGATAGAAGCCACTTATGGTCCATTGAGTCTTTCAATACAGATTGTGCGTGTGTGTGTGTGTGTGTGCTCCTCAGGTGTCTGTTTCTATCCATCGTTCGGATGCTGAGGTAAGCGTTGCCTTAAATTACTCACACAACCTGCGGGTGATTTCTGCTCGTCATGGAGGACACACACGCACGCACACACACACCTGTGGCATCATCAGTCACTCTGCGCGCATCTTCATCAGGCTGATGTTTTGATGTGCCGCTGCGGGCGTCAGGCTGTTGTACACAGAGAAACCCAATCAAATCTTTTTGAAGTCCTCACGGTTGTGTTGTCGTCGTCTAACCTTAATACTAAATAATTAGCGGAGTGTGTGTCGCAGTGAGTGTGTGTCGCAGCGGGGTCTCACCGCGGGCCAAACTTTCTTTGATCGTTATGTTAATTAAACGTGTGTGTGTGTTGACAGGTTGAGCGGGTGAGGAGGCTGCGACAGGTAGGTGTCACCAACACACAGAACACCTGGAGAGAGCGACTCATTAAAGTGTCCTGACGGAGACACACACACACACACACACACACACACACACACACACACACACACACACACACACACACACACACGGAGAGCAGAGGCACAGCGGACACACACACACTCAGTGTCAGTCAATCACCAATGCGGCCCGAGGGCGGAATTAACCCGGACACTCAGAGATGTGTCACACACACACACACACACACACACACACTCACTCACTCACTCATGTTCAAACACACTCACAAAAATACACAAACACACATGCACACAAAGTCACAAACACACACGTTCAAACACAAACACACACACACACTCAAAACACACATGCACACAAAGTCACAAACACACACTCATGTTTAAACACACTCACAAAAATACACAAACACACACACACACACACACACACACACTCAAAATACACAAACACACATGCACACAAAACCACAAACACACACGTTCAAGCACACACACACACACACACACACTGCCACACACTGCCACACACTCAAAATACACAAACACACATGCACACAAACTCACAAAAACACACACACACACACACACACACACACACACACACACACACTGCCACACACTCAAAATACACAAACACACATGCACACAAACTCACAAAAACACACACACACACACACACACACACACACACACACACACACACACACACACACACACACACGTTTAAACACACTCACAAAAACACACAAAGACACATGCACACAAAACCACAAACACACACGTTCAAGCACACACACACTCAAAATACACAAACAAACACACACACACACTCATGTTCAAACACACTCAAAATACACAAACACACATGCACACAAAATCACAAACACACACACACTCATGTTCAAGCACAAACACACTCACAAAAATACACAGACACACATGCACACAAAACCACAAACACACACGTTCAAGCACACACACACTCAAAATACACAAACACACATGCACAAAGTCACAAACACACACACACACACACACACACTCATGTTCAAACACACTTAAAATACACAAACACACATGCACACAAAATCACAAACACACACACACACACACACACACACACTCATGTTCAAGCACAAACACACTCACAAAAATACACAAACACACACTTATTTTCAAACACACTCACAAAAATACACAGACACACATGCACATAAAGTCACAAACACACACGTTCAAGCACACACACACACTCAAAATACACAAACACACATGCACAGTCACAAACACACACACACACAGTCATGTTCAAACACACTCAAAATACACAAACACACACGCACACACAATCACACACACACACACACACACACACGTTCAAGCACAAACACACTCACAAATATACACAAACACACATGCACATAAAACCACAAACACACACTCATGTTCAAACAGACTCAAAATACACAAACACACATTCACAAAATCACAAACACACACACACACACACACACACACACACACACACAAATTAGACAAAAACACTTAAAATTACACACACACACACACACATACACAGAAACAGACACACACTCATGCTCAAGTGCGCGCACACACAAACATACACACTCACAAAAATCACAAACACACTCACAAAACTACACAAACACACATGCAAACAAAATTACACACACACTCCCTCGTGCTCAAGCACACAAACAATCACAAAAATACAAACACATAGGCTTGTGTAAGTATACACAAAATCACACACACAAACACACACAAAAATCACAGATACAAACACACACAAAAATGCACAAACGCACATGCACACAAGATTACGCACACACAAATATCACACTCACAAACAACCTACTCATGCTCAAGTGCACACACACACTCACAAAAAACACAGACACACATGCACACAAAACCACAAACACACACGTTCAAGCACACACACACTCAAAATACACAAACACACATGCACAAAGTCACAAACACACACACACACACACACACACACACATGTTCAAACACACTCAAAATACACAAACACACACGCACACAAAACCACAAACTCACACTCATGTTCAAACACACTTAAAATACACAAACACACATGCACACAAAATCACAAACACACACACACACAGACACACACACTCTCATGTTCAAGCACAAACACACTCACAAAAATACACAAACACACACTTATTTTCAAACACACTCACAAAAATACACAGACACACATGCAGAAAGTCACAAACACACACGTTCAAGCACACACACACACTCAAAATACACAAACACACATGCACAGTCACAAACACACACACACACAGTCATGTTCAAACACACTCAAAATACACAAACACACACGCACACACAATCACACACACACACACACACACACACACGTTCAAGCACAAACACACTCACAAATATACACAAACACACATGCACATAAAACCACAAACACACACTCATGTTCAAACAGACTCAAAATACACAAACACACATTCACAAAATCACAAACACACACACACACACACACAAATTAGACAAAAACACTTAAAATTACACACACTCACACACACATACACAGAAACAGACACACACTCATGCTCAAGTGCGCGCACACACAAACATACACACTCACAAAAATCACAAACACACTCACAAAACTACACAAACACACATGCAAACAAAATTACACACACACTCCCTCGTGCTCAAGCACACAAACAATCACAAAAATACAAACACATAGGCTTGTGTAAGTATACACAAAATCACACACACAAACACACACAAAAATCACAGATACAAACACACACAAAAATGCACAAACGCACATGCACACAAAATTACGCACACACAAATATCACACTCACAAACAACCTACTCATGCTCAAGTGCACACACACACTCACAAAAAACACTAATACACATGCACACACACACACACACACACACACACACAGGTTCAAGCACACACACACACACACACAAAAATACACAAACACACATGCAAACAAAATTACACACACACAATCGCGCTCAAGCACTCACAAACACTCAGAAAAATATGTTTGCACAAAATCAGACACACACAAAAACACTCAAAATTACAGACACAAACACACACAAAAATACACAAACGCACACAAAATATAAACACACACTCACACAAAAACAAACACACACAAACACATACAGACTAACAAACATATACTCTCACTCTTTCTCTTTAACATGTGCACACAAAATCTCACACACACACTGAGGTCTGTCAGGGCTAGTCAGTGAAGGTGGGTTCAGTGAGGTGTGTGTGTTTGTGTGTGTGTATATATAGAGAGAGTCCAGAATGTCCCATTAAAGCTTTTCTTCACAGACGCACACACTGCAGACGCACCTCACTGCTCTGAAGCCCACCGGGGTCTCGGGCCCGATTTTGGGGATGTTTTCTCTTTATTTCCGGGATGTGTTTCTGCCCTCTGGGGTCAGTAAATGACGGCCGTTTTCATCCTCGCTCCTCCATTACTAAAGGCCGCTGGTAAACACTCCGCTTTGTGTGCTGGAAGGAGCTTTTCTCACAGGGTTACAGAGATTGTTCATCTGTAAACGCAATTTAACCTTCAAACTAGCAGCAGTGGTGTCATATCATTAATCCAACTCTTAGATTGTTTTGTTTTTTAGTAGTATATTAAATCAAATAAATAAATAAATAAATAATAAATAATACTACTAATAATAATAATAATAAAACATATTTGCATGTTGCTATATAAATTACAACAATTATTTAAATGCATTTTGGTCATGCAACCGATATCAGAAGTAGAATAAAAAAAAAAAAAGTTGTTACAAACATTTATAGGATTTACAAGATTATTAAAATAAAATAAATATTTAATTAAAGAATAAAAATAAAGAAAAAATTAAATAAATTAAAATAAAATAAACCAAAAAAATAAATAAACAAATTAAAATGTATTTAATTTAAAATTAAGTAAAAAACAAAAACAATTAAAAATAAAATAAAACAAAAATAAAAAAATTTAAATTGACTCAAAATTAAATAAAAAATTAACTTGAATTAAATGTAAAAAAATAAAAACAAATCAAAATAAAAAGCAAAAAAACTAAATAAAAATTAAATAAACATTCAATTTAAATTAAAAATAAACTAGAAACATTAAACTAGATAAAAAATACATTTAAATTAAATAAATTAAATAAGGGCAACACAGTTGTGCAGTGGGTAGCACGTTCGCCTCACAGCAAGAAGGTTGCTGGTTCGAGCCTCGGCTGGATCAGATGGCATTTCTGTGTGGAGTTTGCATGCTCTCCCCGTGTTGGCGTGGGTTTCCTCTGGGTGCTCCGGTTTCCCCCACAAGCCCAAAGACATGCGGTACAGGTGAATTGGGTATGCTAAAATTGACCATAGTGTATGAGTGTGAATGAGTGTGTATGGATGTTTCCCAGTGATGGGTTGCGGCTGGAAGGGCATCCACTGCGTAAAACATGTGCTGGATAAGTTGGCAGTTCATACTGCTATGTCAACCCCAGATTAATAAAGGGACTAAGCCGAAAAGAAAATGAATGAATGAATGAAGAAAAGACGCAAAATTAAAACCTAGATAAAAGTAAAAACAAATTAAAATTTTATTAAATAAAAAAAAAAAAAATCTAAAATTAAAATAAAATTAATTTAACTTAAAAAATAAAAACAAATTTAAAAAGTACATACAAATAAAGCAAAAAGATAAAAATAAATTTAAATTAAATTAAAATTAAACAAAAAAAAACTTTATATAAAATTAAATAACAAAATAAAAAGCAAACAAAATGAAAAACTAACAAAAAATAAAAACAAATTAAGATTAGGTAAAAAAAAAATTAAACAAATTAAAATAAAAAGTAAAACAGTTACGCAGGATTTCACTATGTATACATATACACACACACACACACACACACACACACACACACACACACACACACACACACACACACACACACACACACACACACACACACACACACACACCACAGTCTTCAGGTCTCAGCTCTCATTTACATTTCACTTTTTCACATTTTAAAGCTTCACATCAGCTTTGATAATCATTATACTTTTTTTTTTAAATCAGTAAATATATAAAAATTCAAACACACACAGAAGGACACTGAAAAACACTGTGAGATGTATAAAATGAGTCAATGTAACCCTAAAAAAGTATGTCTGACAGAATAAATCAGAACTGACCGTTAAAGACCCTCTCTGCAGAGTACATTAAAACACTTTAATCAGCAATTACAATAATAACACTGCTGAATCATCTTCATTTGTCTGCTTTTATCTGTACACGTGTGATCATTCGTGATCAATATAATCGATGGGCAGCTCTGTGGGTCTGAATATCATACAGATCTGCAAGTGTTGAATGAAATCAGGAAATGATTATAAACTTAATAAATCCTCTGGCGAACTGTGAGGACCCCCGAGGCGACGGCGTGTTCATAACTGACCCCCAAAACCATTTCAACAAATCATAATATTTCTGCAGAGCTCCTATTGTGGCTTAATCTGCTGCGCTACCTGATGAATTAATTATTAAAGCTCCCATTCAAACCTGTTATTAACATCTCACTGAAGTATTATTAAAATTTCACCGCGGTGTCATGTATTTTATTCATCCTTCTCTGTTCGCTGGCTGTACGGCATTAATATTTGAGCGTGGAGGATCTGAATGTGCTTTAACACGGATTTTATTGAGGGTTCAATAGTGGCTGCTTTAAAAAGAAGAAGAAGAATTAGTAAAGAATGCACTTTTGAAGAAAAGAAATAGACGTGTTTATTAGGGCTGCACCACACACTGGGGAAATATAATACTGTAATTCAATATTTAACAATGTCATCTTTAAAACACTGAGTGAGTGTAAACCTGATATGGAGATCTTCTGACTCTGATTGGCTGTTGGCATTTTGCTCTCTCGTCTTGACTCTGCCCATTAGTGTTTACACACTACAGTATAAAAACTACAGCTTTTGAATTAGAACACAGACACACACACACACACACTCACTTCAGTAGAATCAGAACACACATATGCTCAGTGAATACAAACACACTACAATTACAGAATCAGAACACACACACACTTCAGTTTTAGAATCAGAACACACACACACTTCAGTTTTAGAATCAGAACACACACACACACATGCACACAGTGAAACACACTCACACACACTCACTTTATTAGAATCAGAACACACACACACACACACACACACACACACACACACACACACACACACACAATTTACAGGTTTTGAATCAAAACACACACACACACACACACACACGCACGCACGCGCAGACAGTGAAACACACTCATACACACTCACTTCATTAGAATCAGAACACACACATGCTCAGTGAAATACAAACACACTACAATTTCAGAATCAGAACACACACACACACACACACACACACACACACACACACACACACACACACACACACACACACACACACACACACACACACACACACACTACAATTTCAGAATCAGAACACACACACACACACACACTTCAGTTTTAGAATCAGAACACACACACACACACACAATCTACAGGTTTTGAATCAAAACACACACACACACACACACACACACACACGCACGCGCAGACAGTGAAACACACTCATACACACTCACTTCATTAGAATCAGAACACACATATGCTCAGTAAAATACAAACACACTACAACTTCAGAATCAGAACACACACACACACATGCACACAGTGAAACACACACTCATACACACTCACTTCATTAGAATCAGAACACACACATGCTTAGTGAAATACAAACACACTACAACTTCAGAATCAGAACACACACACACACACACACACACACACACACTTCAGTTTTAGAATCAGAACACACACACACATGCACACAGTGAAACACACTCACACACACTCACTTCATTAGAATCAGAACACACACACACACATGCACACAGTGAAACACACACTCATACACACTCACTTCATTAGAATCAGAACACACACATGCTTAGTGAAATACAAACACACTACAACTTCAGAATCAGAACACACACACACACACACACACACACACTACAATTTCAGAATCAGAACACACACACACACACACACAACAATTTCAGAATCAGAACACACACACACACACACACACACACACACACACACACACACACACACACACACTACAATTTCAGAATCAGAACACACACACACACACACACACACACAGTTCAGTTTTAGAATCAGAACACACACACACATGCACACAGTGAAACACACTCACACACACTCACTTCATTAGAATCAGAACACACACACACACACACACACACTACAATTTCAGAATCAGAACACACACACACACACACACACACACACACTTCAGTTTTAGAATCAGAACACACACACACATGCACACAGTGAAACACACTCACACACACTCACTTCATTAGAATCAGAACACACACACACACATGCACACAGTGAAACACACACTCATACACACTCACTTCATTAGAATCAGAACACACATATGCTCAGTGAAATACAAACACACTACAACTTCAGAATCAGAACACACACACACACACACACACACACACACACACACACTACAATTTCAGAATCAGAACACACACACACACACACACACACACACTACAATTTCAGAATCAGAACACACACACACACACACACACACACACTACAATTTCAGAATCAGAACACACACACACACACACACACACCACACACACACACACACACACACACACACACACACACACACACACACACACACACACACTTCAGTTTTAGAATCAGAACACACACACACATGCACACAGTGAAACACACTCACACACACTCACTTCATTAGAATCAGAACACACAACACACACACACACACACACACACACACACTACAATTTCAGAATCAGAACACACACACACACACACACACACTTCAGTTTTAGAATCAGAACACACACACACACATGCACACAGTGAAACACACACTCATACACACTCACTTCATTAGAATCAGAACACACACATGCTTAGTGAAATACAAACACACTACAACTTCAGAATCAGAACACACACACACACACACACACACACACACACACACACACACACACACACACTTCAGTTTTAGAATCAGAACACACACACACATGCACACAGTGAAACACACTCACACACACTCACTTCATTAGAATCAGAACACACACACACACATGCACACAGTGAAACACACACTCATACACACTCACTTCATTAGAATCAGAACACACACATGCTTAGTGAAATACAAACACACTACAACTTCAGAATCAGAACACACACACACACACACACACACTACAATTTCAGAATCAGAACACACACACACACACACACACTACAATTTCAGAATCAGAACACACACACACACACACACACTACAATTTCAGAATCAGAACACACACACACACACACACACACACACACACACACACACACACACACACACACACACACACACACACACACACACACACACTACAATTTCAGAATCAGAACACACACACACACACACACACACACTTCAGTTTTAGAATCAGAACACACACACACATGCACACAGTGAAACACACTCACACACACTCACTTCATTAGAATCAGAACACACACACACACACACACACACACACACACACACACTACAATTTCAGAATCAGAACACACACACACACACACACACACACACACTTCAGTTTTAGAATCAGAACACACACACACATGCACACAGTGAAACACACTCACACACACTCACTTCATTAGAATCAGAACACACACACACACATGCACACAGTGAAACACACACTCATACACACTCACTTCATTAGAATCAGAACACACATATGCTCAGTGAAATACAAACACACTACAACTTCAGAATCAGAACACACACACACACACACACACACACACACACACACACACACACACTACAATTTCAGAATCAGAACACACACACACACACACACACACACACACACACACACTACAATTTCAGAATCAGAACACACACACACACACACACACACACTTCAGTTTTAGAATCAGAACACACACACACATGCACACAGTGAAACACACTCACACACACTCACTTCATTAGAATCAGAACACACACACACACACACACACACACACACACACACTACAATTTCAGAATCAGAACACACACACACACACACACACACACACACACACACACACACACTTCAGTTTTAGAATCAGAACACACACACACATGCACACAGTGAAACACACTCACACACACTTACTTCATTAGAATCAGAACACACACACACACATGCACACAGTGAAACACACACTCATACACACTCACTTCATTAGAATCAGAACACACACACACACACACACACACACACACACACTACAATTTCAGAATCAGAACACACACACACACACACACACACACTACAATTTCAGAATCAGAACACACACACACACACACACACACACACACACTTCAGTTTTAGAATCAGAACACACACACACATGCACACAGTGAAACACACTCACACACACTCACTTCATTAGAATCAGAACACACACACACACACACACACACACACACACACACACACACACTACAATTTCAGAATCAGAACACACACACACACACACACACACACACACACACTTCAGTTTTAGAATCAGAACACACACACACATGCACACAGTGAAACACACTCACACACACTCACTTCATTAGAATCAGAACACACACACACACATGCACACAGTGAAACACACACTCATACACACTCACTTCATTAGAATCAGAACACACATATGCTCAGTGAAATACAAACACACTACAACTTCAGAATCAGAACACACACACACACACACACACACACACACACACACACACTACAATTTCAGAATCAGAACACACACACACACACACACACACACTTCAGTTTTAGAATCAGAACACACACACACATGCACACAGTGAAACACACACTCATACACACTCACTTCATTAGAATCAGAACACACATATGCTTAGTGAAATACAAACACACTACAACTTCAGAATCAGAACACACACACACACACACACACACACACACACACACACACACACACACACACACACACACACTACAATTTCAGAATCAGAACACACACACACACACACACACACACACTTCAGTTTTAGAATCAGAACACACACACACATGCACACAGTGAAACACACTCACACACACTCACTTCATTAGAATCAGAACACACACACACATGCACACAGTGAAACACACTCACACACACTCACTTCATTAGAATCAGAACACACACACACACACACACACACACACACACACACACACACACACACTACAATTTCAGAATCAGAACACACACACACACACACACACACACTTCAGTTTTAGAATCAGAACACACACACACATGCACACAGTGAAACACACTCATACACACTCACTTCATTAGAATCAGAACACACACACACATGCACACAGTGAAACACACTCATACACACTCACTTCATTAGAATCAGAACACACACACACATGCACACAGTGAAACACACACACACACACTCACTTCATTAGAATCAGAACACACACACACACACACTACAATTTCAGAATCAGAACACACACACACACACACACACACACTTCAGTTTTAGAATCAGAACACACACACACACACACACACTTCAGTTTTAGAATCAGAACACACACACACATGCACACAGTGAAACACACTCACACACACTCACTTCATTAGAATCAGAACACACACACACATGCACACAGTGAAACACACTCACACACACTCACTTCATTAGAATCAGAACACACACACACATGCACACAGTGAAACACACACTCACACACACTCACTTCATTAGAATCAGAACACACACACACATGCACAAATACACACATACACACGTTTTAGAATCAGAACACAAACATACACACACACACACACACTTCAGTTTTAGATTCAGAACACACAAACATACACACACACACACACTTCAGTTTTAGATTCAGAACACACAAACATACACACACACATGCTCACAGTGAAACACACACACACACACACTACAGTTTTAGAATGAGAACAAACACTACATCTGACTCAGAACACACACACACACACACACACACACACACACACACACACACTTCATTAGAATCAGAACACACACACACACACACAATCTACAGGTTTTGAATCAGAACACACACACACACACACACACAATCTACAGGTTTTGAATCAGAACACAGACACACACTCACTTCAGTTTTAGAATCAAAACACACACACACACACACACACAAACAAACACACACACAGACAGACACAGACACACACACACACACACACACACACACATACACACACACAAACACACACACCCACACAGTAGTTTTTGAATCAGAACACACACACACACACACACACACACACACACACACACGTGCGCTGTAGTGTCGCCTTCACTCTGCAGATCATGAAAACTCCACTGATGCTCCAGTTTAATGCAGTCATGAGAGATTCAGAGTCCTTTGTGTTCTTTAAAACGCCATACAAAAGCCCACCTCATTTAAATAAGACAGAGAGATAGAGTGTGTGTGTGTGTGTGTGTGTGTGTGTGTGTGTGTGTGTGTGTGTGTGTGTGTGTGTGTGTTTAAAACTCAACCACACGTCTCTTTAAAGTGCCTTTGATTTGCATCATTACCCGTTTTGGACAGTGAACCTGACGCGGAGCCGAGCTGTGTGTTGTGCGTTTGGACACGGAGCCCATCTGGATGCGATTCTATGGGCCGGAAGTTAAAGATGTTTAGAAAATTGCAGCGATTATGAAGCTCAAACGCCATTGGACGCTGCAATCCAAGAGCAGAACATCCTGCAGCCAATAAAAGCTGGCGAGAGTCAGGAATCTTTTCAGCGAGCACATGGTCCTCTTTAAACACCAGCCACTTTATTATCATGGAAATGGACGCGCTTTGCTTCCTTTATCTGCATAATTTTGCTTTGAACTGCGTTTTTTTAGCTTTGCAACTTTAATGAAGTTTGCGGCGCTGAGATATTGTGAGCAGACAATCTATTTTAACTCGGCTTTTCTTTACGCCGGCTCGGAGTGCTCATATACATGTTTGGATTTATGTCTATTATCTTGGCAGACTCCTTTCCTAAATAAGAGTCTGCACTCGGGCTCTGCTCCAAACTCCAGACTGTACTGTCTCTAGTATCCTGACTCAATCCAGCCCTCATTAGGGGACCGTTCTGGAACACACTACATAGGCCACGACACGCTAATGTGAAGCTGACTCACACAAAGCAGCACGCATAATTAATGATTTATTTCACTGATATATTTATTATTACTATTTATCAGTTTATCATAAAGAAATTAATTTAATACTGCAAAGATGATTTTTATGAAATTATTTGAATAATCAGTCAAATATTAATAACAACAACATTATTATTATTATTATTATCATTATTAATCTAAAAAATATGATTTAAAGTCATAATAATAATAATAATAATTAATATAAGATATTATTATAAAATATATCATTAATAATAAGTTTATTAGTATCATCATAATAAAAAACAATGTTAAATATAATGGTAATAATAATAATAATAACAATAATAATAATAATAATAATAATAATAATAATAATAATAGTAATAACATCATAATAAAAGACAAAATATTAATTAGGCCATGACACACTAATGTGGATAATAATAATAATAATAATAATAATAATAATAATAATAATACATCATAACAATTCATAGAAATATTATTGAATTAATAATAATAATAATTACTACTACTACTACTACTAATAATAATAATAATAATAATAATAAATTATTTATTTAATTAATATATGCTAATAATAATAAAAATAATATAATGATAATATAATAAAATACTAATATAATAATAATAATAATAATAATAATAATAATAATAATAATAATGTAATAAATATAATATAACAACAAAAATAATAATATAAATACAATTAAATAATAATAATAATAATAAATTATTTATTTTAATTAATTAATAAATAATAATATATATTTAATAATAGCAATAATAATAATAATAATAATAATAATAATAATAATAAATCATAACAATTCATAGAAATATTATTGAATTAATAATAATAATAATTACTACTACTACTACTAATAATAATAATAATAAAGTATTGAATTAATATATACTAATAATAATAAAAATAATATAATAATAATATAATAAAAATACTAATATAATAACAACAATAATAATAATAATAATAATGTAATAAATATAATATAACAACAAAAATAATAATATAAATACAATAATTAAATAATAATAATAATAAATTATTTATTTTAATTAATTAATAAATAATAATAATATATATTTAATAATAGCAATAATCATAATAATAATAATAATACATCGTAACAATTCATAGAAATATTATTGAATTAATAATAATAATAATTACTACTACTAATAATAATAATAATAATAAATTATTTATTTAATTAATATATACTAATAATAATACAAATAATATAACGATAATATAATAAAAATACTAATATAATAATAATAATAATAATAATAATAATAATAATAATGTAATAAATATAATATAACAACAAAAATAATAATATGAATACAATAGTTAAATAATAATATTAATAATAAATTATTTATTTGAATTAATTAATTAATAATAATATATATTTAGTAATAGCAACAATAATAATAATAATAATAATAATAATAATAATATAATACAATAATAATGCTAATAATAATAAATTATTTATTTTAATAAATAATAATGATAATGATAATAATAATAATAATAATAATAATAAATTTTTATTAAACTTTAATGAACAAAGTTAAAAAGGACAGCATGTAGCTTAAAGAATAATTATGTTAGAAAATATTAAATATTCACAATCACTCTTTATTTGTTTAATGCATCATGTATGAATTTCTTTTTTTAAAATAACAGTAGCATTTTTTCTGCAATTTGATTGGGAGTTGTTTGTTTATGTGTATGGTTTTATTTTGTTAGCTTGGCGCAGTGTATTCTGGAGAGCCTAAAATGTGTCAAATGTTTTAATAATGAGTTTATATGTGAAATGTTCAGTACAGCTGGCCTATGGGTCAGTTTACTGTCGCTTCAGAAAGAGCTTTATTGCTGTGCATGTTTACACACATGAGGAATTTATTTTTGTGACAGAAGTTCACAGTGCAACAGAATGACAATGACAGGACAAAGACACAGATAATACAAAATAAAAACTAAGAATATACAACATTGACAAATGCATGTACAGTATATTACTATACACAATATTGTATGTATATATAGTATGTGCAAATTTACTTCAAGACTATGTAAACAATGTAAGACCATGTAAACTGTCTACAAACTAAGATAGGCAAAGGTTTTTTCTTTTATTCTTAATCATCAACGACATCCATAACTTTTCTTCTTCCAGCTTGATGGCCACTGTTAGCAGGACATTCACCCTTACTTATTATTTACAGCAGCAGACGCTCATCTGATGGTATTTCCGGCCGGCCGCATCTCGATAATCCACTGTTTACTTAAACTCTCTGCAGTTTGATTGGATGCATTTGGCAGCTTGTTTGAATGTGAGCTTAAAACACACTGCTAGCACTAAACTGCGTATACACTCCAAGTCTCAAAACACACACACACACACTCTTTTGACCATGTCTGATTTTTTTGGCCTGCCTGTTTTTCACTTCACATATAGGGCTGAGCATAAACGAGTACATCCTGCACAGATCTATTATGTAAAAATGACTTTAATAAGGGGTTTGAACACAGTTGATGTGTGAATATCTGCAGCCTTGGATGTGCAATCTTAAAGGCAGAGAATTTTGAATGAAACACTTTGATTGACATTCTCCATTTGTACGTGTCATCAGAGGAGGAAAGCCCCGCCCACTAGTGCCCATCTCTCCATCTCTTTAGCATAAACAGCAGCCCTGAGTGAGAAGCAGCCGTCTGTCCATTAGCCATTAGAGTGTTTGAGCTGCTGAAGATAATGTCAGCATAGACTAAGAGGATTATAGATGTGGAGTTTTAGATGAACAGCGACAGGAGCGACATAGACTGACAGAAGCATCAAGCACACACTCACACTGAAGCACACACGCACACCTGACGAGCACTGACAACACACACTGCTGTTTTACATCTGTCGCTATGCTGATGCATAGACATTTATAGCTCCGCCCCTTCTGAAAAGAGCACAATCTCATTTGAATTTAAAGTGACAGGCACCAAAACGCCAAGCCTGAAAGGGTCAGTTTCAGAGAGGTAGAGGACATTTTCTGTGTGATATTCTCAGCTCAAACTCCAGAGACATCAGAGACGCATTTTACAGCTTGTATAAAGGGGCAGTATAGGTCTCATTTAAATGAATAATTTCTAAAGGATGCTCTAAAATAATATATTTGTGCATATACATTAGAATGTTCAGTGCCAAAGACAAAACTGAATTGAAGATCACAATCCAAAAATTAGCACACCCAAACTAATAAATAAGGGGAAAAAATTAAACAAGAAAAATCAAGAGACACAGAAAAATAGCACATTTACTTGACATTTTGTAATTTGTGATTAGTTTTTGCAGTACCTGCAGTGTAAAGACGTCTCAGATCTTCATCCTTCAGTCCAAAATTCACAAGAAATTAATTTCCTCTCTGGAGGAGACGACATTCCTCTGGTAAAACCTTCCTGTCATCTGTGGGCCATGAGGATGAGCAGGAGGTGCGGATCTGAAAAGAGAACAGGAGAGCATCATGCCCAGTTCATATACACTCAAAAAATGAAAGCATACAGTTGCAATCAGAATTATTAAACCCCCTGAATTATTAGCCCCCCTGTTTATTTTTTTCCCCAATTTCTGTTTAACGGAGAGCAGATTTATTCAACGCATTTCTAATCATAATAGTTTTAATAACTCATCTCTAATAACTGATTTATTTTATCTTTGTCATGATGACAGTAAATAATATTAGACTAGATATTCTTCAAGACACTTCTATACAGCTTAAAGTGACATTTAAAGGCTTAACTAGGGTAATTAGGGTAACTAGGCAGGTTAGGGTAATTAGGCAAGTTATTGTATAATGATGGTTTGTTCTGTAGACTATTGAAAGCAAAAATAGCTTAAAAGGGCTAATGATTTTGACCTTAAAATGTTTTTAAAAAAAATAAAAAATTGCTTTTATTTTAGCCGAAATAAAACAAATAAGACTTTCTCCAGAAGAAAAAAAATTATAGGAAATACTGTGAAAATGGTCTTGCTCTGTTAAACATCATATGGGAAATATTTAAAAAAGAAAACAAAATTCAAAAGGGGTTTAATAATTCTGATTGCAACTGTGTATAACACATTTAAGTAAGCTACGCTGTGAAAAAAAATTAATTTTATAATATAATATATTTATTTAAATATATTTATTTCCGGCAGCTGGGGTGCTGGAAAAAAAACCTGTAAAATAGCAGCCGGTAAATTACAGACATTTACTGTAAAATAACAGAGGTTGAATTACAGATATTTACCAGAAATTTAAATTTAAGGAAATTTCTGCAATTTAATATCCGTTATTTTACTGTAAATTTCTGTAATTTAATGACTGTTATTTTACAGTAAGTTTCTGTAATTTAATGACTGTTATTTTACTGTAAATTTCTGTAATTTAACGACTGTTATTTTACTGTAAATTTCTGTAATTTAACATCCGTTATTTTACAGTAAACTTCTGTAATTTAATGACTGTTATTTTACTGTAAATTTCTGTAATTTAATGACTGTTATTTTACAGTAAGTTTCTGTAATTTAACATCTGTTATTTTACAGTAAGTTTCTGTAATTTAACGGCCGTTATTTTACTGTAAATTTCTGTAATTTAATGACTGTTATTTTACAGTAAGTTTCTGTAATTTAACGGCCGTTATTTTACTGTAAATTTCTGTAATTTAATGACTGTTATTTACAGTAAGTTTCTGTAATTTAACATCTGTTATTTTACAGTAAGTTTCTGTAATTTAACGGCCGTTATTTTACTGTAAATTTCTGTAATTTAATGACTGTTATTTTACAGTAAGTTTCTGTAATTTAACGGCCGTTATTTTACTGTAAATTTCTGTAATTTAATGACTGTTATTTTACAGTAAACTTCTTTAATTTAACAACTGTTATTTTACAGTAGATTTCTGTAATTTAACGGCCGTTATTTTACGTTTTTTTTCTGGCACCCCAGCTGCCAGAAATTAACCGTGAAATTACGGATTTTTTTTTACAGTGTAATGTAGCATAAAAACTATGTACATCAGGTTTCAATTTATTTTTTTTTATTTTATACAAATTTGAACAAAGTTTTAAGTTGGTTTAATTGATTTAAGTTGAAATGATTTAGATTTTTGATGCAACTCAATTAGATTCAACTTATGACAGTATATGCAAATTGCATACTTAGCATTCAAAATGATAAGATGAATATACATTTGCATTTTTTCTGCTATTTGATTTGGGGGTTGTTTATTTATTTATTTATTTATTTATTGTTTGTTTACTTATTAGTATGTTTTTTATTTTGTTAGCTTCACACAGTATATTTTTGAGTGACTAAAATGTGTCAGATGTTTTAATCAAGAGTTTGTATGCAGTTTCAGTATAGTAGGCCTATGGCTCAGTTTTCCGTCACATGTTTTGTTTTTGTTTTTCTTAATTTGTGCATAATAAATCTAGTAAAAACAGTAGTATTGTGCAATATTTGTACAGTTTATATTATTTACTTTATTGGAATATATATTAGGATGGGCGCCATGGTGGCACAGTGGGTAGCACGATCATCTCACAACAAGAAGGTTGCTGGTTCGAGTCCCGGCTGGGTCAGTTGGTGTTTCTGTGTGGAGTTTGCATGTTCTCCCCATGTTGACGTGGGTTTCCTCCGGGTGCTCCGGTTTCCCCCACAGTCCAAACACATGCGCTATAGGGGAATTGATGAACTACTGTAAATTGGCCGTGGTGTATGAGTGTGTGTGTGTGTGTGAATGAGTGTGTATGGGTGTATCCCAGTACTGGGTTGCGGCTGGAAGGGTATCCGCTGCGTAAAACATATGCTGGATAAGTTGGCGGTTCATTCCGCTGTGGCGACCTCTGATTAATAAAGGGACTAAGTAATATAATAATTTGAAGCTCAGTTATTACTTTAAAGGGATAACGGAATGTAATTCTACATATATGAACTCAAACTCTTTTATACAGGGAGATCTGAAATGTGACTGCAGCGAGGCTGAATGTGTGTTTATTCTGAAAGTGATGGTTCATGTTAACCAGAGATTTCTAATCAGTGAACAAAACGCTTCTCTTTAAACCACACTGAGAATGTTTCGCACAAATACATAAATCACTGCTATAGAGGATCGTAAATGGTTTGGAGGGGAAGAAGAATTGGCCCAGAATCAGAGAGAAGATTCAACCTAGAGCCGAGGTCAAGAGATACAGAGGAATGTGCACAGACACACACACATATTCACACACACACACACACAAATATATGCACACACACGTAGACATGCATGTATACACACATATACATGCACGCATTCACACATATACACACACACACACACATACACAAACATGCACACAAAGACACACACACACACACACACGGTTTAAATGTCAAAAATCGCATTCCTAATTGAGATGAACTTGGACCTGAAATTAAAAGTTCTTTTAAACAAACAACATGCAGTAAATGCCGGAAGGAAAGCCGAGCGAGAAACACACGACTGAAGGAGCGTCAGGATCTCTCACCTTCAGCACCACTACTGAAGAAGCTTTCAGGAGATGATAAACCTGCTGCTGACACACACACACACACACACAATATATATTTGCATTACAAAATACGTTCAGACAACTGGTGTTTGCATTTTCTAAATTTAAACACCTGAATACTTTAAAAACACTAGACATCACACAGAATATTCTAGCAACTTCGTGTCTACCACCACAAATAATCTAGCCACTACATAGCAACCTCTTAGTAACTACAAAGAAACAGCCTAGCAACCACCCGGATATTTTAATAACCTAATAACAATAACATAGCAACCACCTGAATACCCTAGCAACCACAAAACAATTATAAAAAATAAAATCACCATAACCACCCAAACAGCCTAATTACAACATGGAAACATCTAAATATCCCAGCAAACATATATCAGTACCCTAGAAACCACAAAACCACACCCTAGCAACCATCTGAATACCCTAGCAACCACATGGAAACACACCAGCAACCATCTAAATATTCTACTAACATCATAGAAACAACATAACCCCTGAATACCCTAGCAACCACAGAAAAATCACCATAACCACCTAAATGGCCTAACTACAATACGGAAACAACCTGTCAATCAAATATCCAAGCAAACGTATATCAATACCATAGAAACCACAAAGTCACACCCTAGCAACCACCTGAATACCTCAGCAACCACATGGAGACTTTCTAGCAACCATCTAAATATTCAAGTACTGTAACATCATAGAAACAACATAACCCCTGAATACCCTAGCAACCAGAAAAAATCACCATAACAACCACCTAAACGGCCTAAGTACAACACGGAAACAACCTGTCAATCTAATATCGAAGCAAACATATATCAATACCCTAGAAACCACAAATCCACACCCTAGCAACCAACTGAATATCCTAGCAACAATATGGAAGCACACTAGGAACCATCTAAATATTCTAGTAACCTTGTAGAAATAACATAGACACCCCCTGAATACCCTAGCAACCACAAAAAAAAAAAAAAAAAAATCACCATAGCAACCAACTAAACTACAACATGAAAATAACCTATCAAATATCCAAATATCCTAACAAACATATATCACTAGCCTAGAAACTTCAAAGCTACACCCTAGCAACCACCTGAATACCTTAGCAACTACATGGAAACACTAGCAACCATCTAAATATTCTAGGAACATTATAGAAACATAACCCCTGAATACCCTAGCAACCACAGAAAAATCACCATAACAACCACCTAAATGGCCTAACTACAACATGGAAACAACCTGTCAATCAAATATCCAAGCAAACGTATATCAATACCCTAGAAACCACAAAGCCACACCCTAGCAATAGGGTTGGGTCGATAGACGATGCCTTCGTCCATCGCCGATGGCCAATAGACATCACGATGCTGAGCCGGCATCGCCGATCCTCCGTCGCAAATCCGCTCGTGTAAAATACACACTCAGGCCCCGTTTACACTAATACAGCTTAGATTTAAAATGGCATTTTAGAACAAAAATGACCCACGTCCACACTGGTGTTTCATTTAGCATTTCTGAACAGCCCTCCATCCACTGAAAACGCACATCACGTGACCACACCCACACACACAGCCACACACACACTGTCATGCGCTCGTCTGAGCTCCAGAGAACAGTGTACGTCGGACAGTTTATCAAGGATGTATTGCTGGATCGTGTCTCACTATAGTTTGGTAAACGTGATATTTAATTAATCTTGTCTCTATCCAGGGCTTAATTTGTGCCGGAACACGCTGGATCCGGATCCGGCATCTCTGATATCTGATCCGGCACCTCATTTTACCGATCTCCCCTGTCCGCAGTTCATTTTCAGTTTCGTCCGCGAAACCCCCGCGTCGCTCACTTTTGTCCGCATGAGACCCACGCGCCGCTCATCACTTTCGTCCCCGACACCCCTCCGCCATCCACTGGACCAAACAAATGAGTGACACAGATCACTCTGCCTACTCATGCCAGAGTCCCACCGGAAAAGTGATTGACAGGTGGTAATTTGTGTGTAACTTATCTTTATTTATTTATGATTTGGTTATTGGTAAAACAAAGACCATGCAGGCCAGGTAGTTGAAACGGTAGGCTACAAATAAATAATTCGTTATGAATTATTTAATTATTCATAAATAATTTATTCACCTCAGCCTAAGACGATGCTATCGTCCATCGCGATGTTTCACATTAGACATTGTACGATGCTAAATTGGTCAACATCGCCCAACTCTACCTAGCAACCACCTGAATACCTCAGCAACCACGTGGAAACACACTAGCAACCATCTAAATATTCTAGTAACCTTGTAGCAATAACCTAGCAACCCCCTGAATACCCTAGCAACCACAAAAAAAAATAAACACCATAGCAACCAACCAAACTACAACATGAAAATAACCTATCAAACATCCAAATATCCTAGCAAATGTACTGTATATCAATACCCTAGAAACCACAAAGCCACACCCTAGCAACCAATTAAATACCTTAGCAACTACATGGAAACACACTAGCAACCACCTAAATATTCTAGTAACCATGTAGCAATAACATAGCAACTGCCTGAATACCCTAGCAACCACACAAAAAAAACCCACCATGGCAACCAACCAAACTACAACATTGAAAATAACCTATCAAACATCCAAATATCCTAGCAAACATATATCAATAGCCTAGAAACTACAAAGCCACACCCTAGCAACCACCTGAATACCTTTGCAACCACATGAAAACACGCTAGCAACCACCTAAATATCTAAGCAGCCTCATAGCAACACCCTAGCGAGTACCCATCTCTTTGACTCAGCAGTATCAGAGGTCTGTCATAAAACACATCCACATGTTTCCAGATGGTTTCATCACACTGCTCATTTCTTTGAAAGTTATCCGTTGAGTCGATGTGATTCTCACCTGTGGACGATTTGCTCAGGATAAACGTTCTGTCTGCATCATCACATAATGAAGTAACATTACACAACAGACAGGAATCACTTAACATTCCCACATCAACTGTTTCCTGTCCACAGCATTTCTACTTCCCCCTCCTTTATTTACAGTACGCCTTCAATTCCCAAGCTCCTCTGTTTACCTCACATAATAACACAAAGCCATTAATCACAATCTCTCGCTTTTTAACGCCATCTTCCTGTAAACTCCAGCTCTGAAGAACAAACAAAACACACAAAGTTACCATAGAATCAGAGCTCTCTAGAACTAGATGTGATGCTCACACTCAGAACAACACAATCAGAGGTCAAAGGTCACAATAATGACCTCATCAGATGGCTATTCCAGCATAACAGCTCAGTTTAAATGATATAAAATCTGTACAGTCTATATCAGTTTCTCTGTACTTGGAAATTAGTTATTAATATGATGGTTTTATTACTGTACTTTAGGTGTAGCCTGCAATGGTTTCCTTGAAAAGTAGTTTTCACACAGAAACAACAACTAAACAGACTAACAACCTAACAATCTGCCAAATATTCTAGCAACCTTATATCAATACCCTTACAACCATAATAAAACATCCTAGCAACCACACAGATGCCAAAACATATTTAGGTTAATGATATGATTAATTTTATCAGATGTGTTTGATGCTGCCCCCCCCCCCAAAAATAAAATAAAAAATTAAATATATAATAATAACAACAACAACAATAATAATAATAAAATAATAATAATAATAAAATAATAATAATAATAAAATACTATTAAAATAATAATAATAATAATAATAATAATAATAATAATAATAATATAAAATAATAATAATAATAATAATAATAATAATAATAATAATAATAATAATAGTAAAAAAGTAATAATAATAATTAAAAAAGTATAAAAATAATAATAATAGTAATAATAGTAATAATAAAATAATAATAATAAAACAATAATTTAATATAATAATAATAATAACAATAATAATAATAATAATAATAATAACAATACTAATAATAATAATAATAATAATAATAATATTATTATTAAATATAATAATAATAATAATAATAATAATAATAATAATAATAATATTAAATATAATAATAATAATAACAACAATAATAATAATATTAAATATAATAATAATAATAATAATAAAAATAATAAAAGTAATAATAATAATAAAAATATTATTAATAATAATAATAATAATATTATTATTATTATAATAAAATAATAATAAATAATAATAATAATAATAATAATAATAATAATAAAATAATAAAAGTAATAATAATAAAAAAAAATAATAAAAATAATAAAAATAATAATAAATAATAATAATAAAAATATTAATAATAATAATAATAATAATAATAATAATATAAAATAATAATAATAATAATAATAGTAAAAAAAGTAATAATAATAATTAAAAAAGTATAAAAATAATAAAAATAATAATAATAGTAATAATAGTAATAATAAAATAATAATAATAAAACAATAATTTAATATAATAATAATAATAACAATAATAATAATAATAATAATAACAATAATAATAATAATAATAATAATAATGATAATAATAATATTATTATTATTATTATTATTAAATATAATAATAATAATAATAATAATAATAATAATAATAATAATATTAAATATAATAATAATAATAACAACAATAATAATAATATTAAATATAATAATAATAATAATAATAAAAATAATAAAAGTAATAATAATAAAAAAATTATACAAATAATAATAAATAATAATAATAAAAATATTAATAATAATAATAATAATAATAATATTATTATAATAAAATAATAATAAATAATAATAATAATAATAATAATAATAATAATAATAATAATAATAAAATAATAAAAGTAATAATAATAAAAAAAATAATAAAAATAATAAAAATAATAATAATAAAAATATTAATAATAATAATAATAATAATAATAATAATAATAATAATAATAATAATAATAAAATTAATAAAATAATATTAATAATAATAATAATAATAATAATAATAATAATAATAATAATAATATTAATAATAATACAAATAATAATAATAATAATAATAATAACAATAATAATAACAATAATAATAATATTATAATAAAATAATAATAATAATAAATAATAATAATAATAATAAAATAATAATAATAATAATATAATAATAAAATTATAATAATAAATAATAATAATAATAATAATAATAATAATAATACAAATAATAATAATAATAATCCGAGTTTGAGGCCATGGTGGCGCACCTTTTTCCGGTGGTTTGCCTTGTCCAGGTTGGAGGAAAGTCCTTACCCTAGGATGAGGAGTTCAAGTATCTTGGGGTTTTCTTCATGAGTGAGGAAAGGATAGAGAGTGAGATTGACAGGCGGATCGGTACAGTGGCAGCAGTAATGCGGTCAATGTATCGGTCCGTTGTGGTAAAGGAGGAGCTGAGCTGAAAGGCGATGAAATTTAAAGGGTTCACATACTTTTGCACAAAGCATAAAAGCACAAGATGAAAGTAAGTTTGAACAATCCGAATATCCTAGCAAGCTTTTATCAATACCCTAGCAACCACCTGAATACCTTAGCAACCAAATAGAAACACCCTAGCAACCACACAGTTTCCACAACAGGTTTGATTCTATGATTAGTTTTTGATTAATGATTAAAAGTGCTCAGTGGTTTTGTCATTATTATGTACAAGTTTAAATAAGTGCGTGTTTACAGCACAGAAACTTCAGAATTTATAGAAATGGTTCATCATTTGTGCCATTAGAGGAGAAAATCCATTAAGAATATTTGCAGAAATATACATTTGTACAGTATTTAGTCAGCGTGCATGTATGATCTGCTGGTCAGCAGCCAAAAAGAGTACGCCAGTCATTAAATTCACTGTTTTTGCAGCATGTTCATTAAATGCACGAAAACACACTGTATTTGTTTAAGCAGACCGTGTGTGACTTCAGATCAGATCAAAACTCCACCACCAATTTATGCAGACATCCAAAGGGTTCACATACTTTTGCACGCAGCATAAAAGCAGGAGATAAAATCATCCGAATATTCTAGTAACCTTCTATCAATACCTTGATTACCTTACAACAGATTTAGGTTGATTCTATGATTCATTTTATTATAAGTGCTCAGTGGTTTTGTCATTGTTATGTACAAGTTTAAATAAGTGCGTGTTTACAGCACTGAAACTTCAGAATTTATAGAAATGGTTTAGTGTTTGAGCCATTAGAGGAGAAAATCCATTAAGAACATCTGCAGAAATATACATTTTGTGCTGTATTTGGTCACTTTACATGTATGATCTGCTGGTCAGCAGCCAAAAACAGTCCACCAGTGCTTAAATCCACCCTGTTTTTGCAGCATTTTCATTAAATGGACAAAAACATACCACTTTTTATTTGTTCCACAGCACATTTAGATTAATTCTACGACTCGTTTTATTAAATGTGCTTCGTTTTTATCAAAATGTGTCATCTTTTTCTGCCAAAAACAGTCCACCCTGTTTAGTGGCATGTTCATTAAATGCATGAAAACACACCACTTTTTATTTGTTTATGCAGACCGTGTCTGACTTCAGATCAAAACTCCACCACCAATTTAAGCAGAGATCCAAAGGGTTCACATACTTTTGCACGCAGCATAAAAGCAGGAGATGAAAGCAGGCTCAATCATTCGAATGTCCTAGCAACCTTCTATCAATACCCTATCAGCTACCTGAATACCCTATTCTCTACTCTATGGTTCGTTTTATGACAAGTGCTCAGTTGTTAGTTTTTAAATAAGTGTGTTTACAGCACAGAAACTAAAGAAATAGTTCATCATTTGTGCCATTAGAGGAGAAAATCCATTAAGAATATTTGCACAAAATAATATTGTGTACTGTGTTTGGTCACTTTACATGTATGATCTGTTGGTCAGCAGCCAAAAACAGTCCACCAGTGATTAAATCCACCCAGTTTATAGTGGCATGTTCATTAAATGCACGAAAACCAGCCTGATCTCACGGGGAAATGTAAGTATTTTACGTTTTGTCAGTTTAGTGGCTAATTTGGACGAATTCGTACGAGTTCAGTCGTATTAAAATGTACGATTTTAAAAATGAGGTGTGGCACCTAACCCCACCCCTAACCCCAACCATCAATGGGTGATGAGCAAATTGTAGTAATTTGTACCAATTAGATTGTACCAATTTTCAACAAATTAGCCACTTACGAATTGCTGTGATATTGCGTTGACGAAAACACCACTTTTTATTTGTTCCACAACATATTTAGGTTAATTCTACAACTCATTTTATTAAATGTGCTTCGTTTTTATTAAAATGTGTCATCTTTTTCTGCCAAAAACAGTCCAGCAGTTACTAAATCCACCCTGTTTAGAGGCATGTTCATTAAATGCATGAAAACACACCACTTTTATTTGTTTATGCAGACCGTGTCTGACTACAGATCAGATCAAAATTCCATCACCAATTTAAGCAGAGATCCAAAGGGTTCACATACTTTTGCACGCAGCATAAACGCAGGAGATGAAAGCAGGCTCAATCATTTGAATGACCTAGCAACCTTCTATCAATACCCTATCAGCTACCTGAATACCCTACTCTATGGTTCTACTCTATGGTTCATTTTATAATAAGTGCTCAGTTGTTAGTTTTTAAATAAGTGTGTGTTTACAGCACAGAAACTAAAGAATAGTTCATCATTTGTGCCATTAGAGAAGAAAATCCATTAAGAATATTTGCACAAAATAATATTGTGTACTGTGTTTGGTCACTTTACATGTATGATCTGTTGGTCAGCAGCCAAAAACAGTCCACCAGTGATTAAATCCACCCAGTTTATAGTGGCATGTTCATTAAATGCACGAAAACCAGCCTGATCTCACGGGGAAATGTAAGTATTTTACGTTTTGTCAGTTTAGTGGCTAATTTGGACGAATTCGTACGAGTTCAGTCGTATTAAAATGTACGATTTTAAAAATGAGGTGTGGCACCTAACCCCACCCCTAACCCCAACCATCAATGGGTGATGAGCAAATCGTAGTAATTTGTACCAATTAGATTGTACCAATTTTCAACAAATTAGCCACTTACGAATTGCTGTGATATTGCGCTGATGAAAACACCACTTTTTATTTGTTCCACAACATATTTAGGTTAATTCTACAACTCATTTTATTAAATGTGCTTCGTTTTTATTAAAATGTGTCATCTTTTTCTGCCAAAAACAGTCCAGCAGTGATTAAATCCACAGTTTTTTGTGGCATGTTCATTAAATGCATGAAAACACACCACTTTTATTTGTTTATGCAGACCGTGTCTGACTACAGATCAGATCAAAATTCCATGACCAATTTAAGCAGAGATCCAAAGGGTTCACATACTTTTGCACGCAGCATAAACGCAAGAGATGAAAGCAGGCTCAATCATTTGAATGTCCTAGCAACCTTCTATCAATACCCTATCAGCTACCTGAATACCCTATTCTCTACTCTATGATTTGTTTACAGTAATGACAAGTGCTCAGTTGTTTTGTCATTAGAGACAAGTTTTTAAATAAGAGTGTTTACAGCACAGAAACTAAAGAAACGGTTCATCGTTTGTGCCATTAGAGGAGAAAATCCATTAAGAATATTTGCACAAAACAATATTTTGTACTGTATTTGGTCACTTTACATGTATGATCTGCTAGCCAGTCCACCAGTGCTTCCTGTTTTTGCAGCATGTTCATTAAATGCACCAAAACACACCACTTTCTATTTGTTCCACAGCACATTTAGGTTAATTCTACGACTCATTTTATTAAATGTGCTTCGTTTTTATCAAAATGTGTCATCTTTTTCTGCCAAAAACAGTCCAGCAGTTATTAAATCCACTGTTTTTTTGTGGCATGTTCATTAAATGCATGAAAACACTTTTGTATTCGTTTATGCAGACCGTGTCTGACTTCAGATCAGATCAAAACTCCACCACCAATTTATGCAGAGATCCAAAGGGTTCACATACTTTTGCACGCAGCATAAAAGCACGAGATGAAAGCAGGCTCACGTTCAGACGGCAGCTAACAGTCCAGCACAAACAACCTGTAGTCGGTCTGATGTGATATTTGCATGTTTACTTCATAACATCAGTGCGAAACACGAGCAGTTGAGTTCATCAAACACACGCGCTTGATCAATCCTCCATCCGTCCGTCCACCTGCGCTCCTCACGACCACCAGCGGGGCCGGCGCGCTCTGATCTGCTGCTTTATTAGAATGGATGACAGCAGAGATGAATACAGTCGTATTATTAATGCAAGACTGACAGATCGCTGACGTGAGTTATGGCCGCCTTTAGTTCAGAGTCGTCGTTTCATGAGGCCTTTCACTAAAAGCCATACATAAATGTCAGTCGGCGGTGACCATAAACTGTTACACAGGCAATTGGTTAGAAGATCTCCTCTGTTATCTATCACCGTTATTTACTAGTGTTTCTTTGTCAGGCCAGATGGAGCGTGTGCATTTGTACTGTACGTGATGTGGTGCGTTTAGTTAACACACACACACACACACACACGTTGGGTTTTCATGTTTTATAGGCTCTCTCCCCATATCTGTAATGAGGTTTGGACTGTTCAGACTGTATATACTCTTCTCTACTCCTAAACTCAACCCTCACAGCACACACTCTACACTCTACATCTGAAACCACATCATATGATCATACTTCATCATGAGTAAAACAATGTCCCCATGAGGTCAAGAATTACTGGTATTGCTATACTTGTGGGGACAGAGACTCACTCGCTTAAACACACACACACATTTACACTCACTCAATCATTCACACATACTCACTCACTCACTCACTCACTCACTCACACACACACACACACACACACACACACACACATATAAACAGACACTCACTTATACACACACACACACACACACACACACACACAAACACTCACTTTTACTCTCACACACACACATTTACACTCACTCAATCATTCACACATACTCACTCTCACACACACACACACACACACACACTTACGTACACTCACTCATTTACACATACTCACTCACACACACACACACACACACACACACACACAAACAGACACTCACTTTTACTCACACAGACACACACACTAACTTTCACACTCACACACTCATTCAACCATTCACACACTCACTCACCAACACATACACACTGACACAGACCCTCACTTACACATACACACACACACACACACACACACACAAAACTCAAACAAAATTATTCACATACTCACACATACACACCGACACAGACACTCACTTACACACACACACACACACACACACACTTACACTCACTCAAACATTCATTCACACATACTCACTCTGTCACACACACACACACACACACATATAAACACTCACTTTTACTCACACACACACACACACTCAAACAGACAAAACTCAAACAAAATTATTCACACACACTCACACATATATACCGACACAGACACTCACTTACACACACACTCACTTTTACTCACACACACATAAACACACACACACAATTACTTAATCATTCACACACACAAACACACACACACACTCATTCAATCATTCACACACACACACACACACACACACACACACTCACACTCACTTACACACACACACAAAACTCAAACAAAATTATTCACACACACACTCACACAGACACTAACTTACACACACTCACTCACTCACTGTTACTCACACAGACACTCACGTAAACACACACACACACACTCACACAATTACTCAATCATTCACACACACACACACACACACACACACACACACACACACACACACACACACACTCAATCATTCACACACACTCACTCACCAATACACATACACACTGACACATTTATGTCACTTTCACACACAAACACACACACAAAAAAAGATTATTCTCACACACACACACACACACACACACACACACACACTCACACACTCACACACACACTCACACACACACTCACACACACACTCACACACACACACACTCACACACACACTCACACACACACTCACTCACTCAAACACTTATTTACTTTCACTGACTTACTCAATTACACACACACACACTCAGTCACTTAAAAACACACTCACATATGCACAACTCACTCATTTACACACACTTCCACTCACTCGCTTACACATTCATTCATTCATTTTCTTTCAGTTGAGCCCCTTTATTAGTCGGAGGTCGCCACAGCGGAATGAACTGCCAACTTATCCACAACAAGTTTTATGCAGTGGATTCCCTTCCAGCTGCAACCCAGTACTGGGAAACACACACACACACACACTAGGGTAAATTTAGTTGATCAATTCCCCTATAGCGCATGTGTTTGGACTGTGGGGGAAACTGGAGCACCCGGAGGAAACCCACACCAACACGGGGAGAACATGCAAACTCCACACAGAAACACCAACTGACCCAGCCGGGACTCGAAACAGCGACCTTCTTGCTGTGAGTCGATTGTGCTACCCACTGCGCCACCACACAAATATTAACTCACTCACACACACACACACACACACACACACACACACACACACACACACACACACACACACACACACACACACACACACACACACACACACACACACACACACACACACACACACTCTTTTCCCCCCGGTGTTGCTGAATGAGGCTTGTGAATGAGGGGTATTTGTAAAGACGCACCTAAAAGCTCCATTACTATGATAATGTAGCGTCAGGAGGGACGGAGCTCTGGGCCAAATGTGGATCTTCTGAAACGCCTCATTTAAATACCAAACCTGCTCATGGAGCGGAGCAGCAATCCGTGACACAGGTGCAGCACAGGAGAACATCACTCTCTGATGATGATGATGATGATGATGATGGAGTCAAACACACACACACACACACAGACACACACATGTTTATTTTTGTGAAAAGTGGGTACATTACATAGGCTTCCATTCATTTTATACAGATCAAAGCGTATATTATATTGCCCTCACCCCACCCTACCCCTAAACCCAACCATCACAGGAGACAGTGTACAGCTTTACTCCCTGAACAAACTCATCCTGTGTGATTTAGAAGCCTTTTGAGAAGTGAGGACGTCACCAATGTCCTCATATTTCACCTGCTTTTTGTATTACCTGTGTCATACCTATGTCATTATACAGATTTGTGTCCTGATATGTCACAAAAACACACACACACACACACACACACACACACACACACACACACACACACACACACACACACACACAGAAAAAAGGTAACTAAATGAGATGGATATATAAATAAAAATATATATATAATTTAACATCACCGACCTGAACACATTTTATTTTACCAGCAAAAGTTATTTTTATGGCTTCAAATCTCTCTTTACATCCTTCAAAGAACATTTTTTTGGTTCCAAAAGAACCTTTTACTGTCCAAAAATAACATTTTGAGTCAAGAAACCACACAGAAACATCCTAACAATGACCCAAACAGCATGGCAACCACATAAACAGAATCTATCAACCATCCAAATAACAAAGCGAACACAAAAACAGACTAGCAACCACATGAAAACATTCCAATCATCCACATATCCTAACAAACTTATATAAATACCCTAGCAACCACAAAGAAACACCTTAGCAACCACACAAATCCCTCAGCAACAGCACAGAAACACCCTAGCAACCACCCATTCATCCTAGCAACCACATGGAAACATTCCAATCATCCACATATCCTAGCAAACTTATATAAATACCCTAGCAACCACAAAGAAACACCTTAGCAACCACACAAATACCTCAGCAACAGCACAGAAACACCCTAGCAACCACCCATTCATCCTCTCAACCACATGGAAACATCCTAGCAACCACCCAAATACATTAGCAACTACCCTGTATGCCCTAGCAACCTAAAAAGAATAACAACTACATCGAATCAACCATACAAAAATCCTAGCAAAATTGCAGTATATCAAAACCCTAGCAACCATCTGAATTCCCAAGCAACCACATAACACCCCAGCAACTACACAAACGGCCTAGCAGCCACATGAAAACAGCCCATCAACAATGCAAACTTCCAGTATATCAAAACCCTAGCAACCACCTGGATTCCCCAGCAACCACACACTGCCTAGCAAACCAATGGAAACAACATATCAACCATGCAAATATCCTAGCAAACTTAAAATATATCAAAACCCTAGCAACTACCTGAACTCCCCAGCAACTGCATAATAGCACTCTAGCAACCACCCAAACAGCCTAGCGACCACATGGAAACAACCTACAAACCATGCAAACTTACAATATATCAAAACCCTATCAACCACTTGAACTCCCCATCAACCGCGTAATTACACCCTAGCAACCACATAGAAACAGCCTCTCAACAATGTAAACTTGCAGTATATCAAAATCCTAGCAACCACCTGAATTCCTCAGCAACCACATGACAACACCCCAGCAGCCACTCAAACAGCCTAGCAATCACATGGAAACAACTTATCAACTATGCAAACTTACAGTAAATCAAAACCGTAGCAACTGTCTAAATTCCTCGGAAACCGCAAAACAACACCCAGGAAATCACCCAAACAGCTTAGAAACCACTTGGATACACCCTAGCAACCACCAAGCCTAGCAACCACATGGAAACATCCTGTCAATCATGCAAACTTGCACTATATCTTAACCCTAGCAACCACCTGAATTCCCCAGCAACAGCATAACACCCTAGCAACAACTCAAACACCCTAGCAACCACATGGCAACACCCTAGCAACCACCCAGCCTAGCAACCACATGGAAACAACTTATCAACTATGCAAACTTACAGTAAATCAAAACCGTAGCAACCATTGAAATTCCCCGGAAACTGCAAAACAACGCCCAGGCAACCACCCAAACAGCTTAGCAACCACATGGAAACAACCTATCAACTATAGAAACTTACAATATATAAAAACTCTAGCAACCATCTGAATTCCCCAGCAGCTGCATAACAACCTAGCAACCACCCAAACACCCTAGCAACCACATGGAAACACCCTAGCAACCACCAAGCCTAGCAACCACATGGAAACATCCTATCAATCATGCAAACTTGCACTATATCTTAACCCTAGCAACCACCTGAATTCCCCAGCAACAGCATAACACCCTAGCAACAAATCAAACACCCTAGCAACCACATGGCAACACCCTAGCCACCACCCAGCCTAGCAACCACATGGAAACAACTTATCAACTATGCAAACTTACAGTAAATCAAAACCGTAGCAACCATTTAAATTCCCCGGAAACTGCAAAACAACGCCCAGGCAACAACTCAAACAGCTTAGCAACCACATGGAAACAACCTATCAACTATAGAAACTTACAATATATTAAAACTCTAGCAACCATCTGAATTCCCCAGCAGCTGCATAACAACCTAGCAACCACCCAAACACCCTAGCAACCACCAAGCCTAGCAACCACATGGAAACATCCTGTCAATCATGCAAACTTGCACTATATCTAAACCCTAGCAACCACCTGAATTCCCCAGCAACAGGATAACACCCTAGCAACAACTCAAACACCCTAGCAACCACATGGCAACACCCTAGCAACCACCTAGCCTAGCGACCACATGGAAACAACTTATCAACTATGCAAACTTACAGTAAATCAAAACTGTAGCAACCATTTAAATTCCCCAGAAACTGCAAAACAACGTCCAGGCAACCACCCAAACAGCTTAGCAACCACATGGAAACAACCTATCAACTATAGAAACTTACAATATATTAAAACTCTAGCAACCATCTGAATTCCCCAGCAGCTGCATAACAACCTAGCAACCACCCAAACACCCTAGCAACCACATGGAAACACCCTAGCAACCACCAAGCCTAGCAACCACATGGAAACATCCTATCAATCATGCAAACTTGCACAATATCTAAACCCTAGCAACCACCTGAATTCCCAAGCAACGACATAACACCCTAGCAACAACTCAATCACCCTAGCAACCACATGGAAACACCATAGCAACCACCCAGCCTAGCGACCACATGGAAACAATCTATCAATCCTGCAAACTCACACTATATGAAAGCCATAGCAACTACCTGAATTCCCCAGAAGCTGCATAATAACACCCTAGCAACCACCCAAACAGCTTAGCAACCACATTGAAACACACTAGCCACCATCCAGCCTGATAAACTTACAGTAGATCAAATCCCTAGCAACCATGTGAATTCTCCAGCAGCTGCATAACACCCTATCAACCAACCAAACAGCCTAGCAACCACATGGAAACAACCTATCAACAATGCAAACTAACAATATATCAAAACCCTAGCAACCACCTGAATTCCCCAGCAAGAGCATAACACCCTAGCAACCACCCAATCAGCCTAACAACCACATGAAAACAACCTGTCAACAATGCAAACCTACAATATATCAAAACCCTAGCAACCATCTGAATTCCCTATCAACTGCATAATAACAGCCTAGCAACCACATAGAAACAGCCTCTCAACAATGCAAACTTACAGTATATAAAAACCCTAGCAACCATCTGAATTCCCCAGCAACCACATAACGACACCCTAGCAACCACCCAAACAGCCTAGCAACCACATGTAAACAACAAATCAACCATGCAATCTTACAATATAACAAAACCCTTACAACCACAATGGAAAACCCCTAGCAACCACATGGAAACAACATTAACCATGCAATCTTCTAGTATATCAAAACCCTAGCAACCACCTGAATTTCCCAGTAACCACATAATAACACCCTAGCAACTACATGGTAACAACCTATTAACCATGCAAACTTACACTACATCAAAACCCTAGCAACCACCTGATTTCCAGCATAACACTCTTGCAACCAACCAAAAAGCCTAGCAACCACATGGAAACACCCTAGCAAACACCCAATCTATCAACTATGCAAACTTACACTATATTAGCAACCACCTGAATTTCCCGGCAACAGCATAACACCCGAGCAACCACTCAAACAGCCTAGCAACTACATGGAAACCCCCTAGCAACCACCCAGCCTAGCAATCACATGGAAACACCCTAGCAACCACCCAAATACCTAAGCAGAGATGCATGTGAGAAAGGCTTCAGACAAACGCATTGGTCTTCGTCTCGTTGCTGTTAAACAGAAACAGCGGAGCCAATATTAAAGAGTCCTGATTTATCTATCCGCACTGTCCAAACTACAGCATTTATGCAAAACGCAGCGGCCTGCTGGTGGACGGAGTTTTGCTGGAGAAGCGGTGATCGATATTGGACACAGAGATCATGTGTGAGCCCTCATGTCATCATTTACAAACACGCTATAAACTAATACCACATCAAACACGCCAGCGCTGCGCCTCAGGACATCAGATCTGCGCTCTATATTACTGCCAAACATGAAAAAAACACACAGCAGAAAATCAATCGCCCACTGCTGCCATATTTGAGAAGCATTTTTAGCATTGCATTGAAACTTTCACTCGATATGCATGCGATTGTGAATCCTGATATAATCCGGCAGCTGATGCAGTCATGTCAACTTTAAGTCAAGTTTATGTAAATGCTTACACGGCACAATACAAAAAGAAATGCTTTTCTTACTTAAAGGTTTTGCTCTCATTTCTTATCCAAATAACTAAAAACTCTTTAATCAAGAAGCATTTTCTGGACAAGTAAAATGTTTTGTCTTGTTTTAGGCAATAACGAGTCAAACTTAAGTGAGCTTTTTCCTTAAAACAAGCTAAATAGTCTGCCAATGGGGTTAATAATATCAAAAGGAAGAATCAAGATCATTTTTCTTACCTCATTGGCAGAGTATTTTGCTTGTTTTAAGGAAAAACTCACCTCACTTTCACTTATTATTTAAAACAAGAGAATATTCATTCATTCATTCATTCCTTTTCTTTCAGCTTAGTCTCTTTACTTATCAGGGATCTCCACAGCAGAATGACCCACCAACTATTCCAGCGTTCATTTTAAACAGCGGATGCCCTTCCAGCTGCAACCCAGTACTGGGAAACACCCATAACCACTCATTCACACTCATTCACACACACACACACACACACACACACACACACACACACATTCACTACGGCCAATTTAGTTGATCAATTCCCCTATAGCGCATGTGTTTGGACTAGTGGGGGAAACCAGAACACCCGGAGAAAACCCGCGCCAACACGGGGAGAACATGCAAACTCCACACAGAAACGCCAACTGACCCAGCCGGGACTTGAACCAGAGACCTTCTTGCTGTGAGGCCACAGTGCTAGCCATAAGAGAACAAGAGAATACATGTAATATATTACAATCTAACTAAATGTGTCCCTTGTCTTATCTGAAGAGTAAAATAGGCTTCAGATGTAATACACGACTTTAAAAAGTAACTTTTTACCCAGCACTGACTTTAACATACTATGATTTAGGATGCACTAATTCGGTTTTCAGATGCTTTTTTAGAAATTGGGACGCAGCAGTGATCTTAAAATGTAAATTTGTTTTATTCAAATTTTATTTAATTTAAATTGTATTTATTTATTTATTACTTTTGTATACTGCTCTTTATCAAACTATGATTTGTGACACCATAATTCAGTTTTCAGATGCTATTTTGGAAGTTGGGATGCAGCATTGATCTTTTCTTGAAAAGTATTTTTTTTTTTCCATTTTTAAAATATTTTTATATTTTAATTATTTTTTTTACATTTATTTTTATTTATTTTTTATTATTTATTTTTAATATATTGTGTTGTTATATTTGTATTTATTACTTTTTAAAACTCTTCTTTATACCACATACACTAATTCAGTTTTCAGATGCTATTTTGGAAATTTGGGATGCAGCATTGATATTTTCTTTAAAAGTAAATTGTTTCAGCACACCTGTGCTATATATTTATATATACACACACACACACACACACACATACAGTTGAAGTCAGAATTATTCGCCCCCCTGTTTATTTTTTTCCCTAATTTCTGTTTAATGGAGAGCAGATTTTCTCAACACATTTCTAATCATAATAGTTTTAATAACTCATCTCTAATAACTGATTTATTTTCTCTTTGTCATGATGACAGTAAATAATATTAGACTAGATATTCTTCAAGACACTTCTATACAGCTTAAAGTGACATTTAAAGGCTTAACTAGGTTAATTAGGGTAACTAGGCAGGTTAGGGGAATTAGGCAAGTTATTGTATAATGATGGTTTGTTCTGTAGAATATCAGAAAATATATAGCTTAAAGGGGCTAATGATATTGACCTTAAAATGGCTTTTAAAAAATTTAAAACTGTTTTTATTCTAGTCAAAATAAAGCAAATAAGACTTTCTCCAGAAGAAAAAATATTATCAGACATACTGTGAAAATTTCTGTGCTTTGTTAAACATCATTTGGGAAATATTTAAAAAAAGAAAAAAAATTGAAAGGGGGCGAATAATTCTGACTTCAACTGTACATACATACATACACACACACATACAGTGCTTTTCACAGGTTTGAAATATACTTGCGGTGGTAGCTGGATTGAAACACCTTTTAACCAAAGCACATAATTGGTCAACTACATGCGACAAACAAAAATATAATATATAAAATAATATAATATGGTTTAATATAATATGGTTCTTAACTATAGTTTTACTTAGCATGACACTGTTATACACTTTTACTTTTCAATGGATTAAAGTTATTAAAAAGGCTGTTGAAATAAAAGAAATCCACTATTTCTCTTACTTTTATGCTATGTCCACCAACTGACAGGTAAAGGTTCTTGCTGTGAGGCAACAGTGCTAACCACTGGGCCACCATGCCACCCATCTAGGAAAGGAGGAGGAGTAGGGGTGGAAGGGGGGATTCTTCAAAATGAAGATGACTGTGATATGGAGCTTAGGGTATTTATAGCGGCTTAGGAATCGTCTGATTGGTGAATTATAAATTGGATAATGCAGGACCGGCTGCAAGCAATCATAAGCACGTGATCCTCTCGACATTAGTCTATAAATACACTAAAAAAAAAATAATTTTTGCTTGTTCAAACTACTTCATTAAAATGAGCTGAATCAACACAATTCTTGAGATTTCATTGAGACAACATAATTTTTTTATGCTCAATCCACATAAATGTGTTAAAAGTGTTAAGTTAACTTAATTTGTGTTGGGACAACATATATGAATTGTGTGGAACCCTGCATTTTTTACAGTGTAAACTTCACCTAAATATTTCCCAAATGATGTTTAACAGAGCAAGGAAATTTTCACAGTATGTCTGATAATATTTTTTCTTCTGGAGAAAGTCTTATTTGTTTTATTTCGGCTAGAATAAAAGCAGTTTTTAATTTTTTAAACACCATTTTAAGGTCAATATTATTAGCTCCTTTAAGCTATATATTTTTTCAATAGTCTACAGAACAAACCATCATTATACAATAACTTGCCTAATTCCCCTAACCTGCCTAGTTAACCTAATTAACCTAGTTAAGCCTTTAAATGTCACTTTAAGCTGTATAGAAGTGTCTTGAAGAATATCTAGTCTAATATTATTTACTGTCATCATGACAAAGAGAAAATAAATCAGTTATTAGAGATGAGTTATTAAAACTATTATGATTAGAAATGTGTTGAGAAAATCTGCTCTCCGTTAAACAGAAATTGGAGGAAAAAGTAAACAGGGGGGCTAATAAATCAGGTGGTTTAATAATTCTGGCTTCAACTGTATATCATTTTATTACTTTTTTTAATCAGACTATGATTTGGAATGTACTAGTTCAGCTTTCAGGCGTTATTTTAGTAATTGGGATGCAGCATTGATCTTTTCTTCAAAAGTAAATGATTTCAGTACACCTGTGCTCATAACATGCACATTACTTCCCTTCAGATTACACGCAGTTGTTTCCAATATCTGCCCAGAATAAAGCGCTCTTGTTCTGGAGTGTGTCTGATAAGGCCTGTAAGCGTATACCTGCTCCATTACCGCCCAGTATTGGCAGAACACATCAAGCTAAAGCGCCATTGATTCCAGTTCATTATGTGTATAGCAAAACCAATTTAGCTGAAGAGGCCGAGCTCTCGATGCTCCTTCACCGAGCCGATCGCATCCTAATCCCTGATTACTGTCTGACCTCCAGCACTCAACGCTCCCTCAGTAGGGAACACAGCGTTCGCCAGTGACTAAGAAGATCTGGGCATTTTTCCATTGTCATATGGGATGTTGGGAAGGCATTATAACAGCTGCTGCGACTCATTATATATGCGCTGATTAGTCGCATTATTATAAGTTCAGCGCATGTAAACATGTGTTTTGTAGAGAATGAGGTGACGGTCTGACATTAGGAGTGTGTTAGGGAGCTCTCCATCAAATAAACACAGCCGAAAGGTCTTTTCCTACACTGTTGCATCATAAGATTGCGTTTAAAGGGATAGTTCACCCAATTCATGAACATTTACTCACCCTCAAGTGGTTATAAACCATGTTTGAAGAAAGATGAACACATGTAAGCACTCACGTCCATAGCAGGAAAACAAATAGTATGGTAGTCAATAAACCAATGAACCAAATCAACAATGAGCTGAACTGAAGTAACATTGATCTGAACTGAATCAACACAGAATGATTCAATGTTGGACTAAATTGAATCAAAAATGAAATGAACAAAGTCAACAATGAACCGAATGAACAGTGAGCTGAACTGAATCAACACAGTATGATTCAATGTTGGACTAAATTGAATCAGCAATGAACTGAATAAAGTCAACAATGAATCGAATCAACAGTGAGCTGAACTGAATCAACACAGTATGATTCAATGTTGGACTAAATTGAATCAGCAATGAACTGAATAAAGTCAACAATGAATCGAATCAACAGTGAGCTGAACTGAATCAACACAGTATGATTCAATGTTGGACTAAATTGAATCAACAATGAACTGAATAAAGTCAACAATGAATCGAATCAACAGTGAGCGGAACTGAATCAACACAGTACGATTCAATGTTGGACTAAATTGAATCAACAATGAACTGAACAAAGTCAACAATGAACCAAAGGAACAGTGAGCTGAACTGAATCAACACAGTATGATTCAATGTTGGACTAAATTGAATCAACAATGAACTGAACAAAGTCAACAATGAATCGAATGAACAGTGAGCTGAACTGAATCAACACAGTATGATTCAATGTTGGACTAAATTGAATCAACAATGAACTGAATAAAGTCAACAATGCATTGAATCAAGTGTGAACGGAACTGAATCAACACAGAATGATTCAATGTTGAACTGAACTGAATAGTTTTTAATAACTGAACTATAAGTCAATAATGAATCCAATGAACAGTGAACTGAACTAACATTGATCTGAAATGAATCAACAATTAAAAGAACTAATTAACACTTAATTACTGTAATTATTGAACTATAATTCCAGAATTGAGAATGAGCTGAAGTGAATCAACTCTAAATGAATCTGATTCAACAATAAACTGAAATGAAAAAAATACTAAATTAATTTGAATCAAAGCTAAACTGAATTGAATCAACACCTAATTGAACTAAATCAACATTGCACCCAATTGGTAACACACTAGAGTGAACAGAATTAAGACTGAGGTGAACTGAATCAACATAGAACGAATCTGAATCAACATCAAACTTGAATACACACCGAATAAACAAATGAACTAAATTGAACCACAATAAGCTGAATTGAAACCACACAGAACAGAGCTACATCAACATTTAACCAAACCGATTCAACACTAAACTGATGCAAATAAGTAATGAATTGTATAAAAACCACAATGAATTGAATTGACACATTGAACTAAACTGAATCATGACTGAACTGAAATGATTCAAGCTTAAACTCAATTAGCATTAAAAAAATTGAATCAAAACTAAAAAGAACTAAGCGAACAACTGATTGAATCAAACTGAACCATGATGGATCTGAAATGAATCAACACAGAATGATTCAATGTGAACTGAATTGAAAAATTAATGAACTGAACGAAGTCAACAATCAACTGAATCATCACTATAATGAACTGAATCAACCCTGAGCAGAATTAAAATATAGCTGAATTGAATCAATACTTAACTGAACTGAATGAACACTGAATCATTTTAAATCAGAAACAAAAAAAAATGACTGAACTGAATCAACACTGCAACATGTCTCATTTGTTTTCGTTATAGAGCTACAAAATCTCATCTAGTCTCATATTTGACAAAGTTTTCATCCCTATGTTATCATCTTGTTTATTATTGTAAATCTACATTAAAACACTGTATGACGTGTTAAATAAAGCTGCCTTTTTTTTTTTTTTTTGCCATTTCATGAATCATTTTATTTTCTATTTATACAATTACACAACAAAAAAAAAACATCAATACAAGTGCACTGAAAATCCTTCTAAAATCAACACTTACAGTATACACTCACCGGCCACTTTATTAGGTACACCTTACTGGTACCTGGTCGGACCCCCTTTTGCCTTCAGGCTGCACATCCATGATGCCAATCTCCTGTTCCACCACATCCCAAAGGTGCTCTATTGGATTGAGCTCTGGTGACTGTGGAGGCCATTTGAGTACAGTGAACTCATCGTCATGTTCAGGAAACCAGTCTGAGATGATTGGCGCTTTATGACATGGTGCGTTATCCTGCTGGAAGTAGCCATCAGAAGATGGAGACACTGTGGTCATAAAGGGATGGACATGGTCAGCAACAATACTCAGGTAGGCTGTGGCGTTGACACCATGCTCAATTGGTACTAATGGACCCAAAGTGTGCCAAGAAAATCTCCCCCACACCATTACACCACCACCACCAGCCTGAACCTCTGATACAAGGCAGGATGGATCCATGCTTTCATGATGTTGAGGCCAAATTCTGAGCCGACCATCCGAATGTGGCAGCAGAAATGGAGACTAATCAGACCAGGCAACGTTTCTCCAATCTTCTCTTGTCCAGTTTTGGTGAGCCTGTGTGAATTGTAGCCTCAGTTTCCTGTTCTTAGCTGACAGGAGTGGCACCCGGTGTGGTCTTCTGCTGCTGTAGCCCATCCGCCTCAAGGTTGGACGTGTTGTGTGTTCAGAGATGCTCTTCTGCAGACCTCGGTTGTAACGAGTGCTTATTTGAGTTACTGTTGCCTTTCTATCAGCTGGAACCAGTCTGGCCATTCTCCTCTGACCTCTGGCATCAACAAGGCATTTGCGCCCACAGAACTGCCGCTCACTGGATATTTCCTCTTTGTCGGACCATTCTCTGTAAACCCTAGAGATGGTTGTGCGTGAAAATCCCAGTAGATCAGCAGTTTCTGAAATACTCAGAGCAGCCCGTCTGGCACCAACAACCATGCCACGTTCAAAGTCACTTAAATCCCCTTTCTTCCCCATTCTGATGCTCGCTTTGACCTGCAGCAGATCGTCTTGACCATGTCTACATGCCTAAATGCATTGAGCTGCTGCCAGGTGATTGGCTGATTAGACATTTGAGTTAACAAGCAGTTTGACAGGTGTACCTAATAAAGTGGCCGTGAGTGTATGTGGTCTTAGTATCTTTTATAATAAACTAATAAACTGCTTTACATAGTTAATAAATTACATTCACATTCTACATTGTGTGTCTGAACAAAAACTCGTGCACAAAATACACCTCATTGTGTGTGTGTGTGTGTGTGTACGCGTTTTTGTGACATACCAGGACACAAATCTGTATAATGACATAGGTATGACACAGGTATTACAAAAAGCAGGTGAAATATGAGGACATTGGTGACGTCCTCACTTCTCCAAAAGCTTCTAAATCACACAGGATGAGTTTGTTCAGGGAGTAAAGCTGTACACTGTCTCCTGTGATGGTTGGGTTTAGGGGTAGGGTGGGGTGAGGGCAATATAATATACGCTTTGATCTGTATAAAACGAATGGAAGCCTATGTAATGTACCCACTTTTCACAAAAATAAACGTGTGTGTGTGTGTATGTGTGTGTGTGTGTATGCGTGTGTTTTACTCATGAGAAACAAAAGCAGGTCAAAGTGAATTTATACACATTTTATATATTTAAAAAGAAGTGTTTAATCCTCTGCTAGGATAATGATTATTAATATTTGCTTTCAGAAAGAAGCGGCGAGGTTCTGCTTGTTTAGTTGCATTGTGGCAGTGTGTGTGTGTGTGTGTGCATGCATGTGTGTGTGTGTGTGTGTTCAATAACCAGGTCCAGAATCAAGCAGGTTTATTTGTTAATCCAACAAACATGTCCCGGTTTGCGTTCCTCTCGCCGGATACTCGCAGTTTATTTTGATTTGCTCAATGTTTCTTCTTTTTGCGTGTTTATGGATTCACGGAGTGGAAACTCACAGACACGGAAAACACAATTAGAGGAATATTTGTGCTCAAATATTGGTCTTGTATTGGGTCTCATTCCAGCAAAGTAATTATTGAATGTGTGGGATCAAACAGGGCAGCGCGGGCAGGTAAATACTGTCGGCCAGCAGCGCACCAGCTAAATTATTATTAGGGCTTTATTATGAGACCTCCAGCACAGATCAAAGAGGAGAACAGTCCGAAAATTAAAGGTCTCATTCATTACACACAAAATACACGATGAGGGTTATTCACTCAGTCAGTCCATCAGGATTAATGTTCATTCATTCATTTTCCTTCAGCTTAGTCCCTTTATTTATCAGGGGTCACCACAGCAGAATGAACCGCCAACTATTCCAGCATGTTTTACTTTGCGGATGCTCTTTCAGCTGCAACCCAGTACTGGGAAAGACCTATACACACTCATTCACACATACACTACGGCCAATTTAGTTCATCATTTCCCCTATAGCGCATGTGTTTGGACTGTGGGGGAAACCGGAGCACCCGGAGGAAACCCACACCAACACGGGGAGAACATGCAAACTCCACACAGAAACACCAACTGACCCAGCCGAGGCTCAAATCAACGACCTTCTTGCTGTGAGGCAACAGTGCTAACCACTGAGACACTGTGCCGCCCAGGTTTAATGTTCTAAATGTTTATTTTATTCACTGTTACAACACAACTGAGTCAATTTTTGTTTTAATATTGTTATGGCTTTTATTCACTCTAAAAAAGAGGTTATTTTAATCCAACTCTGAGTGTAATAATATTTATTTAATTTAATGAACATGACCAAATTTAACCCAATGTTAAGGGTTTGTCCATATTTTACCCAAATAAAATAACCCAGCAATTCTTAGTTTGTTCTCTCTTAATCTCCTATAATAGAGGTTTAATTGATCACAAAACAAATAAATGATGAGACACTTTTAGACAATCCTCATTATATTACGCCTTTTATTCACTATAAAAAAGAGGCTGAGTTATTTCAACCCAACTCTGAGTGTAATAATATTTATTTAATTTAATGAATAAGACCAAAATTAACTCAATGTTTTGGGTTTGTCCATATTTTACCCAAATAAAATAACCAAATAAAATCAAATTATTTTTACGGCTTTTATTCATTCAAAAAGATGCAGGGTGTAATTATGGATGTAATGGGTACTAATCCAACTGCTGGGTTATTTTTATTATTATTAAACGAAAAAAAACTAATTTAACCCAATGTTTTGGGTTTGTCTATATTTTCCCCAAATAAACTAACCCAGCAATTCTTAGTGTTCTCTTTTAGTCTTCTATAATAGAGGTTTAATTAATCACAAACAAATAAATGATGAGACACTTTTAGACAATCCTCATTATATTACGGCTTTTATTCACTCTAAAAAAGAGGCTGAGTTATTTCAACCCAACTCTGAGTGTAATAATATTTATTTAATTTAATAAATAAGACCAAATTTAACCCAATGTTTTGGGTTCGTCCATATTTTACCCAAATAAAATAACCCAGCAACTCTTAGTGTTCTCCTTTCATCTTCTATAATAAGCTTCTTTTACAAAAAATTAAATAAAATAAATAAATAAACACAAGGTTTAATTCATCACAAACAAAATACACAATGAGAGAGTAATCCACTTATCCAATTGATCAGGTTTAATGATATAAATGTTGATTTTAATCTGTGAATACTGACGAAAATACTGTTAAAATACTGTTACAGCACAACTGTGTCAGATTTGAATAAGGCCGGGTGTAATTCAGGGTGTAATAGGAACTAACTGATGGGTAGGCCCACATGGAATCTGCGCGTGCAGAATTCCGCAGATTTCCGCAGATTTTTAGCCCATCATTAATTGTGTTTATTTACTTGAGTAAATGTGTGTAAATCTGAATTTATTCAGTTTTTAAATTACACATATTAATTAATACATATTAAGGTTTTAGTTATGAGACTCCCAAAATAATTCCGCAGAAAATCCGCAGATTTTTACCAAAATTCTCCGCAGAAATTGCAAAAAACGTCCGCAGATTCCGTCTGGCCCTACTGATGGGTTATTTATTTATTTTATTTTTTTTAACTAAATGAGTTGGACCGAATTTAACCCAATGTTTAGGTTTGTCCATATTTTACCCACATAAAATAACCCAGCAATTCTTAGTGTTCTCTCTTAGTCTTCTATAATAGAGGTTTAATTGATCACAAACAAATAAATGATGAGACACTTTTAGACAATCCTAATCATATTCATGGCTTTTATTCACTCTAAAAAAGAGGCTGAGTTATTTCAACCCAACTCTGAGTGTAATAATGTTTATTTAATTTATTGGATAGGACCAAATTTAACCCAATATTTGGGTTTGTCCATATTTTACCCATATAAAATAACCCAGAAATTCTTAGCGTGTTCTCTCTTGATCTTCTATAATAGAGGTTTATTTAATCACAAACAAATAAATGATGAGACACTTTTAGACAATCCTCATTATATTATGGCTTTTATTCAATATAAAAATGCAGGGTGTAATTATGGGTGTAATAGGGACTAATCCAACTGCTGGGTTATTTTTATTTTTGTTATTAAATAAATAGAATCAAATTGAACCCAATGTTTGGGTTTGTCTATATTTTACCCAAATAAAATAACCCAGTGTTTTCCTTTTATCTTCTATATTAAGCTTCTTTTACAAGAATAAACACAAAGGTTTAATTCATCACCAACAAGATACATGATGAGAGAGTTATTCACTCATTCAATGATCAGGTTTAATGATAATTACAATTACATTTAGCTTGTTTAACTTATGTTAAATGATTCGTTTAATCTGTGAATACTGAAAATATACTGTTAAAACACTGTTACAACACAACCGTGTCAGAGTTAATAATCATTAATATTATGGCTTTTGGTTCTCTTTCCAACATCTCTGTTAAGCTTCTTTCACAAAACAAACAAGCAAACAAGAAACACAAAGGTTTTTTCAGCACACAAATAGATTATGAGAGAGTTATTCTACGCTATACTGTTACAACAGAAATGTTCCAATTTTGATAATCAGATTGTTATTTTATTCGTTCTAATAAATGGGTTAATAAATAATGGGTTTGTCCATGTTTTATTGAATTTGGGTTTAAATGACCCAGCATTTCTTTGAGTGTTCTCATCTTCTATGTTAAGGTGCTTACACACACACACACACACACACACACACACACGCACACGCACACGCACACGCACACGCACACACACACGCACACACACACACACACACACACACACACACACACAGAAAGAGAGAGAGAAACAAGGGTTTAACTCATCACAAACAAATAAATAATGAGAAAGTTAATACTTTGATTAAAAACTTAATTTATCAGCTGACAGTAAAGATATTAGTAATGTTGTAAATGCTTATTCTAATGTCAATACTGAAAAATAAAATAAAATGCAAAACGGTTTCAATTTTGTAAATAATCTTTTTTTTTTTGATCATCAAATCTGGAATGTTGTTTTGGCTTTTTATGTCATTTTATTAATAATATCTAGTGGATATTAAATCATTTTTGCTTCAGGATTTTTAGTGGTTATATTTTATATTTCACTGGCTTCTGATCAGGTATTCTTTGTATTTTTTTATTTGTTTTTGTCTTTGATTTATATTCTTGTTGTCTTTTAAATATTGTTAAGCACATTGGTCAACTTGGGTTGTTTTTAATTGTGCTGTGCACTGTAAAGAAACTGTCATTGTCTCTTTTCTTCATCTATGTTAAGCTGCTTTGACATAATATGCATTGTAAAAAGCGCTATAGAAATAGATATTATACTGATACTGATTTATTATACTGATACTAATTTTATACTGATTTATTAAGGATTCTGTGACACTGAAGACTGGAATAATAATGCAAAATTAAGCTTTAAGTGACTGAAATAATTAACATTACTATATATGCAAAAAGAAAACCACTATTTTAAAATGGTGCTCTGTAAAATCATGCTGGGTTGTTGTATATATGGACAAACTCAAGCATTGGGTTAAAATGTGACATTTAAATTTAATAAAATCAAAAATAAATAAAAAATAAATCATATGGATAAATAAATTCTATAGAATATAATATGTGTTTTACTTTTGAGAATTATATACTTGTTAATGTGATGTACAAAAGTTTGTGGTGAAACAAGCATAAATAAATAATGACTGCATTTATACAATTATTTTTGAGTAAACTGTCCAATTACGGATAATATGAAGTGTCAAAAATTAATTTTCATTATAGAAATAAATATGAATTGAACTAAAATCATCACATTATACTGATTTATGAAGGATTCTGACACTGAAGACTGGAATAATAATACAAAATTAAGCTTTAAATGACTGAAATAATTAACATTACTATATATGCAAAAAGAAAACCACTATTTTAAAATGGTGCTCTGTAAAATCATGCTGGGTTGTTGTATATATGGACAAACTCAAGCATTGGGTTAAAATGTGACATTTAAATTTAATAAAAAAAAAATAAATAAAAAATAAATCATATAGATAAATAAATTCTATAGAATATAATGTGTTTTACTTTTGACAATTATATACTTGTTAATGTGATGTACAAAAGTTTGTGGTGAAACAAGCATAAATAAATAATGACTGCATTTATACAATTATTTTTGAGTAAACTGTCCAATTACGGATAATATGAAGTGTCAAAAATTAATTTTCATTATAGAAATAAATATGAATTGAACTAAAATCATCACATTATACTGATTTATGAAGGATTCTGACACTGAAGACTGGAATAATAATACAAAATTAAGCTTTAAATGACTGAAATAATTGACATTATTATATATGCAAAAAGAAAAACACTATTTTAAAATGGTGCTCTGTAAAATCATGCTGGGTTGTTGTATATATGGACAAACTCAAGCATTGGGTTAAAATGTGACATTTAAATTTAATAAAATAAATAAATAAATAAAAAATAAATCATATAGATAAATAAATTCTATAGAATATAATGTGTTTTACTTTTGACAATTATATACTTGTTAATGTGATGTACAAAAGTTTGTGGTGAAACAAGCATAAATAAATAATGACTGCATTTATACAATTATTTTTGAGTAAACTGTCCAATTACGGATAATATGAAGTGTCAAAAATTAATTTTCATTATAGAAATAAATATGAATTGAACTAAAATCATCACATTATACTGATTTATGAAGGATTCTGACACTGAAGACTGGAATAATAATACAAAATTAAGCTTTAAATGACTGAAATAATTGACATTATTATATATGCAAAAAGAAAAACACTATTTTAAAACGGTGCTCTGTAAAATCATGCTGGGTTGTTGTATATATGGACAAACTCAAGCATTGGGTTAAAATGTGACATTTAAATTTAATAAAATAAATAAATAAATAAATAATAAATAAATAAATAAATAAATAAATCACCCAATGCTGGGTTTGTGCATATTTGACCCAATATTGTGCACAAAATAACAGCATCATTTTTAGAATATAATAAGTGTTTTACTTTTGACAATTATATACTTTTTAATGTGATGTTTAAAGGTTTGTGGTGAAACAAGCTTAAATTAATAATGACTGCATTTATACAATTATTTTTGAGTAAACTGTCCAATTACTGATATGAAGTGTCAAATGAATCAAAACATTCAATAATGCTTTATTAATTTGTGATTTGCATTAAAGATATTAGTAATTCTGTAAATGCTTATTCTAATGTCAATACTGAAAAATAAAAGGCAAAACGGTTTCAATTTTGTAAATAATCTTGGTTTTTTTGATCATCAAATCTGGAATGTTGTTTTTATTTCAATTCAGTAAATAAATAATGACTGCGATTATACAATTATGTTTGAGTAAACTATCCAATTACGGATAATATGAAGTGTCAAATGAATCAAACCAATCAATACCGCTTTATTAGTTTGTGTTCAGGTGCATAATCGAAGTAACAATGAACAGCACTGCATTTAGCAGCCTTTATTAACTTAGGGTTAATCTGACTTTATTAATATACCAGTGGTCGCTGTTGAATTGTGCTGAATAATAATGTGGTAAATCTTACAGTCGCATTAATTAAAAAAAATAACATTGAGCTCATTTAAACTATTGATATTTTCCCGAAAAGTAATACTGGGTCACTTTAAGACGAACTAAATCCCCCAAATTAAATGTGTTTCATCGTGAATCATCTCCAGTGTACTGCTGCATATTACTGTGTTTTTACAAATCAGTCATGTGTAGTAAATGAGGCCTGAATGGTGCTGATGTGAAGTGTGTGTTTGTGTAGAATGAAGAGAGAAGATCAGAAACGCTGTCACTCAGTGTGTGTGTGTGTGTGTGTGTGTGTGTTCTGCTGTGTGAAGCACGAGCCGCAGCGAATGCAAGAGTCTGAGTGTGTGTTTCTAACATAGACGACTGCTGCACCCTACAGTTAGAAGAAAGATCTCCAGCACACTTCTGCGCATTCACACACACGCACATATCATACAAAAACACACACATTCATATCACATAAAACATATCACACACACTCATACATTACACAGACTCACACATGCATTTCAAACACACATGCATACCATACTGACCACACAAAAAACACACTCACAAACATTCTTATCACGCAAATAAAACACACACACCACACATACATTACACAGACTCACAGACACACACATTCATTTCAAACTCATATCACACAAACATGCATGTTACACAAACACACAACACACACACACTCACAAATATGCTTAACACACAAACATGCATATCACACACAAACACGCATGTAAAACACACACACCACACACACTCATACATTACACAGACTCATGCACAAACACGCACATTCCTTTCAAACGCACTCGCATCACACAAACACGCATAACACACACACTCAAACATGCATTACACATTGACTCACATGCAAACACACACTCAAACACAAACTCTCTCACACACACACACACTCACATTAGAAACATAAGGAATAAATGATCAAACACTAGTTAATTTTTTTCTATTTCCTCTTAAAACACATTTTAAAGGAGGTTTTCATGCACAAAAACATCTTTATATAAGATAAAATCTGATTTTCTTTCTCCACATGGAGAAAAAAAGCTATTTACATATTTATTAGTAAATATAGTTTGCTTGTTTTTGTTTTTATATAATTACAAACAGCGACACGGTGGTGCAGTAGGTAGTGCTGTCGCCTCACAGCAAGAAGGTCGCTGGTTCGAGCCTCGGCTGGGTCAGTTGGCATTTCTGTGTGGAGTTTGCATGTTCTCCCCGCGTTCATGTGGGTTTCCTCCGGGTGCTCCGGTTTCCCCCACAAGTCCAAACACATGTGGTACAGGTGAATTGGGTACGCTAAATTGTCCGTAGTGTATGTGTGTGAATGAGTGTGTATGTGTGTTCCCCAGAGATGGGCTGCAGCTGAAAGGGCATCCGCTGCGTAAAACATATGCTGGATAAGTTGGCGGTTCATTCCGCTGTGGCGACTCCGGATTAATAAAGAGACTAAGCCGAAAAATTACCTGATGAAGTTTAACAGATTCAAAGAATCACTTTCATTCAGACCATTTGACGAATGAATCATTTGATGTGAATCTGTTTAAATGATTCACTAACACACAAGGAGGTTTGAGAGATATCTTAAAAGTTTTTCTCTTAAAAAATGTATTATATATATCACCGGCCACTTTATTAGGTACACCTGTCCAACTGCTCGTTAACGCAAATGTCTAATCAGCCAATCACATGGCAACAACTCAAAGCATTTAGGCATGTAGACATGGTCAAGACGATCTGCTGCAGTTCAAAGTGAGCATCAGAATGGGGAAGAAAGGGGATTTAAGTGACTTTGAACGTGGCATGGTTGTTGGTGCCAGACAGGCTGGTCTGAGTATTTCAGAAACTGCTGATCTACTGGGATTTTCACGCACAACCATCTCTAGGGTTTACATAGAATGATCCGACAAAGAGGAAATATCCAGTGAGCAGCAGTTCAGAGGAGAATGGCCTTGTTGCTGACCATGTCCATCCCTTTATGACCACAGTGTCTCCATCTTCTGATGGCTACTTCCAGCAGGATAACGCACCATGTCATAAAGCTCCAATCATCTCAGACTGGTTTCTTGAACATGACGATGAGTTCACTGTACTCAAATGGCCTCCACAGTCACCAGAGCTCAATCCAATAGAGCACCTTTGGGATGTGGTGGAACAGGAGATTGGCATCATGGATGTGCAGCCGACAAATCTGCAGCAACTGTGTGATGCTATCATGACAATATGGAGCAAAATCTCTGAGGAATATTTCCAGTAGCTTGTTAAATCTCTGCCTTGAAGGATTAAGGCAGTTCTGAAGGCAAAAGGGGGTCCGACCCAGTACTAGTAAGGTGTACCTAATAAAGTGGCCAGGGAGTAAACATAAGAAAACAAAAATAAACTATTTAGATTTACCATTTAAGATATAAATAGCTTTTATTTTAAGAGAAATACTTTTAAGATATCTCTAATAAACCTCTTTGTCAAGTTAAAGTCAGCTTTATTGTCAATTTAACCACATGTACAGGACATACAGAGGATTGAAAGTGCGTTACTCTTAGACCCTGTAGGTGCATAACAGATAATATTGAATTTTAAAAAGAAATGACAATAAATACCATTACACATATAATATCATCTAAAATATACAAGTAAAAATAATGTAAAAATACAATTACGCTAAAGGGCACATGGCAAGGACTGCAAACCAGAGTTGTGCAGATGCAAAACAGTATATAGTGCACTATATATCTGTGTGTGAATCATTTAAACTGATTCACATCAAATGATTCATTCGTCAAATGGTCTGAATGAAACTGATTCAATTAAACCTCGTCAGGTAATCCCACTGAGAATGAGCACAGACAGAACTGAACAGTGTGTGTATGAGAGAGACACAGATGAGGTGAGTGTGTGTTTTATAGCTGAGAGGTTGTGGATCTGATCTGAGATCAGCATATGGCAGCACACGGACAACTCACGGCTAAAGAAAACCCCCAAACGAGAGCACAAAAACACTGCCAAAAAGTGCACAGACACACACACTCATTAACACTTTCAGCGAGCAGCAACAGAATCTCTGCTCATAACCTCACAGGAGCTGAAAGATGAACTTCTGCATCTGCATTGATCAAAATATGACATGACTGTGATCATCTTTCAGATCAGCAGTGTCAGACACGCCCCCAGCCTGTCATTGGTCAGCCACACTCATGGCTCCACCCTGATCTCACCTGATTGGCTGAATGTTTAACTGCTGGTGATTGCCACATGAAGTGATTGTACAGATCGTGAATATTGATCTGCAGTCAAACCTACACTTTTTTACCACACGATTAAATTAGTGATTCTGCAATCTGATTGGACGAGCTGATGAAGGTCATTATCATGTTGATGACATCTGTGACACGCTGATGCTGCGTTGCTTAGCAACCACATCCCCTAGCATTACACCAGCACATTGAATTGCTGGGAATTAGGATTATTAATAATAACAACAGCAAATGTTATTTCTATAATATTGGTATAATTACTTTAAGACACAATCAGATTGTTATTAAAGCAACCGTTAGAGGTCTGTTGTCTCGCTGTCGTGTCCACTGGTATTATTATCAGAGTTTCAGATGTTGTCGTTTTTGCATGAACAGTTCTTTTAGTAATTCTCTTCTGTTTTCGTATTCATTTATTTACTTTTGTGTTTTATTTTTATGTCTTAATTATGTCTATATTCGTCCTTTTTTCTTGTTATATAAGTTAAATAGAAAAATGTGCAGACAAATTAAAAATAAAGCTGAAATAATGCATCATTTCATTTGCTTTTTTTATTAATTTCTCCACTTTCTTGCTCTCTAACATGAACTTTGAGACTCTTAAGATAATTTTTTCTTTGTTTAGTTCTCATATAGATGAAAAAATAATAATAATAATGACAAATCTAATGAGTAAATAATGACACAATCTTCATTTTCAGGCAAACCGTTGCTTTAAGAGTCACATTCTGTTCATTTCAACCTGACAAACTGCATGAATGAGTGTGTGTGTGTATGTGTGTGTGTGTGTGTGTGTCAGAGAGCTCTCGGTGTGGACAGAAGCACAGATTGCAGTGTTGACAGTGAATCTGGGCTTTTCTGTGAGAATGGTGGCACTTCTTTCTTTCTCTCTCTCTTGTTTTTGGCATAACTTTCGGCAATCTGTGACGCGATCAGGCACTGGCGTCACACACACACACACACACACACACACACACACACACACACACACACACACACACACACACACACACACACAAAATGACAATAGAATGAGAGAAACACACTGATAACACCACATGTA
>LR812524.1:1259538-1264538 GCA_903798195.1 Danio kyathit | reverse complement strand
ATAGATGGATGGATGGATGGATGGATGGATGGATGGATGGATGGATGGACGAATGGACAGATAGTAGATTGATGCATGGATAGTGGATGGATGGATGGACAGAGAGTAGATTAATGAACGGATAGTAGATGGATGGATGGATGGATGGATGGATGGATGGATGGATGGATGGATGGATGGATGGATGGATGGATGGATGGATGGATGGATGGTTGGATAGTGGATGGATGGATGGATGGATGGATGGACAGATAATAGATGGATGAATGGATAGATGGATGGATGCATGGATGAGTGGATGGATGGAAGAATGGACAGATAGTAGAGTGAGAAATAGATAGTACATGGATAGATGGTTGGATGAATGGATAGATGGATGGATGGATGGATGGATGGATGGATGGATGGATGGACGAATGGACAGATAGTAGATTGATGCATGGATAGTGGATGGATGGATGGACAGAGAGTAGATTAATGAACGGATAGTAGATGGATGGATGGATGGATGGATGGATGGATGGATGGATGGATGGATGGATGGATGGTTGGATGGATGGATGAATGGATGGTTGGATAGATAGATGGACGAATAGACCAATAGTAGATGGATGAATGGATAGTGGATGGATGGATAGACAAATGGACAGATAGTAGATTGATGAATGGATAGAAGATGGATGGATGGATGGATGGAAGGATGGATGGACGAATGGACAGATAATAGATGGATGAATGGATAGATGGATGGATGCATGGATGAGTGGATGGATGGAAGAATGGACAGATAGTAGATTGAGGAATAGATAGTACATGGATAGATGGTTGGATGGATGGATGGATGGATGGATGGATGGATGGATGGATGGATGGATGGATGGATGGACAGATAGTAGATTGATGCATGGATAGTGGATGGATGGATGGATAGTAGATTACTGAACGGATAGTAGATGGATGGATGGATGGATGGATGAATGGACAGATAGTAGATTGATGAATGGATTGTGGATGGATGGATGGATGGATGGATAGAAAGTAGATTGATGTATTGATGGATGGATGGATGGATAGATGGATGAATGTATGGATGGATGGACAGACAGATGGACAGATAAATAGTAGATTGATGTATTTATGGATGTATGGATGGACAGATGGATGGATGTATGGACAGATAGTAGATTGTAGGATGGATGGACAGACGGATGGACAGATATATAGTAGATGGATAGATGGATGGATGGATGGATGGATGGATGGATGGATGGATGGATGGATGAATGGATGGATGGATGGATGGACAGATAGAAAGTAGATTGATGTATTGATGGATGGACAGATGGATGGGAAGATGGATGAATGGATGGATGGATGGATGGATGGGTGGACAGAAAGATAGTAGATTGATGTATTGATGGATGAATGGGTGGACAGATGGATGGATGTATGGACAGATAGTAGATAGATGGATGGATGGATGGACAGATAGATGTATGTTAGACTGTTAGCTCCTGTATATTTACAGCTGTTGCTCCAGTAAATGTCTGTTTCTGCTGATGTCCCCGCTGTGTTCCTCTGGCAGGTGTGGTGTGGTGACGGATCAGTGAAGTGTCCGTGTGGCTCCAGATCTGTCCTGTCGCTCCGCCACCAAAGTGCTTTTTGATGAAGTGCTTCATAAATTTTAATATAACATGCACTGTATGAAGCTGAAGTACGGTCTCTCGGCTCATGAATATTGTACAGAATCACCTTATGAAAAATAAAACCGGCGAGTATTTTCCTGCCGGTGATGTTTTACACGTGTCTGTGAATCACGGCTCAGTGAAGATGATGGACAAACAGGCCGGAGATCTTCCTGACAGTTATTAATCTGACAGAGATCAGAGCCGCAGACGGAGTTATAGATGCAGGAAACTCTGCGCTGATATACTTCAGGTCGATTCAAGCTTATTTATATAGAGCTTTTCATAATCATTATTGTTCCAAAGCAGTGTTGTGTATGTGGACAGGACATATACATAGCTAACCTCCAGTATACATAATGTTCTGTTCAAAAAGGTGTTTATGTGTATGAAACATGTATATCTGTTTGTGTATTTCTTAAGATGTTGTGTTGTCCTTGATTCCGTAAACATACAGGAAATAAATAACAGACGGACAGATGGATGGATATATAAATGGATGAATGGAAATATAGATAGATGGATGGATGGATGGATGGATGGATGAATTAATGGATGGATAGATATATGGATGGATGAATGTATGAGTGGATATATAGATGGATGGATGGATATATAGATGGATGGATGGATGGATGGATGGATGGATGGATATTTGGATGGATAGATGGATGGATGGATGGATGGATGGATGGATGGATGGATGGATGGATATACAGTATAGATGGAGAGATGGATGGATGGATGGATGGATGGATAGATTGATGGATGGATGTATGGATAGATGGATATGGATGGATGGATATACAGTATAGATGGATGGATGGATGGATGGATGAATGGATGGATGGATGAGTGGATATATAGATATATGGATGATGGATGGATGGATGGATGGATGGATAGATTGATGGATATATAGATAGATAGATGGATGGATAGATATAGAGATGGATGGAAGGATGGATGGATGGATGGATGGATGGATGGATGGATATATAGATGGATGGATGGATGGATGGATGGATATATAGATGGATGGATGGATGGATGGATGGATGGATGGATGGATGGATGGATGGATGGATGGATGGATGAGTGGATATATAAATATATAGATGATGGATGGATGGATATATAGATGGATGGATGGATTGATGGATATATAGATGGATGGATGGATTGATGGATATATAGATGGATAGATGGATGGATGGATGGATGGATGGATATATAGATGGATGGATGGATGGATGGATGGATGGATTGATGGATATATAGATGGATAGATGGATGGATGGATGGATGGATGGATGGATGAGTGGATATATAAATATATAGATGATGGATGGATGGATATATAGATGGATGGATGGATGGATATATAGATGGATGGATGGATTGATGGATATATAGATGGATGGATGGATGGATGAGTGGATATATATATAGATGATGGATGGATGGATGGATGGATGGATGGATGGATGGATGGATGGATGGATGGATGGATGGATGAGTGGATATATAAATATATAGATGATGGATGGATGGATATATACTGTAGATGGATGGATGGATGGATGGATGGATGGATGGATGGATGAATGAATGAATTGATGGATATATAGATGAACAAATGGATGGATGAATATATAGATGGATGAATGATTTGATGGATATATAGATGGACAAATGGATGGATGGATGGATGGATGGATGAATATATAAATGGATGAATGAATTGATGGATATATACTGTAGATGGACAAATGGATGGATGGATGGATGGATATATAGATGGATGGATGGATGGATGGATGGATGAATATGTAGATGGATGAATGAATTGATGGATATATACTGTAGATGGACAAATGGATGGATGGATGGATGGATGGATATATAGATGGATGGATGAATGGATGAGTGTATATATAGCTATATAGATGGATGGATGGATGAATGGATATATAGCTATATAGATGGATGGATGGATGGATGAGTGGATATATAGATATATAGATGGACAAATGGATGGATGGATATATAGATGGATGGATGGATGGATGGATGGATGAGTGGATATATAGCTATATAGATGGATGGATGGATGGATGGATGAATGGATGGATATATAGGTGGATGGATGGATGAGTGGATATATAGATATATAGATGGATGGATGGATGAATGGATGGATATATAGATGGATGGATGAATATATTTTTCTCATTATTCTTAGATTCTCGCAGTGCATTCTGGGATTGGCATCTGTGTTGATGATGCATTAAACTCTGCACTGGAATTCACATTTTTATCATTAACCGGACTTAAAAACCCAATAATTATTCAATCTAAACTGACTCCATCTTTTTATTTCATGTTTCTGATATAAATTCAGCAATTCTTCATAATAAAACATATCCCTCAGTGTTTGTATGTGTTGTGTTATATGTATTCTCCATCAGTGTGTTGTCAGTGTGCACGTCAAATGAGCAGGCTGGGATGGTTTGCTGGTTTTATTGTAAGCTGGTTCGTCCAGCATGAGCGGCTGACGTGTGCTCTGAAAACCCCTGAAAACCCTTCAGACCTGCCCGGCCTGCGAGACCAAGCAAGACCGGCACACCGGCTTACTGTGTGTTTTCTGCAGGGATTAGAGCAGCAAATGGTTGTGTAGGACAGTGTGTGTGTGTGTGTGTGTGTGTGTGTGTGTGTGTGTGTGTGTGTGTGTGTGTGTGTGTGTGTGTGTGTGTGTGTGTGTGTGTGTCGCATGTCGAACTTTTGTTTTTTTACAGTTTCTAGTAGTGAAAGATTTACAGTCTCTTTTGAAATGCGTGTGTGTGTGTGTGTGTGTGTGTGTGTGTGTGTGTGTGTGTGTGTGTGTGTGTGTGTGTGAGTGTGTGCGTGCGTGCGTGCGTGCGTGCGTGCGTGTGTGTGTGTGTGCGTTTGAGCCGTTCATCCGTTCATCGTTCATCCGTTCATCTCTGACCTGGTGTGTGTGTGTGTGTGTGTGTGTGTGTGTGTGTGTGTGTGTGTGTGTGTGTGTGTGTGTGTGTGTGTGTGTGTGTGTGTGTGTCCAGCACTCAGCTTTGACTCTGCGTCTCAGAGCGGTCCAGCATGGCTGCTTTTAACCTCCTCTGCTCTCCATCTTTCTGTCCCTCACAGAAGCACTTAAGCAGTGACATTTCCTGGAGCCGCTTAATCCTCTTTCAAAGAACTCTAACTAAGTTCAGGAGAGTGTGAATTACTGAAACAGCCCATTTCCACAGACGCTCCGCAGGAAGGGCTCGCATTCATTACAAACAGAGAGTC
>LR812524.1:1244538-1254538 GCA_903798195.1 Danio kyathit | reverse complement strand
GTAAAGTCAACTAATCGCTTTATAAGCAGCAGAATTACTCAGTTATTTAAGTATAGTCAACTAATCGCTTTATAAGCAGCAGGTTTACTCAGTTATTTAAGTAAAGTCAACTAATCGCTTTATAAGCAGCAGGTTTACTCAGTTATTTAAGTAAAGTCAACTAATCGCTTTATAAGCAGCAGGTTTACTCAGTTATTTAAGTAAAGTCAACTAATCGCTTTATAAGCAGCAGGTTTACTCAGTTATTTAAGTAAAGTCAACTAATCGCTTTATAAGCAGCAGGTTTACTCAGTTATTTAAGTAAAGTCAACTAATCGCTTAATAAGCAGCAGGTTTACTCAGTTATTTAAGTAAAGTCAACTAATCGCTTTATAAGCAGCAGGTTTACTCAGTTATTTGAGTAAAGTCAACTAATAGCTTTAAAAGCAGCAGGTTTACTCAGTTATTTGAGTAAAGTCAACTAATCGCTTTAAAAGCAGCAGAATTACTCAGTTATTTAAGTAAAGTCAACTAATCGCTTTATAAGCAGCAGGTTTACTCAGTTATTTAAGTAAAGTCAACTAATCGCTTTATAAGCAGCAGGTTTACTCAGTTATTTAAGTAAAGTCAACTAATCGCTTTATAAGCAGCAGGTTTACTCAGTTATTTAAGTAAAGTCAACTAATCACTTTATAAGCAGCAGGTTTACTCACTTATTTAAGTAAAGTCAACTAATCACTTTAAAAGCAGCAGGTTTACTCAGTTATTTAAGTAAAGTCAACTAATCGCTTTATAAGCAGCAGGTTTACTCAGTTATTTAAGTAAAGTCAACTAATCGCTTTATAAGCAGCAGGTTTACTCAGTTATTTAAGTAAAGTCAACTAATCGCTTTATAAGCAGCAGGTTTACTCAGTTATTTAAGTAAAGTCAACTAATCGCTTTAAAAGCAGCAGGTTTACTCAGTTATTTAAGTAAAGTCAACTAATCGCTTTAAAAGCAGCAGGTTTACTCAGTTATTTAAGTAAAGTCAACTAATCGCTTTATAAGCAGCAGGTTTACTCAGTTATTTAAGTAAAGTCAACTAATCGCTTTATAAGCAGCAGGTTTACTCAGTTATTTAAGTAAAGTCAACTAATCGCTTTAAAAGCAGCAGGTTTACTCAGTTATTTAAGTAAAGTCAACTAATCGCTTTAAAAGCAGCAGGTTTACTCAGTTATTTAAGTAAAGTCAACTAATCGCTTTAAAAGCAGCAGGTTTACTCAGTTATTTAAGTAAAGTCAACTAATCGCTTTAAAAGCAGCAGGTTTACTCAGTTATTTAAGTAAAGTCAACTAATCGCTTTATAAGCAGCAGGTTTACTCAGTTATTAAAGTAAAGTCAACTAATCGCTTTATAAGCAGCAGGTTTACTCAGTTATTTAAGTAAAGTCAACTAATCGCTTTAAAAGCAGCAGGTTTACTCAGTTATTTAAGTAAAGTCAACTAATCGCTTTAAAAGCAGCAGGTTTACTCAGTTATTTAAGTAAAGTCAACTAATCGCTTTAAAAGCAGCAGGTTTACTCAGTTATTTAAGTAAAGTCAACTAATCGCTTTATAAGCAGCAGGTTTACTCGGGTATTTAAGTAAAGTCAACTAATCGCTTTATAAGCAGCAGGTTTACTCAGTTATTTAAGTAAAGTCAACTAATCGCTTTATAAGCAGCAGGTTTACTCAGTTATTTAAGTAAAGTCAACTAATCGCTTTATAAGCAGCAGGTTTACTCAGTTATTTAAGTAAAGTCAACTAATCGCTTTGTAAGCAGCAGGTTTACTCAGTTATTTAAGTAAAGTCAACTAATCGCTTTAAAAGCAGCAGGTTTCCTCAGTTATTTAAGTAAAGTCAACTAATCGCTTTATAAGCAGCAGGTTTACTCAGTTATTTAAGTATAGTCAACTAATCGCTTTAAAAGCAGCAGGTTTACTCAGTTATTTAAGTATAGTCAACTAATCGCTTTAAAAGCAGCAGGTTTACTCAGTTATTTAAGTAAAGTCAACTAATCGCTTTATAAGCAGCAGGTTTACTCAGTTATTTAAGTAAAGTCAACTAATCGCTTTATAAGCAGCAGGTTTACTCAGTTATTTAAGTAAAGTCAACTAATCGCTTTATAAGCAGCAGGTTTACTCAGTTATTTAAGTAAAGTCAACTAATCGCTTTAAAAGCAGCAGGTTTACTCAGTTATTTAAGTAAAGTCAACTAATCGCTTTATAAGCAGCAGGTTTACTCAGTTATTTAAGTAAAGTCAACTAATCGCTTTATAAGCAGCAGGTTTACTCAGTTATTAAAGTAAAGTCAACTAATCGCTTTATAAGCAGCAGGTTTACTCAGTTATTTGAGTAAAGTCAACTAATCGCTTTAAAAGCAGCAGGTTTACTCAGTTATTTAAGTAAAGTCAACTAATCGCTTTAAAAGCAGCAGGTTTACTCAGTTATTTGAGTAAAGTCAACTAATAGCTTTAAAAGCAGCAGGTTTACTCAGTTATTTGAGTAAAGTCAACTAATCGCTTTAAAAGCAGCAGAATTACTCAGTTATTTAAGTAAAGTCAACTAATCGCTTTATAAGCAGCAGGTTTACTCAGTTATTTGAGTAAAGTCAACTAATCGCTTTATAAGCAGCAGGTTTACTCAGTTATTTAAGTAAAGTCAACTAATCGCTTTATAAGCAGCAGGTTTACTCAGTTATTAAAGTAAAGTCAACTAATCGCTTTATAAGCAGCAGGTTTACTCAGTTATTTGAGTAAAGTCAACTAATCGCTTTAAAAGCAGCAGAATTACTCAGTTATTTAAGTAAAGTCAACTAATCGCTTTATAAGCAGCAGGTTTACTCAGTTATTTAAGTAAAGTCAACTAATCGCTTTATAAGCAGCTGGTTTACTAAGTTATTTAAGTAAAGTCAACTAATCGCTTTATAAGCAGCAGGTTTACTCAGTTATTTAAGTAAAGTCAACTAATCGCTTTAAAAGCAGCAGGTTTACTCAGTTATTTAAGTAAAGTCAACTAATCGCTTTATAAGCAGCAGGTTTACTCAGTTATTTAAGTAAAGTCAACTAATCGCTTTATAAGCAGCAGGTTTACTCAGTTATTTAAGTAAAGTCAACTAATCGCTTTATAAGCAGCAGAATTACTCAGTTATTTAAGTATAGTCAACTAATCGCTTTAAAAGCAGCAGGTTTACTCAGTTATTTAAGTAAAGTCAACTAATCGCTTTATAAGCAGCAGGTTTACTCAGTTATTTAAGTAAAGTCAACTAATCGCTTTGTAAGCAGCAGGTTTACTCAGTTATTTAAGTAAAGTCAACTAATCGCTTTATAAGCAGCAGGTTTACTCAGTTATTTAAGTAAAGTCAACTAATCGCTTTAAAAGCAGCAGAATTACTCAGTTATTTAAGTAAAGTCAACTAATCGCTTTATAAGCAGCAGGTTTACTCAGTTATTTAAGTAAAGTCAACTAATCGCTTTATAAGCAGCAGGTTTACTCAGTTATTTAAGTAAAGTCAACTAATCGCTTTAAAAGCAGCAGAATTACTCAGTTATTTAAGTATAGTCAACTAATCGCTTTAAAGCAGCAGGTTTACTCAGTTATTTAAGTAAAGTCAACTAATCGCTTTATAAGCAGCAGGTTTACTCAGTTAAGTAAAGTCAACTAATCGCTTTGTAAGCAGCAGGTTTACTCAGTTATTTAAGTAAAGTCAACTAATCGCTTTGTAAGCAGCAGGTTTACTCAGTTAAGTAAAGTCAACTAATCGCTTTATAAGCAGCAGGTTTAATCAGTTATTTAAGTAAAGTCAACTAATCGCTTTATAAGCAGCAGGTTTACTCAGTTATTTAAGTAAAGTCAACTAATCGCTTTATAAGCATCAGGTTTCCTCAGTTATTTAAGTAAAGTCAACTAATCGCTTTAAAAGCAGCAGGTTTACTCAGTTATTTAAGTAAAGTCAACTAATCGCTTTATAAGCAGCAGGTTTCCTCAGTTATTTAAGTAAAGTCAACTAATCGCTTTATAAGCAGCAGGTTTACTCAGTTATTTAAGTAAAGTCAACTAATCGCTTTGTAAGCAGCAGGTTTACTCAGTTATTTAAGTAAAGTCAACTAATCGTATTATAAGCAATGGGTCAACTATTCGCTTTTACTGACTACCAGAACATCAACATCTCTAGCGAACACATTTGTACATTTTTCAGTCAACCAAATCATTAAATTGGAGCTCTTTTACCACTTAGAGGTGAAATGGTGTTTATCTCTGTCCATTTATCTCTGTACTGTATCTAAGCCACCACATTAACATCTGTCCCCTATTTACCCACCAAATCGGCTCCAATAAGCAGGTCTGTTGGCCAAATCTCAACGTCAAGCACATTTCTGCTGTCGCTTTGATTCAGCGCTCAACCGTAAACACAAAACACAGATTTACACAATCACAAGGCCTGAAACACACACCTTGTTTATAGTCAGATTTTTTTTTCTTTTTCTAGGTGTCTTAATTACTCTGAGGAAGTGTGTTTCTGGCTGGCGGTCAGCTGCTGGTCCATTTGCATGTGTGTGTAGTGTGTGTTTGGCAGCGTCTCCTCCGTCCAGATTGCGGGCCCTCTCCGCGGTGAGGCCGCCTTGGAGGAGCCGCCGTTGTGGGATTAGGGTTTTAGCAGCGAAGGTAAGTGTGACTACAAGCTTTGGCTGTCCATCTGCTCTCCTGCGGTACCCTGGCCAGCCTGAGCCGCCTGCAGCAAAGACCTGGCCTCCGTACCGACACACACACACACACACACACACACACACACACACACACACACACACACACACACACATGCATGCAGCCAAGAACCCTCTGCCTGCTGCTCGCAACCAAACACTCCATATGCACTAAAGTTTTTCTCTCTTTCACCCGCCTGCCGCCACCATGCTTTCCTTTTCTCTGCTTAATAAATAAGACATGAGCGTGTCTCCGGCAATAGAGGCGGCGGGTTTAATTTGTAGGGCAGCAATGTTTGCTGGAGTCCTGAGGGATTTTTGCCCTTCCCATCTCTCTCTCTCTCTCCCTTGCACACACACACACACACACACACACCTGATTTAGTGGCAGTCCCTCATTCGCAATGATTTTAAACGGCTGAACATTCAGGCATGATTGTTTTAAAGGGACACTACACGTTGTTTACTTCCTCAAATAAATATAATTTAATAGTAAATACTATACTATAATTAATGCTGAAGCATACTGTAGTATTAACTACAGTGGAGTGATAAACTGTACTAAACTGTGTGGTATAACTAAGTTATTACTACATGGTGTTAGTATTAGTACTATATGGTGTATTGTAGTATATTATACACTGCAATGTTAGAAAACTACAGTATTAAGGCATTTGTTGTGTAACCATAGCAACTGTAGAATCACCACAACAGACAAGTTGCTATAGTTGTTGTGTTACCATAGCAACAGTAGAGTCACCACAACAGATCTGTTACTATTGTTGTTGTGTAACCATAGCAACTGTAGAATCACCACAACAGACAAGTTGCTATAGTTGTTGTGTTACCATAGCAACTGTAGAATCACCGCAAAAGATCAGTTACTAAAGTTGTTGTGTTACTATAGCAACTGTAGAATCACCATAACAGATCAAATACTATAGATGTTGTGTTACCATGGCAACTCTAGAATCACCACAACAGACCAATTACTACTATTGTTGTGTTACCATAGCAACTGTAGAATCACCATAACAGATCAAATACTATAGATGTTGTGTTACCATGGCAACTCTAGAATCACCACAACAGATCAATTACTATAGTTGTTGTGTTACCATAGCAACGAATCACCACAACAGATCAGTTACTATAGTTGTTGTGTTACCATAGCAACTGTAGAATCACAACAGATCCGTTACTATAGTTGTTGTGGTACCATAGCAACTGTAGAATCACCAAAACAGATCAGTTACTATAGTTGTTGTGTTACCATGGCAACTGTAGAATCACCACAACAGATCAGTTAATATTATTGTTGTGTTACCATAGCAACTGTAGAATCACCACAACAGATCAGTTACTTTTATTGTCATGTTACCATAGCAACTGTATAATCACCTCAACATATCAGTTACTATAGTTGTTGTGTTACCATAGCAAAAGTAGAATCACCACAAAAGATCAGTTACTATAATTTTTGTGTTACCATGGCAACTCTAGAATTACCATAAGTCAGTTACTATAGTTGTTGTGTTACCATAGCAACTCTAGAATCACCACAACAGACCAATTACTATTATTGTTGTGTTACCATAGCAACTTTAGAATCACCATAACAGATCAATTACTATAGTTGTTGTGTTACCATAGCAACTGTAATATCACCACAACAGATCCGTTACTATAGTTGTTGTGTTACCATAGCAACTGTAGAATCACCACAGCAGATCAGTTACTATAGTTGTGTTACCATAGCAACTGTAGAATCACCACATTAGATCAGTTACTATAGTTGTTGTGTTGCTATAGTAACTTTAGAATCACCACAACAGATGAATTACTATAGTTGTCGTGTTTCCATAGCAACTGTAGAATCACCACAACAGATCATTTACTATAGTTGTCGTGTAACCATAGCAACTGTAGAATCAACACAACAGATCATTTACTATAGTTGTCGTGTTACCATAGCAACTGTAGAATCACCACATTAGATCAGTTACTATAGTTGTTGTGTTACCATAGCAACTGTAGAATCACCACAGCAGATCAGTTACTATAGTTGTGTTACCATAGCAACTGTAGAATCACCACATTAGATCAGTTACTATAGTTGTTGTGTTGCTATAGTAACTTTAGAATCACCACAACAGATGAATTACTATAGTTGTCGTGTTTCCATAGCAACTGTAGAATCACCACAACAGATCATTTACTATAGTTGTCGTGTAACCATAGCAACTGTAGAATCAACACAACAGATCATTTACTATAGTTGTCGTGTTACCATAGCAACTGTAGAATCACCACATTAGATCAGTTACTATAGTTGTTGTGCTGCCATAGCAACTGTAGAATCACCACAACAGATTAATTACTATAGTTGTTGTGTTTCCATAGCAACTGTAGAATCACCACAACAGATAATTTACTATAGTTGTCGTGTTACCATAGCAACTGTAGAATCACCACAACAGATTAATTACTATAGTTGTCGTGTTTCCATAGCAACTGTAGAATCACCACAACAGATCATTTACTATAGTTGTCGTGTTACCATAGCAACTGTAGAATAGCCACAGCAGATCAGTTACTATGGTTGTTGTGGATTAGAATTAGGGTTAATTAGTTAAGTCGTTGTATAACAGTGGTTTGTTCTTCCAAAACTATTATTGTTTAAGGGGGCTAATAATATTAACCTTAAAATGGTTTTATTCAGCTTTTATTCTAGCCAAAGCAAATAAAGTTGGACAAAATATTGTAGTAAATACTGTGAAAAATTCCTGAATCTGTTAAACATCATCTGGAAAATATATTTGAAAACAATTCACATGAGGGCGAATAATTTTGCCTTCATCTGTATGTGTTATTAAAGAAGACACCTGCGGCTCTGTTTCCAGATATATGAGAGCACAACAGACAGACAGAGAGAGAGATCTGAATGAACACAAATAAACATAAAGCGCTTTATTAGATTGTGTGCGTGCGACTGGCAGCGCTCTATTCCTCAGCATTAATTATGTATGCTGTATTTCAGTAATGTAATCCTCAGGTGAGCTGCGAGTGATAAAACGTGTAATTTTGAGGTTTAATGTTGATGTAGTCGCGGCTTTCTGTATAAATCAGACACACTGGAGTTATTTCACAAGTTTATGACGTCGCTGGAAGGAAAAAAACGCTTCACTTTGACCTTTCGCAGCTGAATTTGTGTCGCCCTCCCAATGGGAAAATGATATTTCACGTTACGTAAGAAAAGTCTGTCAGAAAGCACGATCATCAGCATCTTTCTCAGACTGTCGCAGTTTCATTGCACAATATTTATGTGCAAATATGCAGGAGGATGATTGTTTTTGTGCTCAGATCCGGCGTGTCTGGTCAATAAATCACTTGACTCTATCTGATTATGAAAACTTGATTTTGGCTAAATGTTTGTATTTGCATGAGAAAGTTGATTTGGTTTTAGACACAGCAGAAAGAGAAGTGAATCTGTTTGATTCACAGATCTTCACGTCACATGCAATAATGGGATCGTTCTGGAAATGAGAGCGGATGTGACTGCAATTGCTCAAATAATATCCTCATGTTTTATATATGTATATTGTATAGCACACTAGCTGATTTATTTATTGTGTGTGTGTGTGTGTGTGTGTGTATGTGTGTGTGTGAGAGAGAGAATTTATTTATACTATCCTTTGATTTTATTTATTCAATTAACTTTTAAATTATTTTTTCCTATTTATTTTAAATATTTATTTTGATTTATATAGATTTTTTGTTAATTAATTTATTTACATTTTTATTATATATTTTATTTTTCAATATTTGTATTATTAAAATATATATATATATATATTTTTTTTTTTTTAAATGTAAATATTATTACTTTATTCATTAATTAATTTTTTTCACCTTAGTTCCTTTATTAATTAGGGGTCGCCACAGCAGAATGAACTGCCAACTTATCCAGCATATGTTCTACACAGCGGATGTCCTTACAGCCGCAACCCATTACTGGGAAACACCAGCACACACGCAATCACATACCTACACTACGGCCAATTTAGCTTACCCAATTACCCTATAGCACATGTGTTTGGACTGTGGGGGAAACCGGAGCACCCGGAGGAAACCCAACACGGGGAGAACATCCAAACTCCACACAGAAATGGCAACTGACCCAGCCGGGACTCGAACCAGCAACCTTCTTGCTGTGAGGTGATCAGTGCTACCCACTGCACCACCGCGTTGCCCCTTATTTTTATATAGATTTTTATTTATTTATTTAAAACTGTATTATATTGTTATTTTTCAACTTTATTTTTATTTATATTTTAAATATTTTTCATTTCATTTTAAATATTTATTTATTTTCATTTTTTTTTTAGTTAATTTATTTATTGATTTACATTTTTATCATATATTTTATTTCTTTAATGTTTTTCTTTTAAATAAATTTAAAATATTTTTTTACATTTTATTTTAAATATTTATTTTTTATTTAGTCTTTTATTTATTAAATAATTGATTTAATTTATATTGTATTGTTTTTGTATTTTTCAATATTTCTTTCAATTAACTTTAAAATTATTTATCATTTTATTTTATATAATAATTTATTAAAACTTTTGTTAATAATTTTTCAATAATTAATAATTTCAATTTATTTATTCATTCATTTTATTTCAGCTTAGTCCCTTTATTATTCTGGGGTCGCCACAGCGGAATGAACTGCCAACTTATCCAGCATATGTTTTACACAGCGGATGCCCTTCCATCTGCAACCCATCACTGGGAAACATCCATACACTCTCAGTCACACTCATACACTACGGACAATTTAGCTTACCTAATTCACCTGTAACACATGTGTTTGGACTTGCACCCGGAGGAAACCCACGCGAACATGGGGAGAACATGCAAACTCCACACAGAAATGGCAACTGACCCAGCCGAGGCTCGAACCAGTGACTTTCTTGCTGTGAGGCAAACACACTACCCACTGTGTGCCACCGTCAAGCCTCTTTCAATTTAATTTAATTATTTTTTTTATTTTCATTTTATTTTTAAATATTTATTTTTATTAGATTTTCATTTAATTAATCTATTTAAATAAAATTGCATTATATTTTTAATTTTTAACATTTCTTTTAATATTTTTTTTTTCATTTTATTTTTAAATATTTATTTATTTAAACATTTATATTAAATATTATTTTGATTAATTAAAATTTTTGTTAATTAATTAATTGATTTATTAAGTGTTTTATTTTTTAAAGTTTTCAATATTTCTTTTAATTCA
>LR812524.1:1214538-1239538 GCA_903798195.1 Danio kyathit | reverse complement strand
AATTAAAAATAATAAATAAATAAATAATAAAATAAAATAAAATAAATAAAATAAATAAATAATGAATAAAATAAAATGAAATAAATTATTGAAACAATTAAATAAATAAAAAATAATAATTAAACAAACAAATAAATAAATAAATTCATTCAATTATTCTCTTTTGGGCTTAGTCCCTTTATTAATCTGGAGTCGCCATAGCGGAATGAACTGCCTAAAAAAAAAAAAGTAAATTAAAATTAATAAATAATTAAATAAAATTAAATAAATAAATAAATAAATAATGAATAAAATAAAATAAATAATGAATAAAAAAAAAATCAAATAAAATGAGGGCAACACGGTGGCGCAGTGGGTAGCACAATCGCCTTACAGCAAGAAGATCGCTAGTTCAAGCCTCGGCTGGGTCGGTTGGTGTTTCTGTGTGGAGTTTGCATGCTCTCACCGAGTTGGCGTAGGTTTACTCCGGGTGCTTCGGTTTCCCCCACAGTCCAAACACATGCGCTATAGGGGAATTGATGAACTAAATTGGCCGTAGTGTATGAGTGTGTGTGAATGAGAGTGTATGGGTGTTTCGCAGTACTGGGTTGCAGCTGGAAGGGCATCCGCTGTGTGAAACATATGCTTTAATAATTGGCAGTTCATTCCTCTGTAGTGACCCCTGGTGAATAATGGGGCTAAGCCGAAGGAAAATAAATGAATGAGTGAATGTTTAGACGTAATTTTGGCACAGCGGAATGAACCGCTAACTATTCCAGCATATGTTTTATGCAGCGGATGCCCTTCCAGCTGCAATCCAGTACTGGCAAACACCCATACACACTCATTCACACACACTCATACACTACGGCCAATTTAGTTGATCAATTCCCCTATAGCGCATGTGTTTGGACTGTGGGGAAAACCGGAGCACCCGGAGGAAACCCACACCAACACGGGGAGAACATGCAAACTCCACACAGAAACAGAAACACTAAGTGACCCAGCTGGGACCTTCTTGGTGTGAGGACACAGTGCTACCCACTGCGCCACCGTGCCAACCCTGTGTATGTTAAATTAAATTAAATAATTGCTCAGAATTATTTTTCTCCTGCCTATACAAGTAGTTCCACAATAAAATGCAGGATTCACTACCATCATAGTAAAAAATAAATATAAATAAACTTCTAAAAATGAATAATTGTGTTCATCATGTTGTGTTGTGCCTTATTCATTTTTGTTCATGCTAGATGTGATATTATCCTGCGGGCAGAACTGAATTCTCAGTGAAACTCTTAGCGTTTCTTTAATTGGACAGGAGTCTGCGTAATGCTGTTATTTGTCATCCAGCTGTGGGAAGTGAAGACGCCGTGATGTTTTCCAGAGCAGCAAATGTCAGAAATCCTGACACGGTTCCACATGGCCTAACTAAAGGTCTCGCTCTTCCCCCCTCTCTCTCTCACTCTCTCTCTCTCTCTCTCTCTCTCTCTCTCTCTCTCTCTCTCTCTCTCTCTTCTCTCTCTCTCTCTCTCTCTCTCTCTTCAGTTTCTATAATAAATCCGGGTAGCAGTGATGATTGGCTATTTTGCTTTCAATAAGACCCCTTATATCATGCCTAATCTTAATTCTTTTCTTCTTCAGCTCTTAACTAATTTCTTTAATTTTTCAGACTTTTATTGTTTTGAAGTTGTTTTATTTGTGGTCGTAAGTTCAGTTTTGGTCAAATAAATAAACAAATAAATACATTTTACTTTGGAGTCAAACTAAGTGGTTGATTTATGACACTAGCAAAGTAAATCAATAACAAAATTTAAGTGGCTCCTTATAAACCTTTGGAGGGATATTAAATAGATTTTCAGCATGTTCCATTACAAAAATAAGAATTCTATAAAATAAATGAGAAATAAAAAACAAATAAACAAATATATAAAAACAAGAATAGATCTATAAAATTATTACGTAAACAAGTACATGTAAAAATGAAAAAAATGTATTATTTAAAAAATTAGGACCTTGTTTAAAATAATAATAATAATAATAATAATAATAATAATAATAATAATAATAATAATAATAATAATAATAATAATAATAATAATAATAATAATAATGATAATAATAATAAATTATAATAATAATAATAATAATAATAATAATAATAATAATAATAATAATAATAAATAATTATAATAATAATAATATTAATAATAATAATAATAATAATAAATCATAACAATAATAATAATATTAATAATAATAATAATAAATAATAATAATAATAATAATAATAATAATAATAATAATAATAAATCATAATAATAATAATAATAATAATAATAATAATAATAATAATAATAAATAATAATAATAATAAATAATAATAATAATAATAATAACAATAAATGATTATGATAATAATAATAATAATAATAATAATAATAATAATAATAACAATCATTATAATAATAATAATAATAATAATAATAATAATAATAACAATAAATCATTATGATAATAATAATAATAATAATAATAATAATAATAATAACAATCATTATAATAATAATAATAATAATAATAATAATAATAATAATAATAATAATAACAATAATAATAATAATAATTCATTCATTTTCCTTAGGCTTAGTCCCTTTTTGCATCAGGGGTTACCACAGTGGAATGAACCGCCAACTTATCCAGCATATTTTTACACAGGGGATGTCCTTCCAGCTGCAACCCAGTACTGGGAAACACCCATACACACTCATTCTCTCTCTCTCTCTCTCTCTCTCACACACACACACACACACACACTACGGCCAATTTAGTTCATCAATTCCCCTATAGCGCATGTGTTTGGACTGTGGGGGAAACCGGAGCACCCAGAGGAAACCCACGCCAGCACGGGGAGAACATGCAAACTCCACACAGAAACACCAACAGACCCAGCCGAGGCTCAAACCAGAGACCTTCTTGCTGTGAGGTGATCGTGCTACCTACTGCGCCACCGCGGTTCCCCCTAATAATAATAAAAATAATAAAATTATATAATACATATAAAAAAATAATAATAATAATATGATATTATATTATTAAAGTAATAATAATAACATAATTACCTTGCTTTTGTTTTGTCCCCTGCTGACAGAATTAGTTTGTGCCAGGCTGTTAAATATCTCACAGTTGTTGTGATCATTGTGGAATTTTCACCTAAAATGTGAAATAATTTTTCAGAATTTAATAATAATAATTTTGGGAAATACTGGGAATATGGTAATCTCTCTCTCTCTCTCTCTCTCTCTCTCTCTCTCTCTCTCTCTCTCTCTCTCATTTCACATCTCTGTCTGTCAGTGAGACGAGAAAACATGAGTCATTTTCCCCGAGAAACAGAGAGAGAGAGAGAGAGAGAGAGAGAGAGAGAGAGAGAGAGAGAGAGAGAGTCCACTGAGAGCGTCCACTGACTGTCATAGCCTTGTCCACGTTCACTTCAATCGGAGCAGGTGCACGGAGGACACACACACGCACGCACGCACGCACACACACTCGCTCCCTAAGGTGCTAAGTGTTAGTAGAAGACACTTAAACAATAGCTCTAAACATAGCAGCGCAAAGCACACACGCCATAAAGATGTACTTAACTGCGGGGATTGTGCCATTTATATTAGCGGCTCCCCGCGTCCTGCGCGCTAATGGCAGGGTTATTAACATAACAAACTTAAACGCTGGATGTAAATAATACGGTTTCAGGACACGCGCGCGCGCTCAGCTGACAGTATTTAGGCACGAGCTCAACATCTGTTTATGAACACTGGCTCTAATGATATCACTCCATATCATTAAGGGTGGCGCGGCGCGCAGGTGCAGCTGAAGGCGCGCGCGCGGAGAACACAACGCCCGCGCCCTCCTCCCTCCGCGCGCTAACCCATCATTAGGACAATTTTCCTCGCGCGCAGATCGGCAGGCCTGTGATTTGAATCTGTGGATCACCTGTAATAGTAGTTTTTAGCGCTCATCTGATTCCATACATTTAGCGCGTAAACGGGAGCGCAGCCTGAAAGCGCATTTGTGTCGCCAGCTGCAGCCGGAACTCTTCTTTTTTTTAGACGCTGATGCTTTTTACTGAGAGAGATAGAGATGGAGAGAGAGCCCCTGCTCGTCATATCTGCGCTTCCTTCCTTAGATGCTCGTAATTACGTTAATTATTGATTTTTCTTGCCGGAACAATGACAAGGATCCCCGGTTTGTGCGCCGCTCGATCCGCGCGCGCGCAGGTTTGCCCTTCGGCGTAATTAACGGGGCGGCTCTTTATGATGTGCATCTCTCTCTGCGATGTAAACAAATTAAATTATTTTGACAATATGGTTTAGATACCTCCAGGACTGGACAAGTGCGAGTGAGTCCCCTGGATGTTTTGGCGTCATCTGGGAAGTTTTGAAATGTGAGATGAAAAGTTTAATAATGGAAATTGTGTTATTATTTAGGAAACTCACAGTATTCTACACTGATATAAACCTGTTTGAGTTTCTTTCATCTGTTGAACACAGTTAAATATATTGCATGGGTGAAAAACAGACATTAATATGGAGTCAATCTAGGGCCATATATACTTGCAACATAATAGAAAGTTTTGCAAACAAAAAAATTAAGTATTCAGCAAAAAATTTGTAAAAATAAGTTTCTTCATAGGAGGCTGGTCCAGGCATGCCGTACATGCCCCAGTGCCCCTTGTCAAATCAGGGCCAAAAAGTGAAATGCACAGAAATGTGAAGTGCAAAGAGAAAACAGCATCGCAAACTCATGGATGACTGAAAGGCAAATCAAAATGAGCGTTGCTATTGACTTGAGAGGTTTTGAAAAGGCAATGCTGGATCAAAATATTTGTAGCAAATATATGTATATTTAAAAAAAATTGCAGTGCTTGATTTTTAATTGCAGTTCTTTATTTATGCTAGAATTTTTTTTTTATTTCTCAAAATTCAATATTCCCTTTGCGATTCCCTTTGCATATTTTTTTATCATTTTTTTTACTCAATACTTTATTTTTTGATTGCAAAACTTTATTTTATGCTGCAAGTATATATGGCCCTAGATGGACTCCATACCATTTACTTCCATATTAATATTTGTACCACAACACAAGAAGTATCACAACAGATCAATTCCTTTAGTTGTTGTGTTACCATAGCAACTATATAATTACCACAACAGATCAATTACTAAAGTTGTTGTGTTGTCATAGAAACTCTAGAATCACCACAACAGATCAATTGCTATAGTTGTTGTGTTACCATAGCAACTGTAGAATCGCCACAACGGATCAATTACTATAGTTGTTGTGTTACCATAGCAACTGTAGAATCACCACAACAGATCAATTACTATGGTTGTTGTGTTACCATAGCAACTGTAGAATCACCATAACAGATCAATTACTATAGTTGTTGTGTTCCATAGCAACTGTAGACCGACCACAAACAGATCAATTACTATAGTTGTTGTGTTATCCATAGCAACTGTAGAATCACCACAACAGATCAATTTCTATAGTTGTTGTGTTACCATAGGCAACTATAGAATCACCACAAACAGATCAATTGCTATAGTTGTTGTGTTACCATAGCAACTATAGAATCACCACAACAGATCAATTTCTATAGTTGTTGTGTTACCATAGCAACTATAGAATCACCACAACAGATCAATTGCTATAGTTGTTGTGTTACCATAGCAACTGTAGAATCACCACAACAGATCAATTACTATAGTTGTTGTGTTACCATAGCAACTATAGAATCACCACAACAGATCAATTGCTATAGTTGTTGTGTTACCATAGCAACAATAGAATCACCACAACAGATCAATTTCTATAGTTGTTGTGTTACCATAGCAACTGTAGAATCACCACAACAGATCAATTTCTATAGTTGTTGTGTTGCCATAGCAACTGTAGAATCACCACAACAGATCAATTGCTATAGTTGTTGTGTTACCATAGCAACTATACAATCACCACAACAGATCAATTGCTATAGTTGTTGTGTTGCCATAGCAACTGTAGAATTACCACAACAGATCAATTACTATAGTTGTTGTTACCATAGCAACTAAATAATTACCACAACAGATCAATTATTAAAGTTGTTGTGTTACCATAGCAACTTTACAATCACCACCACAGATCAATTACTATAGCTAGTGTTACCATAGCAACTGTAGAATCACCACAACAGATCAATTACTATAGCTATTGTTACCATGACAACTGTAGAATCAGCACAACAGATCAATTACTATAGTTATTGTGTTACCATAGCAACTGTAGGATCACCACAACAGATCAATTACTATAGTTGTTGTGTTACCATAGCAACTGCAGAATCACCACAACAGATCAATTACTGCAGTTGTTGTGTTAATGCACATTTTTAAGTATTGTGTTTTAAATATGAGTGATGGTAACTTTCCTATAAACATTTTCTTACGCTTTCTCTTTACGCTCTTCTTTAATGCTTATCCTTTTGCAAAAAATAATTTTAACCCTTGCTTGAGATAGTTTTGGACTTGTGAAAAAGTATTAAAGCAAATAATGGGAGATGGAAACACATTTACAGAATAAACTTTGCAATACACCAACGTGGCTCCATTGTGCTGTTGGTTGCTAGGTTACCAATACTACAGTCAGCCACTCTAATAATGTTGGAAACACACTTAATTCACATTTGGGAGTTTTTGCCAACCTATAAAATGTTCTCTTTATCTTCGGATGGAAAGCCCGGCTTATGAAACTGGCAAGCTCATCTATTGGAAACTAAAATCACATTGTAATTCTACCTTCCAAACTCCTTAGAGATTCCTTTATGGCACTTTTTTTTTTTTTTAGAAAGTATTCATCAAATGTAGTTTTTTTGTGTGTGTTTGCTGACCCAGGAAGTGCTTGATGTGAGACTGTGGCTTCAGGGTTATTGAGCAACTTCCTCTTTGTGTTTTTCTTCTCTCCCTCTCCCTCTAAAGACACAATCTTCTCTGCAAACTTCTATCAGAACGTGATGACATTTGGGTGGCTTTTTCTATCGAAACTCTTATTTTCCAGTCCAGGACTCTGGTAATGGACAGACGGCAGCGGTGCGTGAGCGGTCCTGCCTGCGGGCGCATCACACGCCTAATGAAAGCAGCAAACATTAGCAAATCCTGAGCCCTAGCCGACCTCTTTCTGCCCAAAAACATCATTTATTAGCGCAGGAATGCAGCCATATTCATCACGCAGGGGGCGGCGGGTCCAGCGGTGACCACGCACATGCAGTGATAATCACCATCTCCATTAAAGAGGAGGTCATATCATGCCATTTCATGTTTTCCTTTGTCTTTGAAGAGTTACAAACTGCTTGTGCAAATATACAGGGTTTTATCAAAAGTTCATGGTAGAAAGCTATTAGTTACGAAAAGTGATTAAACCTGCTGCTTATAAAGCGATTAGTTGACTTTACTTAAATAACTGAGTAAACCTGCTGCTTTTAAAGCGATTAGTTGACTTTACTTAAATAACTGAGTAAACCTGCTGCTTTTAAAGCGATTAGTTGACTTTACTTAAATAACTGAGTAAACCTGCTGCTTATAAAGCGATTAGTTGACTTTACTTAAATAACTGAGTAAACCTGCTGCTTATAAAGCAATTAGTTGACTTTACTTAAATAACTGAGTAAACCTGCTGCTTATAAAGCGATTAGGCAAGGCAAGGCAAGGCAAGTTTATTTATATAGCACATTTCATAGACAGTGGCAATTCAAAGTGCTTTACATAAACAGGAATAAAAAAAGACAAGTGTGAGAAAAATAAATAAAATAAAAACAGATAATAAAAAACAGATAAAAACAGATAAAAATATGTTAAAACAGGTTGTAAAAGATTTAAAAAGAAGAAGAAAACATAATAGTGTGATCTGTCGGACGTAGCACAGTGCTCATTCAGTAAAGGCACAGCTAAACAGATGTGTTTTCAGTCTGGATTTGAATGTGCCTAATGTTGGAGCACATCTGATCATTTCTGGAAGCTGATTCCAGCAGCGAGGGGCGTAGTGGCTGAATGCCGATTCACCCTGCTTTGACTGAACTCTTGGAATTTCTAGTTTATATGATCCTAAAGATCTGAGTGATCTGTTAGGTTTGTATTCAGTGAGCATATCTGTAATGTATTGAGGTCCTAGGCCATTTAGTGATTTATAGACAAGTAGTAATACTTTAAAATCTATTCTGAATGTAACTGGGAGCCAGTGTAGAGACCTGAGGACAGGTGTGATGTGCTCTGATTTCCTGGTTCTGGTCAGAATCCTGGCCGCAGCATTCTGGATGAGCTGCAACTGTCTGACTGTCTTTTTGGGAAGGCCCGTGAGGAGGCCGTTACAGTAATCCACCCTGCTGCTGATAAAAGCATGAACAAGTTTCTCTAAGTCTTCCCTGGAAACAAAGCATCTGATTCTTGCAATGTTTTTGAGATGATAGTATGCTGATTTACTAACTGCTTTGACATGACTATTGAAACTCAGATCTGACTCCAGAGTCACACCAAGATTCTTGACCTTATTTTTTGTTGTTTGACCTTTAGAGCCAAGGTACGCATTCACCTTGAGAACCTCATCTCTGTTCCCAAACGCAATGACTTCAGTTTTCTCTTTGTTTAACTGCAGAAAGTTTTGGCACATCCAACTGTTCATTTCATCAATGCATTGGCAGAGGGTGTCAATAGGGCTGTAGTCATTAGGCAATAAGGCTAAGTAGATCTGAGTGTCATCAGCATAGCTGTGGTAGGAAATTTGGTTCTGTCTCATTATTTGGCTCAGAAAGTTGACTTTACTTAAATAACTGAGTAAACCTGCTGCTTATAAAGCAATTAGTTGACTTTACTTAAATAACTGAGTAAACCTGCTGCTTTTAAAGCGATTAGTTGACTTTACTTAAATAACTGAGTAAACCTGCTGCTTATAAAGCGATTAGTTGACTTGAAGAAAGTTATATTCAATAAAAGGTCTTATTTCCTTACGAAACTGGGAAAAACAGCAACATAGACTCATTCTGAAAACGTACACCTATGTACATTTCAGGAGATCACGAATTATGTAGCCAGAGATACATATGGCTGCTTTTTGTCTTTAAAACGAACACTACGGGGCGGTATGACGTTGTTCCTTTTCATGCTTACCAGCTGACTGCTTATCTCCGTGTGGACGGCTTTCCCGCTGTTACCAGTTTGCCCACTAGCTGAGTTTGTTAGTGAACTTGTGACGTGGAGCTGAGTTGACCACGATGACAGGGTTCAAGTTCTGCGAAGAATGGTTCCAGAAAGCTGGTAAGACAAAAACAAAAGCCAAAATATATAATAAACAAGTAAATAACAGGGCAAGAATGTGGTAAAATCTGTATTGCTTTTGAAAACACTATCAGTTGGGTTTAGGGAAGGAGGAGGGTGGGTCAGTTAGTCAGTCAGTCAGTCGACAGCGGCCTCTGGTGGATTTACGCGAGAGCAGCAGGCGTGCATGGCACTCGCAAGAGAAATTTGAGATCTGACAAATCATACACAGCAGCTTCTGGTGGATTCACAATAAAACAAACTGTAAAAAATTCTCCTGGGACATACTTGGCACTCTCCAGAAAGGTATATAGGAGTACATTTCAGTATGAGCCTGGGTTGGAAAAGAGTACGCTCCAACACTTGATCTATATAAACATAAAATAAACGATACATTACATATGAATATATATATATATATATATATATATATATATATATATATATATACAGTATTATATATATATATATATATATATATATATTTAACATTCAGTTTTAAAAATTAAAATCTTCTTGGAGGTCTGGGACCCATCATAAACTCTTTAACCTTTATCTCTGTCTATTGTTTCACTCATCTTTGTTGTCCAGTAATGAATGCCCTTGCAGTGGGATCGTGTGTTTTACTTGGAAACAACTAGTTGTAGTTTCTAATTGGCTGGTACAGTAATTTTACCATTAATATACTTTGTATAACTCTAGACAGCTATAGATTTGGCAGAGAACTTCCCTCCATATGCCCTGAGCTTAGTCCATTAGAAAACAGAGGGAAGTGTTCAGTAATCCCTTACTTCTCAGTGTGAGAAATACAAGGTGAGGCGTGTAAGAGTGTGAACTGGCTGTAATGTGTGAAAGGGCCTGTATATAAGACCTGTGAAGTCTCAAACCCAAGGTGATATTCTTTATTAAAGTTTATAAAAGTTCATCCATGCCTTCCTGAATCTCCTCATTCAAACACGCCTCCACAAATATTTGCCAGTCGGTGAGAAGATTGTCAACACACAATCAATGTGAAGAAAGAAATGTAATTAACACCACTATCTCAACAAAACTACATTGTAAAATAAACCTTGGCCCTCTGTAATACTCTGAATTCTGATGTTCAATCATCTGCAGTTCTAGATCAGATTCAGGCTTGATGAGGTAGAAAGAGCGTAACATTTCCATCACACACTTAAGATGTTCAGTCAATCACAACACACTACATGGCTGACCAATCAGAACACACTGCGTTGTTCAGAATGATGAGCTTTGTAAAAATAGGTGTAAAGGATTAAGTCCTGATGGGTCACTGGATTATTGGAGAATATTGCACATCTGAGGTGGTGATTTGGTGAAACGGAGCGTTTGTTACTCCTCAGGTGTGCATTATTCTCTAATAATTCAACAGCTTCTCCTTTGGTCTCCAGTACAGCTGCTGAATCCCCTGTTCAGATGTTGTCTAGTTGTACTGGAAAGTTTGTCAGGTGTGTGTTCTCCTCAGACTGCTCCTGTGTGTTACACTTGTTTTATCTTGTTTGTAGTGCAAATATCTAAAAACTCTTAAATCAAGAAGCATTTTCTAGACAAGCAAAAATATAGTCTTGTTTTCAAAAATAATGAGTCAAAATAAAGTGAGTTTTACATTAAAACAAGCAAAATAATCTGACAATGGGGTTAGTGAAATAATCTTATGTCAAAAGGAAAAACAAGATCATTCTGTTTCCCTCATTGAGAGATTATTTTGTTTGTTTTAAGGAAAAACTCACTTAATTTTAACTCATTATTTCTTATAACAAGACTATATTTTTGCTTGTCTATAAAATGCTTCTTGATTTAAGAAAGTTTAGATATTTGGACTAGAAACAAGACAAAAACTCAAAGCATTTACTCTGACACTGATATCCTCCTGAAGGTGTCTGGATCTTTATTAAAGCTGCATTTATACCAAACCCCAATGAAAAGTGACGTGACGCGTAAGGCATCAGGAAAGATCTGAGCCTGCGTTTCGCCACCTGAGGAAAGAAGAAAAGAAGCGAAGCGGAGGAGAAAAAAACGACAATCTGCCATCCGAGACCCCGCCGACACATCAGCCCTAACAAGTGTTTTTTATCAAACGCGGCGCCGGTGCCTTTGTTATTTCTCTTTCACTAGTAAATTACACTTTTAGGATTTATTAAGACACAAAACAATTTTCAAATAGTGGGTCCAAAGTCTCGGTGGAAAAGCACTCATTACTTCTTAGCCCGAGGCTCTGTTTCTTGCGCTGCGGATCCGTTTCTCCACACACACACACACACACACACACACACACACACACACACACACACACACACTCTCTCTCTCTCTCTCTCTCTCTTTCTCTCTCTCTCTCTTTCTTTCTCTCTCTCTCTCTCTCTCTCTCTCTCTCTCTCTCTCTCTTTCTTTATCTCTCTCTCTCTCTTTCTCTCTCTTTCTCTCAATTGAAATTTGCTTTATACTGGCATGACAAAAATTACAAATGTATTGCCAAAGCATTTGCAACGTTTACATTAAATAGAATATATAAAAATGTTTACACAGTAGTAGTGATAAAAAGTAAATAATAATAACAATAATAATCAAAAATATAATAATAATAAACAAACATAAAAATGAGATTGTTTAAATAAAATCTGAAGTAATAATAATAAAAAATATACAAAAATAATATACAAACATGATAATAATAATAAAATAAATAAACTTATATTAATAATAATAATAACAATAATAATAATAATAATAATAATAATAATAATAATAATAATAATAATAATTATTATTATTATTATTATTATTATTATTATTATTATTATTATTAACAATACAAATATAATCAAATAATAATCAAACATAAATATAAAATAAAATGTTAAGGTCTAATAATAATAATAATAATAATAAATATAATAAGAAAATAATGTTAAATAATACAATTCTGCCAAAAACAATATAATAAATATATTGTATGTTTAAATAATAATAATAATAATAATAATAATAATAATAATAATAATAATAATAATAAACAAAAAATAAGGTTAAGGTTAAATAAAATATTTAAAAAATAAAAACAATAATACTATATAATAATAATAAAAATATAACAATATAATAATAATAATACATAAAAAAAATTGTAAGAATAATAATAATATTAATAAACATACATAAAAATAGGTTTAAACTTAAGGTTAAATAAAATCTGAAGTAATAATAATAAAATATATACAAAATAATATATATTTATATTTATATTTATAATATTAATAATAATAATAATAATAATAATAATAATAGTAGTAAACAAATAATAATAATAATAATAATAAGAAGAAGACGAAGAAGAAGAATAGCAAACAAAAGTATAATAATAATAATAATAATAATAATAATATTATTATTATTATTATTATTATTATTATTATTATTATTATTATTTAAATATTATAAATAAGATAAAATATTAAGTAATAATGCAAAGAAAAAAAATAATATTAAATATGTACTTGTTTATGTCATTCATTTCTCATATATTTATAATTTGATGATTTAAGTATATTTCATACTTTATACTTAACTAAAATGCTTTAATAATGTACAAAATGTCACGCCAATAAAGCAAATTAAATTAGAAACTTGAATAAACTCAAAACAGATAGATTTTGCTGCTTGTTCAAACTACTGATGTAAAATTAGCTCAAACAACACAGTTCTGGTGATTTATTTGGGACAATAGGATAATTGTTTTATGTTTAATCTACTTGAATTGTTAACGTAATCAATTTGTGTTGAGCCAGCATTCTTACATTGTAAATACTAATAAAAAGCGTATTTAATCAATTCTGTGTGTGTTCGTGGGCCTCTGATGGCAGATTGTCATTTTTTTCTATTCTCTCACACACACACACACACACACACACACACTCACGTCACGTTGCTTTACTACAACTGTAGATGTGTTCTCCTCTCAGCAGGTGCTTCTTAAACTCCAGTCAATAATTCAGCAGGACTTCATGTTATCTCCAGCTCAGAATTGGACATCACACACACACAGTTTTCTCCTCCCTCCGCTTTCATGCCTCCTCCTTTTGTTTTATTCATCCGCATCTTTACATTGGATGAATTTGTCCTCTTTTCTGAGCGTTTCTGATTGTGCGCTGCGGTCAGTGTCGGATCATGTATATTTCCAGTGTGATTCTCCCGAGATCTGTGACTCCTGATGCATTAATCATGTCCGGATCCTGCAGACAAAAGAGCAGCTTCTGTCTGTGTGTGTGTGTAGTCTCTGCATGTCAAATGATGCGCTCAACATGCTTAAATTCTGCTTTAATGAGACGTCACTTAAAACGAGCATAAACACACACCTAAACTGCAGTACAGCTTCAGGTCGACAAATAATTAGTCGGGAATTTGTAGTTGCAAACAATGCCTTTCCTACTGAGAGTTTTTGTCTTGTTTCTTGTCCAAATACCTAAATATTCTTAAATCAAGAATATTTTCTAGATGAGCACAAAATATTGTCTTGTTTTAAGAAATATTATGACAAATAAAAGTAAGTTTTTCCTTAAAACAAGCTAAATAATCTGCCAATAGGTTAAGTCATCCAATATAAACTTGTTTTCATGTTGACATAAGATTATTTTGCATGCCCCATTGGCAGATTATTTTGCATGTAATAACCAGTATTTGATTTGTTATTGATCACCAGTGTCTTTTCCCATGCATCAAAGTATTTAAATGCAAAGAATATAAAGCAATAATTGAATTGAATTGAATTGAATTGAACTGAATTGAATTGAATTGAACTGAACTGAATTGAATTGAACTAAATTGAATTGAATTGAATTGAATTGAGTGGGATTGATTTGAATTGAGCAAAATTTAGTAGAATTTAATTAAGTCGAGTTGACTTGAATTGAGTTGAGTTGAGTTTAATCAAATTGAACAAAATTTAATGAAATGAAGTGAAATGGAATGGAATGAAATGAACTTGACTTGACTTGAATTGAATTTAATTGAATTTAATTGAATTGAGTTGAATTGAATTGAATTAAATTGAGTTGAGTTGAGTTGAGTTGAGTTGAATTGAATTGAAATTAAGTTGAATTGAATTGAATTGAGTTGAGTTGAGTTGAGTTGAGTTGAGTTGAGTTGAATTGAATTGAACTGAAATTAAGTTGAATTGAATTGAGTTGAGTTGAGTTGAGTTGAGTTGAATTAAATTGACTTGAGTTGAGTTGAGTTGAGATTAGTTGAGTTGAGTTGAATTAAATTGAACTGAAATTAAGTTGAATTGAATTGAGTTGAGTTGAGTTGAGTTGAATTGACTTGAGTTGAATCGAATTGAACAGAATTTAATGAAATGAAGTGAAATGAAATGGAATGGAATTGAACTGAAATTAAGTTGAGTTGAGTTGAATTGAATTGAATTGAGTTAAGATAAGTTAAGTTAAGTTAAGTTAAGTTAAGTTAAGTTAAGTTAAGTTGAGTTGAGTTGAGTTGAGTTGAGTTTAATCGAACTGAACAAAATTTAATGAAATGAAGTGAAGTGAAATTAAATGGATTTGAAATGAATTGAACTGAATTGAATTGAGTTGAGTTGGATTGAATTGAACTGAACAAAATTTAATTAAATGAAATGAAATGGAATTGAATTGAATTGAATTGAATTGAATTGAATTAAATTGAGTTGAGTTGAGTTGAGTTGAGTTGAATTGAGTTGAGTTGAATTGAATTGAGTTGACTTGAGTTGAAATGAGTTGAATTGAGTTGAGTTGAATTGAAATTAAGTTGAATTGAATTGAATTGAGTTGAGTTGAGTTGAGTTGAGTTGAGTTGAGTTGAATTGAATTGACTTGAGTTGAGTTGAGTTGAATTGAATTGAACTGAAATTAAGTTGAATTGAATTGAGTTGAGTTGAGTTGAGTTGAATTGAATTGACTTGAGTTGAGTTGAATTGAGATTAGTTGAATTGAATTGAACTGAAATTAAGTTGAATTGAATTGAGTTGAGTTGAGTTGAGTTGAATTGACTTGAGTTGAATCGAATTGAACAGAATTTAATGAAATGAAGTGATATGAAATGGAATGGAATTGAACTGAAATTAAGTTGAGTTGAGTTGAGTTGAATTGAATTGAATTGAATTGAGTTAAGATAAGTTAAGTTAAGTTAAGTTAAGTTGAGTTGAGTTGAGTTGAGTTGAGTTGAGTTTAATCGAACTGAACAAAATTTAATGAAATGAAGTGAAGTGAAATTAAATGGATTTGAAATAAATTGAACTGAATTGAATTGAGTTGAGTTGAATTGAGTTGAGTTGGATTGAATCGAACTGAACAAAATTTAATTAAATGAAATGAAATGAAATGGAATTGAATTGAATTGAATTAAATTGAGTTGAGTTGAGTTGAGTTGAGTTGAGTTGAGTTGAGTTGAATTGAGTTGACTTGAGTTGAATTGAGTTGAGTTGAGTTGAGTTGAATTGAATTGAAATTAAGTTGAATTGAATTGAATTGAATTGAGTTGAGTTGAGTTGAGTTGAGTTGAATTGAATTGACTTGAGTTGAGTTGAGTTGAGTTGAGTTGAGTTGAATTGAACTGAAATTAAGTTGAATTGAATTGAGTTGAGTTGAGTTGAGTTGAGTTGAATTGAATTGAAATTAAGTTGAATTGAATTGAATTGAATTGAGTTGAGTTGAGTTGAGTTGAGTTGAGTTGAGTTGAATTGAATTGACTTGAGTTGAGTTGAGTTGAGTTGAGTTGAGTTGAATTGAACTGAAATTAAGTTGAATTGAATTGAGTTGAGTTGAGTTGAGTTGAGTTGAATTGAATTGACTTGAGTTGAGTTGAATTGAGATTAGTTGAATTGAATTGAACTGAAATTAAGTTGAATTGAATTGAATTGAGTTGAGTTGAGTTGAGTTGAGTTGAATTGACTTGAGTTGAGTTGAATCGAATTGAACAGAATTTAATGAAATGAAGTGATATGAAATGGAATGGAATTGAACTGAAATTAAGTTGAGTTGAGTTGTTGAATTGAATTGAATTGAATTGAGTTAAGATAAGTTAAGTTAAGTTAAGTTAAGTTAAGTTAAGTTGAGTTGAGTTGAGTTGAGTTGAGTTGAGTTTAATCGAACTGAACAAAATTTAATGAAATGAAGTGAAGTGAAATTAAATGGATTTGAAATGAATTGAACTGAATTGAATTGAGTTGAGTTGGATTGAATCGAATTGAACAAAATTTAATGAAATGAAATGAAATGAAATGAAATGAAATGGAATTGAATTGAATTGAATTGGAGTTGAATTGAGTTGAGTTGGACTGAGTTGAGTTGAACTTTAAATGAAATTAATTAAATGGAATTGAATTGATTTGGGCAGCACAGTGGCTCAGTGGTTAGCAGAGAGAGAGAGAGAGAGAGAGAGAGAGAGAGGGACAGATCTTTTCAAGCTTCTTTATTTAACAATACCAATAGTCACATAAAAAATAATAATCTGTTTATTATTTTTTAAAACATTTCATCAAATGATTCGACTGCTTTGTGTCTGGAAGAAACAGAATCAGTGTGTGTGTGTGTGTGTGTGTGTGTGTGTGTGTGTGTGTGTGTGTGTGTGTGTGTGTGTGTGTGTGTGTGTGTGTGTGGTGTAAATGCCAGCATGTCTCTCTCTCTGCTGATCAGTATTCGTGCTCTGTTAATTAGCATTGGAATATTCCGGCCGTTACTTTTCTGACAGGTGCAGTCGGTCTGCTGGGGTCCAAGACTCTGAAAGACTCGACACGAGGAACATTCTCACACACACACACACACACACACACACACACACACACACACACACACACACACACACACACACGCACGCACACACGCACGCACACACACACACACGCACACACACAGGCTGAACGTGTTAATTTCATCCCCCATCTGTTATTACATAATCACTGCCAATGTGTCTCTGCTAAAGACAGCAGAACAAACACACTCAATACAGACAGAAACACACAGAGAAACAGATAGTAACACACACACACACACACACATGCAGACAGACAGAAAAACACACACAAACAGAAACTCACACAGGCAGAAACACACACACACACACAAACACACACACACACACACACACACACACACACACACACACACATAGATTCTGCTTAAGGTCTTTGCCATGTCTTTTTTAGCTGTGATATTAAAAATAAATAAATATTGTTAAATTATAATTTTGTCACACGCAAAGCAATTCTTAAAGTATATGTTTTATTAAGGTTGCTAATGATATATATATATAGTTACATTTAGTTGAAGTCAGAATTATTCGCCCCCCTTTTATTTTTTTTATTTTTTTAAATATTTCTCAAATGATGTTTAACAGATTCAGGAAATTTTCACAGTATGTCTGATAATATTTTTTCTTCTGGAGAAAGTCTTATTTGTTTTATTTCGGCTAGAATAAAAGCAGATTTTAATTTTTTAAAACCCATTTTAAGGTCAATATTATTAGCTCCTTTAAGCTATATATTTTTGATAGTCTACAGAACAAACCATCGTTATACAATAACTTGCCTAATTACCCTAACCTGCCTAGTTACCCTAATTGAAATGAAATGAAATGAAATTGAATTGAATTAAGTTGAATTGAACTGAGTTGTTAACCTGCCTAGAAATGTGTTAAAAAAAAGCTGCTTTCTGTTAAACAGGATATGGGGGTCAAAATAAACAGGGGGTACAACTGTAGAATCACCACAACAGAATAATTACTATAGTTGTTGTGTTACCATAGCAACTATAGAATCACCACAACAGATCAATTACTTAAGTTGTTGTGTTACCATAGCAACTGTAGAGTCATCACAACAGAATAATTACTATAGTTGTTGTGTTACCATAGCAACTGTAGAGTCATCACAACAGAATAATTACTATAGTTGTTGTGTTACCATAGCAACTGTAGAGTCATCACAACAGAATAATTACTTAAGTTGTTGTGTTACCATAGCAACTGTAGAGTCATCACAACAGAATAATTACTATAGTTGTTGTGTTACCATAGCAACAGTAGAATCACAACAGATTAATTACTATAGTTGTTGTGTTACCATAGCAACTGTAGAATCACTACAACAGATTAATTACTATATTTTCTGTGTTACCATAGCAACAGTAGAATCACCACAACAGATTAATTACTATAGTTGCTGTGTTACCATAGCAACTGTGGAATCACCACAACAGATAAATTACTATAGTTGTTGTTACCATAGCAACTGTAGAATCGCCATAACAAATCAATTACTATAGTTTCTGTGTTACCATAGCAACAGTAGAATCACAACATATTAATTACTATAGTTTATGTTACCATAGTAACAGTAAAATCACCACAACAGATTATTACTATAGTTGTTGTGTTACTATAGCAACTGTAGAATCACCAGAAGATCAATCACTATAGAACTAACATAACACCAACTCTACTAAAGCATGTTTAAAAAAACAACGAACTATTAACTATAAATGACTGCAGTCAGGGCTTTACATTAACACCCGCCAACCCGCCAAATGCAGGTAGATTTCAGCTGTGGCAGGTTAGACAGATACCTCCACTAGCCACTTTGGCTGGTTGAAGATCATTTTTAAATTGTAGTTTTCTTAAAAGCAGGGTTCGACAATAAAGATGGCCCAATATGCATGCAAATGTCATCTTAGAATCGAGAAGCAGCATGACTGACAAAAATTGCGTTCGTGTGAATAAAAGAAAGCAGGTGAATACCGAATAAGAGGATGATCACTCTCATGCACAGGTGATGTGATGCGTGGGACTGTTTAAAATGCATGCCCGCTCCCGTTTCCTGGCACAAAGCAACTGTGCCTGGAAACGCAACTGTTGCTGCGATCGGTTCTCTTTGAAATAGACTGGACAAAAAGTAATGCTCGTGCACACACAATCCTGCGGCTTCCAAAAGCTCCGGATGTTTTTAAAATATGTCTTTTTGTAAGCAGCAGCAGGTGCTGGTTTTGCTTGAACTAATCTTTGAACAGAACACATGATGGGCCTAACGTTACCCGTGTCCACGTGATCATCCTTCCATTATCACACACTGTATGTTTTTCACCTGCTTTCTTTTGCTTACGGTTATTTTTGTTAACACGGTTTAATTATCATTATTTATTATTTTACAATAACATTGCTTTAATATGAGATTAATGCGTAGTTAACTAGTGATTCTGAGAGACCTTTAGCCTGGACAGACTAGGATACTGTGGATAGTTTTAGATACATGACAATAATTATTTTCATTTCATTTTCTTTTCGGCTTAGTCCCTTTATTAATCTGGGGTCGCCACAGCAGCATGAACCACCAACTTATCCAGCACATGTTTTACGCCGCGGATGCCCTTCCAGCTGCAACCCATCTCTGGGAAAACAATAATTATTTTTTAAATTGTAATTGTTTTTTTTTTAAGAAAGGTTTTGTTAAATGAGCATGTATACAGCTATATTTTGCATGTTTTGACATATTATGTAACACTTGTGGCTACAAAATATTGATTTATTTATTTTTTGGTGTGGTCAGAGATACATTTGGTAAATCCTTAGTGTTGAGCCCTGAAAAGTCCTTTGAAATAAAAACTAATTGCAGCGTGACACTATGAAACCACAGCTCATTTGCTCATGCACATTAAGCAAGTTCATACACACAAAAAAGTGGAATGAATGAGGAGGCATGTGGATATAACACAATGTCTAAAATCAAGTCATTTTAGCATGTCAAAGTCAAATTTATGCATATAAAATATATTTTCTCAACAACAAAATTGTGGCTAGTGAAAATGGGGAGTGGCTATTAATGTTGGAAAACTACTAGCCACAGTGGCTGGTGATCAAAAAAGTTAATGTCAAGCCCTGACTACAGTACTTAAATCAAACTAATGGAGAGTGTTTGTTTGCAGCTGTAAGTGTAAATGTCCGCACACAGCACAGTTCTCAGATCAGCCAAATGTCGACCGGTGGACGAGAAACACTGGCTGTAATCGTTTGCTCAATTATTTTTCCTGGACGCTGCACCTGAACTGAAGCACAGAGTAAAGCGCGGTGAGACTGGACGTGACACTGACGAGCCTCTCGGGGAGTAATTTCTGCTCTTCTGGACCTGCGCTTGACAAGATCTCTGAGCCCTGAGTTCACCAGCAGACCATCAGAGAGAAGAACAGCCGTTTATAGAGGACACACACACACACACACACACACACACACACACACATGTCTGAGGTGTTCAACACGCCATGCATAAATGCCTCAGATGTTCATAAATGGCATAAATTGAGGTGTCTTTGACCTCAGCTCTGCGCTTCTAACCTGAATTCCCTCATGGCTGACACAACATTTACAGGATTTTTCACGCTCAATTTTCTTTTTTCATCTGTCTGCTGCTTTAATTCTTTTCATTTTCAACACAGACGGCACATTCTGAGCTGTGTGCTAATATGACTGCAGACATAATGAGCAAACATTCAATTCTACTAAGTGTGTGTGTGTGTGTGTGTGTGTGTGTGTGTGTGTGTGTGTGTGTGTGTGTGTGTGTGTGTGTGTGTGTGTGTGTGTGTGTGTAGTTTTGTTTATAATATTAATAAATGTGTTTGCAATTTTGTTATGCTTGCAGTCTCGATTCCACATCGACAAATTGTCATTAGAAAGACAATAATATCTGAATTGAATCGATTTTAATTTAATTGAATGGAGTAGGATTGATTTGAATTGAGTTGAGTTGAGTTGAACTGAACTGAGTTGAGTCGAGTTGAACTGAATTAAGTTGAGTTGAGATGAGATGAGATGAGTTGAATTGAGTTGAGCTGAACTGAATTGAGTTGAATTGAGTGAAATTGAGTTGACTTGAGTTGAGTGGAATTGAGTTGAGTTTAATTGAATTGAATTGAATTGAGTTGAGATTAATTGAGTTGAATTGAGTTGAGTTGAGTTGAGTTTAATTGAATTGAGTTGAGTTTAATTGAGTTGAGTTGAGATTAATTTAGTTGAATTAAGTTGAATTGAGTTGAGTTGAGTTGAGTTGAGTTGAGTTGAGTTGAGTTGAGTTGAGTTGAACTGAATTGAGTTGAATTGAGATGAATTTAGTTGAATTTAGTTGAATTGAGTTGAATTGAGTTGAGTGAAATTGAGCTGAGTTTAATTGAATTGAATTGAATTGAATTGAGTTGAGATTAATTGAGTTGAGTTGAGTTTAATTGAATTGATTTGAATTGAATTGAGTTGAGATTAATTGAGTTGAGTTGAGTTGAGTTGAGTTTAATTGAATTGAATTGAATTGAATTGAATTGAGTTGAGTTGAGATTAATTTGGTTGAATTGAGTTGAGTTTAATTGAATTGAATTGAATTGAATTGAATTGAGTTGAGATTAATTTGGTTGAATTGAGTTGAATTGAGTGGAGATTAATTTAGTTGAATTGAGTTGAGTTGAGTTGAGTTAAGTTAAGTTGAGATGAGATGAGATGAGATGAGATGAGTTGAGTTGAGTTGAGCTGAACTGATTTGAGTTGAATTGAGTGAAATTGAGTTGAATTGAGATGAATTTAGTTGAGTTGAGTTGAGTGGAATTGAGTTGAGTTTAATTGAATTGAATTGAGTTGAGATTAATTGAGTTAAATTGAGTTGAGTTGAGTTGAGTTGAGTTTAATTGAATTGAATTGAGTTGAATTGAGTTGAGATTAATTTAGTTGAATTGAGTTGAGTTGAGATTAATTTAGTTGAATTGAGTTGAGATTAATTTAGTTGAATTGAGTTGAATTGAGTTGAGTTGAGATTAATTGAGTTGAATTGAGTTGAGTTGAGTTGAGTTGAGTTTAATTGAATTGAGTTGAGTTTAATTGAGTTGAGTTGAGATTAATTTAGTTGAATTAAGTTGAATTGAGTTGAATTGAGTTGAGTTGAGTTGAGTTGAGTTGAGTTGAACTGAATTGAGTTGAGTTGAATTGAGTGAAATTGAGTTGAATTGAGATGAATTTAGTTGAATTGAGTTGAATTGAGTTGAGTGAAATTGAGCTGAGTTTAATTGAATTGAATTGAATTAAATTGAGTTGAGATTAATTGAGTTGAGTTGAGTTTAATTGAATTGAATTGAATTGATTTGAGATTAATTGAGTTGAGTTGAGTTGAGTTGAGTTTAATTGAATTGAATTGAATTGAATTGAATTGAATTGAATTGAGTTGAGTTGAGATTAATTTGGTTGAATTGAGTTGAATTGAGTTGAGATTAATTTAGTTGAGTTGAGTTGAGTTGAGTTTAATTGAATTGAATTGAATTGAGTTGAGATTAATTTGGTTGAATTGAGTTGAATTGAGTGGAGATTAATTTAGTTGAATTGAGTTGAGTTGAGATTAATTCAGTTGAATTTAGTTGAATTGAGTTGAGTTGAGTTGAGTTAAGTTAAGTTGAGATGAGATGAGATGAGATGAGATGAGATGAGATGAGATGAGTTGAGTTGAGTTGAGTTGAGTTGAGCTGAACTGATTTGAGTTGAATTGAGTGAAATTGAGTTGAATTGAGATGAATTTAGTTGAGTTGAGTTGAGTGGAATTGAGTTGAGTTTAATTGAATTGAATTGAATTGAGTTGAGATTAATTGAGTTAAATTGAGTTGAGTTGAGTTGAGTTGAGTTGAGTTTAATTGAATTGAATTGAGTTGAGTTGAGATTAATTTAGTTGAATTGAGTTGAGATTAATTGTTGAATTGAGTTGAGATTAATTTAGTTGAATTGAGTTGAGTTGAGTTGAATTGAGTTGAATTGAGTTGAGTGAGTTGAGTTGAATTGAGTTGAGTTGAGATTAATTTAGTTGAATTGAGTTGAGTTGAGTTGAATTGAGTTGAATTGAGTTGAGTGAGTTGAGTTGAATTGAGTTGAGTTGAGATTAATTTAGTTGAATTGAGTTGAGTTGAGTTGAGTTGAATTGAGTTGAGTTGAGTTGAGTTGAATTGAGTTGAATTGAGTTGAGTGAGTTGAGTTGAATTGAGTTGAGTTGAGATTAATTTAGTTGAATTGAGTTGAGATGAGATGAGTTGAGTTGAGTTGAGTTGAGTTGAGTTGAGTTGAATTGAGTTGAATTGAGTTGAGTGAGTTGAGTTGAATTGAGTTGAGTTGAGATTAATTGAGTTGAATTGAGTTGAGTTGAGTTGAACTGAATTGAAATTCAACTTTAAATTAAATTAATTGAATGGAATTAAATTGATTTGGACAGCGTGGTCGCTTAGTGGTGTCGCACTGTGTCCTCACAGCAAGAAAGTCACTGGTTCGAGTCGCGGCTGGGTCAATTGGTGTTTCTGTGTGGAGTTTGCATGTTCTCCCCGTGTTGGTGTGGGTTTCCTCCAGGTGCTCCGGTTTCCCCCACAGTCCAAACACATGCGCTATAGGGGAATTGATCAACTACATTGGTCGTAGTGTGTGTGTGTGTGTGTGTGTGTGTGTGTGTGTGTGTGTGTGTGTGTGTGTGTGTGTGTGTGTGTGTGCGTGTGTGTGTGTGTGTGTGTGTGTGTGTGTGTGTGAATGAGTGTGTATGGGTGTTTCCCAGTACTGGGTTGTGGCTGGAAGGGGATCTGCTGTGTAAAACATATGCTGGAATAGTTGTCGGTTCATTTCGCTGTGGCGACCCCTGAAATAGAGACTAAGCTGAATGTAAATGTCTAGTTATATTGATTTCTGTTTCTGATGTCTACAGTATTATCTCTGCTGTGTTTTATTCTAGTAATTTCTGGGGTGTTCGGGGGTCTTCAGCAGGACACATGACTGACTCTCACACACTCTGTGGATCTGCTCACAAATTATTCCTTCGGTCACGGAGACGGAGAGACGTGAGGAAAAGCAGAGAGAGGTTTTTCTCCTCTTTTCTGTTCTTGTGTGTGTGTGTGTGTGTGTGTGTGTGTGTGTGTGTGTGTGTGTGTGTGTGTGTGTTCGCCGGCAGTACAGCTGTCTAAATGAGACGGATTAACTTAACTAGCGGAGTTAGGAAACAGCGGCCGGATTACAGCGCCGGTCACACACACCCAGAGCGTTCAAGCACACACTGCAAACCCTTAAAGCACAGCACGGCCCACTGACTACACACACACACACACCCATCTACACACACACACACATACACACACACACACACACACACACACACACACACATCTATATGCACATAACCACACACATACACACAACTGCTACATCACATACACTCACACACTGCTACACACATCTACACACACACACACAACACACACACAAACAACCGCTACACCACATTGCACATGCACACTGCTACACACACACATCCATATGCACACAACCACACACATATATACACACACATATATACATACACACACACAACACACACACAAACAACCGCTACATCACATTACACATGCACACTGCTACACACACACACACACACACACACACACACAAAGACATCTATATGCACACATTCACACACACACACACACACACACACACAGACTGCTATGCACACACACATACAACTGTACACAACACACACATCTGCATATACACACATACAACCATACACACAGCACACACGCAAACACTATATCACATTACACACACACTGCTACACACACATCTATACACACATGTACATCTATACACATACAGA